>CM032455.1:74609052-74611552 GCA_019049505.1 Pachyrhynchus sulphureomaculatus
TGACTTATACACCACTCTTCTATTTTTGTGCGGTTTCTTTTCTAATCTCCAACTGTTACCTCATCTACTCCATAATCTCGTGCAACAACTTTAATTGTCTCTGCTGCTTCAATTCTTCTGATGGCTTTTAATTTTTCTTCAATAGGAACGACGATTCTTTTACGCTTGTTTTGCTCTATTTTAATACGACAAACAAAAATTCAAACAAAGGAGTTCGTATTAATTACACTTAACTACCAGAACTCCAACCAAATATAATGTGAGTATACTCGTACTTCTCCGTAGTAAACGCTATAACACACTGCATTCCCGCAAATTTACATGCTGAAAGAGTCCAAAAACATAATAGGCTAACCACTCATATGGGCCAGGGGGATTCCCCGAAGGACCCAAACGATTTTAAATGGAAATATGTACATACCATATTTTATAAGCTCGGTTAATACGCAGCATAGACGCGCGTACCTCGGATAATCAGGTTATTAGATTGGCTCGGTTAATCCGGAGCTCAGATAATCGCGACTCGGTTAATCGGGGTTCTACTGTATATCTGTATATATATATATATATATATATATATATAATATATTATATATATATATATATATATATATATACATATGTATATATATATATATATATATATATTAGATATATATATATATATATATATATATATATATATATATATATATATATAATGTATATTATATATATATATATATATATATATAATATATAAATAAATAATATATATATATATATCTATATATATATATATATATATATATATATATATATATATATATATATATATATATATATATATATATAAATATATATATATATATATATATATAATATATATATATATATATAGATATATACTATATATATATATATATATATATATATATATATATATATATATATATATATATATATATATATATGTATATATATATATATATATATATATATAATATATATATATATATAATATATATAAAATGCAACGTCTCTCTGTATGTCTGTCTGTCCGTTAGTACGCTTATCACTGGAGAACCACTTATCCGATTTGCGTACTTTTTTTTTAAATATATATATGTTCTCTGGTAAGGTTATCTTAATATATATAAAATGCAACGTCTTTCTGCCTGTCTGTCTGTCTGTCTGTCCGTTAGTGCGCTTATCACTGGAGAACCACTTATCCGATTTACGTTTTTTTTTTTTTTTTTAAATATACATATGTTCTCTGGCCAGGTTATAGGCTATATTTTATTATAATAGGTAGCATAAGGAATGAGCAGTGACGTAAAATAGTGAATGAAGTCGGAAAAAAGATTGCCGCAAGCGCGTTCTCTTGAAATACACTGCCTAAACCACTAAATATGGAACAATATTATGTAGCAGAGAATATCTATGATCTATAATATATATAAAATGCAATGTCTCTCTGTCTGTCCACTAGTGCGTTTATCACTGGAGAACCACTTATCCGATTTATATACTTTTTTTTTAAAACATACATATGTTCTCCCGGCCGGATTATAAGCTATATTTTATTACGATAGTAGCATAAGGAATGAGCAGTGACGATAATAGTGGATGAAGTCGGGAAAAAAAGTTTGCAATACACAGCCTAAACCATTAAATATGGAACAATATTATGTAGCAGAGAATATCTATAATCTATAATATATATAAAATGCAACATCTCTCTGTCTGTCCTGTCGGTCCATTATTGCGTTTATCACACTGAGAACCACTTATCCAATTTACGTGTCTTTTTTTTAAATTTATATACATATATTCTTTGACCAGGTTATATAATAATAATAATAATAATCAGTATCAATAATATATATAAAATGCAACGTCTCTCTCTCTGTCTGTCTGTCTGCCCGTTAGTCCTCTTGTCACTGGAGAACCACTTATCCGATTTACGTGCTTTTTTTTGAAACATACATATGTTCTCTGGCAGTTTATCGACTATATTTTATTACGTTAGGTAACATGAAGAATAAGCATTGACGATAATAGTGAATCAAATCGGAAAAAAGTTTGCCGCTAGCGCGTTCTCTTGCAATACACTGCCAAAACCGCTAAATATGGAACGATATCATGTAGCAAAGGATATCGATATAATATATATAAAAATGCAACGTCTCTCTGTCTGTTTGTCCGTTTGTGCGCTTATCACTGGAGAACCACTTATCCGATTTACGTGCTTTTTTTTTAAACATACATATGTTCTCTGACCAGGTTAGGTGACATAAGGAATAAGCAGGGACGATAAAAGTGAATCAACTCGGAGAAAAGTTTGCCGCTAGCTATATAAAAATGCAACGTCTCTCTGTCTGTCTGTCTGTCCGTTAGTACGCTTATCACTCGAGAACCACCTATTCGATTTACGTGATTTTTTTTTTAATTCATACATTTGTTCTCTGGCCAGGTTATCTATAATCTTCTATCTAGAATATATATAAAATGCAACGTC
>CM032455.1:74614052-74622541 GCA_019049505.1 Pachyrhynchus sulphureomaculatus
AGTTTATGAAAGAAATTTTTTGAAAACAGCATTTTCCAATGGATAATTTTTCGAAAAACTACGTTTACAAAGCAACAAAAGTTTAACAAAGCAAAATCATGAACGAAATGTTCGAAAAACGAAATTTTGTAATAATTCTTTTAGTTTCCTTAGGGGGCTTGTAGTTAGTCGCCGACAGAGGCTAGTTTCATATATTCAGTTATTTAAACTTCCGCTTATTTGATAAAACTTAACTATTTTCTAAATTTGTTGAAAGTTGGAAATATGTACATACATATTTTATAAGCTCGGTTAATACGCAGCATAGACGCGCGTACCTCGGATAATCAGGTTATTAGATTGGCTCGGTTAATCCGGAGCTCAGATAATCGCGACTCGGTTAATCGGGGTTCTACTGTATATCTGTATATATATATATATATATATATATATATATATATATATATATATATATATATATATATAAATATGTATATATATATATATTTATATATATATATATATATATATATATATATATATGTATATATATATATATATATATATATATATATATATATATATATATATATATATATATATATATATATATATATATATATATATTGTATATATATATATATATATATATATATATATATATATATATATATATATATATATATATATATATATATATGTATTGTATATATATATATATATATATATATATATTATGTTATATATATTATTAATATATATATATAATATATATATATATATATATATATATAATATATATATTATGTATATATATATATATATATATAATATTTATATATATGTGTATATATATATATATATATATATATATATATATATATATATAAATATATAATATTATATAAAATGCAACGTCTCTCTGTCTGTCTGTCTGTCTGTCCGTTAGTACGCTTATCACTGGAGAACCACTTATCCGATTTGCGTACTTTTTTTTTAAATATACATATGTTCTCTGGTAAGGTTATCTTAATATATATAAAATGCAACGTCTTTCTGTCTGTCAGTCTGTCTGTCTGTCCGTTAGTGCGCTTATTCACTGGAGAACCACTTATCCGATTTACGTTTTTTTTTTTTTAAATATACATATGTTCTCTGGCCAGGTTATAGGCTATATTTATTATAATAGGTAGCATAAGGAATGAGCAGTGACGTAAAATAGTGAATGAAGTCGGAAAAAAAGATTGCCGCAAGCGCGTTCTCTTGAAATACACTGCCTAAACCACTAAATATGGAACAATATTAGCAGCAATAAGCAAAATTTTTTTCTATGAATAAGTTTATGAAAAGAAATTTTTTGAAAACAGCATTTTCCAATGGATAATTTTTTCGAAAAAACTACGTTTACAAAGCAACAAAAGTTTACAAAGCAAAATCATGAACGAAATGTTCGAAAAAACGAAATTTTGTAATAATTCTTTTAGTTTCCTTTTCCTTAGGGGGCTTGTAGTTAGTCGCCGACAGAGGCTAGTTTCGGGTAATAAAATTTAATTAAACTGGAATTTAATTTAGCACAACCTGAACTGACCTATGTCTGTAACTAGTCCAGATTCACCTAACCAGAGTAATCACTAAAACACCTGGTTAGTCAAGTTAATTTAAGTAATTACAACTTAAATTTAAAATAATTTCATTAATCAGTTATTTAAACTTCCGCTTATTTGATAAAACTTAATTATTTTCTAAATTTGTTAAAAGTTGAGGTAAGTCTGGACTAAACCGGCGACATGAACATTATATAATATATAGTATGTAGAATTTTCAGAAGATATGCTAATAAAATAGCCGATTTTTGTTTCCTGTTTAAATTACGTTCATTTGCGTAAATAGTTTTTATGTCAGTTCGTTAGTCTATGTTATTACTGAGGAAAACATCTTTAGTCTTAGATCCAATTGCTGTCTAAATTTAAAAAGAAGCTTTATGTTTATTGGACACCCACGAAACGGATGTATTAGATTTGATAATTTATCTGATATAAAAAAAACTATATACCTTGACAATATGGTGGAGGATTTTTTAATATACTTTTCAGTACATTACTGCTACCTACTCGCGCGTGAGTCCTGTACCAAGACAAATAATATTTTAGTTATTTATAAATAAACAAATATTTAGGTAGCAAATATTTGTTTTTAAAACTTTTATTACTAGATTCTAGATTGAGCTAAATTGATCTATTTACTAGTAGGTAGCTAACTGCTATAACTATTATGCATTATTGACTAAGAACAAATATAAAAATACATATTATATTTATATTTACATTAAGATAGATACATGTCAGGGACCTAATTAACTTAACCTAGGTAAGGATTTTATTTTATTATCTGGTTAAGTATTAAGGACGTTGGTGTGGTTAAGGCATGTAAGAGGAAGAACGTGGATATACCTGCCTTTTAATCAATACAGAGAATGGAAAAAAAGGTGATATAGCAATCTAACTAACTAACATTTAATTTTGAGACGTTGGGAATTTGTATTAAAAAAAGTATAAAAAGAGCTCAGAAAAACTGTGCAAAAAAATCTTGTATTTTTCATAATAAATATTATATTTGTATATAGAGACTTAAAGGGTTCGTACAACTTTAAATTTTCTTTTAATGTGCGGTATAAGCGAAAATTTCGATTTAAGGAGTCATTACACACAAAGCTAGGTGCAGGCAACTGTGAGTAGAGTTTATCGATTATACTATGTAGACAAGTCCTAATTATTTCCTAGAAGGTACCAGGAATATATAAAATACATTCCTTGAATGTTCTAAATGATGAAAAATATATTTTTACCACGATTGCAATTATTCAAGAACCTAATTAAAAAACTTAGTTTCAATTTAAAACACAATTTTAATATTTTGTTTTTATAGAATTTTAAGTAAATGCAGACGTAAAGTCTCAATGGGGTAATAATTTTATTTATGAATTATTCTGGCCGTAGTTTTACAATGCAAATTTTATTGGCAATACAGCAGTGGAAAACTGTTTTTAATTTTGTTTTTACCGCTTTTTATTTTTATTTTTAGTAATTATTGAACAGTCAGCCCATTTTAATCTGCTATATTATTTTAGACTTTTAAGCGACTGTAATTACAATAAAAATAATAACAGGAATAATAATAATAATAATAATAACCCAATTATCAAAACAGGAAAAGATGAAACGTGGTCAGAGAAAACACTCCACGGAAAACACAGATACCACATAGAACAAGACCACATAAATAAAAAACAATCATACACCTGGTTACAGGATGGGCAGCTATTCCCTGAAACAGAAGGCTTTTTACTTGCCATCCAGGATAAAGTTCCCCATATTCAACCAGAAACTACCAAAAGCATATCATCAAAGACCCGACTATTGCAGAGGACAGATGTAGGAAAAATGCCACCAGCAGAAAGAAACGATCGAACACATAACGAGCGGATGTAAAATATTGGCCGGAACAGAGTACACAGCCAGGCATGATTCAGCTGCCAAAGTGGTTCACCAAGCACTAGCCACAACATACAAACTCTTAGAAAAAAACAGATCCATACTACAAATACACACCAACATCCATACTTGAAAATAAAGATTACAAGCTCTACTGGGACATCAGTATCCATACAGATAAAACAGTCTCCGCCAATAGACCCGATATTACTTTTCAGTGCAAAAAAGGAAAAGTCACCTATCTAATTGACATAGCTGTCCCCCAACGACGACGCGAACATCCAAACGAAATACACAGAAAAAATTTCCAAATACACAGACCTTGCAACGGAAATAAAAAGGCTATGGAAACAAGAAAACGTCATCATTGTCCCCCTTATTATATCAGCCACAGGCCTTACAACCAATAACATTCACGCCACATTTAGTACAATTAGGACTCAACACAAACATACACAAAAACATTCAGAAGTCAGTGATTTTGAAAACATGTAACATTGTCAGGTCATTCCTTAATACACAATGATAATGCGTTTGTGCTGACTTGGTTTGCGCCCGTCAGCCAAAACATGGAACCACATTGATCAAATGTGAGAAAGAAGAACTTTTTTTGTAATTATAATAATAATAAGCTCTACTGGGACATCGGTATCCATACAGATAAAACAGTCTCCGCCAATAGACCCGATATTACTTTTCAGTGCAAAAAAGGAAAAGTCACCTATCTAATTGACATAGCTGTCCCCAACGACACAAACATCCAAACGAAATACACAGAAAAAATTTCCAAATACAACAGACCTTGCAACGGAAATAAAAAGGCTATGGAGACAAGAAAAAGTCATCATTGTCCCCCTCATTATATCAGCCACAGGCCTTACACCAATAACATTCACACCACAGTTAGTGCAATTAGGACTCAACACAGACATACACAGAAACATTCAGAAGTCAGTGATTTTGAAAACATGTAACATTGTCAGGTCATTCCTTAATACGGAATGGTAATAGCGTTTGTGCTGACTTGGTTTTGGCCTGTCAGCCAAACATGGAACCATCATTGATCAAATGTGAGAAAGAAGAACTTTTTGTAATAATAATAATAACTTTTCTTACACAAGAAATAACATACATCAAACCCAAAAGTACAGACACCACAAGCCCGTCAAACTACCGACCTATCACCTGTCTTCCAACCCTATACAAGATCATCACAGCCACAATTTCCAAGAAAATAGAACAACGCCTAATAGACAACAATATTCTCACAGAAGAGCAGAAGGGGATGCAGGAAAAATAGTCGAGGATGCAAAGAACAGCTGATCATAGATAGCGTGATTATGGGACAAACCAGAAAAGAGCACAGAAACCTTCACATCGGTTACATAGACTACAAAAAAGCCTTCGAGTCCATCCCTCTCAGCTGGTTAATCAGAGCCCTAGAAATTTATAAAATCAGCCAACACCTCAGGCTATTTCTCGCGCAAATTATGAAAACATGGAAAACCAAAATACGCCTAGAAACACAAACCGAACGCATCCAAACAGAAGCGCTGTACATCAAACTGGTATATTTCAGGAGACTCGCTCAGCGCTCTATGGTGTTTTGCCTCTGTCTCAATCCACTCTCCTAAATATACTAAACAGAACAGAGCATGGCTTTCAAACATCAGACACCAAAAGGTGAATAAACATAAAATAAACCACCTCCTATATATGGATGACATAAAACCCTACGCTGCCACAAAAACACAGCTGAAAGAACTCCTCAGAATCACAGAAATATTCACCTTAGATGTCAATATGGAATTGGTATAAGTAAATGCAAAGTGCTCCATATCAACAAAGGCCAGTGGAAGGGCCACCATGAGACCAGAAAACCATCAACAATGAAAACACTCGATAACATGTCGATAAAGAAACATACAAATATCTAGTCTTCCAACAAAGCAACACCAAACTCAACCATACTCACATCAAAACAGAGCTCAGAACCGAATTCAAGAATAGACTGACGAAACTTTTACAAACAAAACTCAACTCCAAATATCTCACTAAAGCCATCAACACGTTCGCTATACCTATACTCACATATTCATTTGGTAAATCGTCACAAACAGACATAGAAAACATTCACATCCTTATACGTTCTCAATTCACTAAATACATGAAATTACACCCCAACGCATGCAAAGAAAGAGTTTACCATCGAGAGGAAGGCAGGAGGAAAAGGAATCATAGACATCAGATCACTACACACAAAACAAATACAAGCGCTTAGGAAATTCTTTCACAGCAAGCAAACCAGCCTCCACACAGCGACAGTGAAAGCAAACAAAAACTACACACCTCGACTTAGCCCGGGCAAAACACTCAGCAGACACACACAGTCACGTCCAATTACAACAGGAAAAGATGAAAACTTGGTCAAAGAAAACACTCCACGGAAAACACAGATACCACATAGAACAAGACCAACGTAAATAAAAAAAAATCATACACTTGGTATACAGGATGGGCACCTATTCCCTGAAACAGAAGGCTTTTTACTTGCCATCCAGGATAAAGTCATATTAACCAGAAAACTACCAGAAGCATATCATCAAAGACCCAACTATTACAGAGGACAGATGCAGGAAATGCCACCAGCAGAAAGAAACGATCGAACACATAACAAGCGAATGTAAAATATTAGCCGGAACGGAATACACAGCCAGACATGACTCAGCGGCAAAAGTAGTTCACCAAGCACTAGCCAATAGCATACAAGCTCATAGAAAACACAGATCCCTACTACAAATACACACCAACATCCGTACTTGAAAATAAAGATTACAAACTCTACAGTATCAGTATCCATACGGATAAAACAGTCTCCGCCAATAGACCCGATATTACTTTTCATGTGCAAAAAAGAAAAAGTCACCTATCTAATTGACATAGCTGTCCCGACGACACAAACATCCAAACGAAATACACAGAAAAAATTTCCAAATACACAAACGCAACGGAAATAAAAAGGCTATGGAAACAAGAAAAGTCATCATTGTCCTCCTCATTATATCAGCTACAGGCCTTACAAACCAACAACATTCACACCACACTTAGTACAATTAGGACTCAACACAAACATACACAAAAACATTCAGAAGTCAGTGATTTTGAAAAGATGTAACATTGTCAGGTCATTCTTTAATACACAATGGTAATGCGTTTGTGCTGACTTGGTTTGCGCCCGTCAGCCGTGACCAAATGTGAGAAATAAAAACAAAAACAATCATAATAATAAGAAGAATTGTCTGGCCTGGCTATTCCTGTTTGGAGACACAAGCTGCCGTACACTACAAGGAAGTAAGTTGATAAGGCAAGCTAAATTCCGTTAGCCAGGATTTACATCCGTATCCTGTACGTGCCAAATCGTTCCGAGAGCCCATGTTACGTAAGAAAAGTCGGGTGACGTGGGGTTAACATACCATATAAGAAACAATAAAGTAGATGCTCCTGACAATCCGTCTCGAACGGATAGGGGCGATGTTCAAGGAGGAGGAAACTGTAGACTGATACCTTCGATTATGACCTTTACAATGATCAGCGCACCTCGAGAGAGCTAATGACTTAGGAATAACTGCTATCGAAAGTCTGAGACAATGTAAAAATGTATGGCCGTACCCACATACCATTAATCGTGTAAAAAACATCTAGATAACCAAAATATCTCGGGGTAAAAGACTGTGGCTATGTTCGAACACTTCGAGAGAATCTGAGGCAGTGAGTAACAGAGATTCGTTTTATAAATTATATAACCTTGGTAAGTTGATAGAAGGAAAAATTCCATTCCATTTTAATAAAAAAAAATGGAAAACAAAATTAAACCAAGTTTTTTTATGGTATCTATGGTATCTATACTATTTAAATAAATGATCACGCCTTTTCTTTTCTCTTTTAATAATGTCAAGAATTATCTAGAGTTATCGATATATTGAACAACAAATATTAATGACTCAATTCATCATATTATTTATTTATGAATCAAAAATAAAATAAGTTTTTCTCTCAGCAAAACATGAGCTGTCTTTAATTTAAACCATATAGATACTGATCAATATATCGATAATTATTGAATATTGATGAAACACATTTTTCGTAATCTATTAACTATATATACTTACTACTCTATTACACCTTAAGGATAACTCTATTATATATATATATATATATATATTATATATATATATATAATATATGTCTATATATATATATATATATATATATATATATATATATATATATATATATATATATATATATATATACGTATATATATAATATATATATATATATATATATATAGATATATATATATATATATATATATATATATATATATATATAAATATATATATAAATATATAAATACTAGCTTTTACCCGCGACTTCGCACGCGTAGATGATGAGATAATATAACTACTGATTTTTATTGGAAGAGGATGCAGTATTTTTTTTGTAAAAGAGACAACTCGATTAGGTGGAAACAGTGTGATGTTTCTTAGCGTAAAATTTTTCCTTATAAACTATGTTTTTTTGTTTGTTTATGTGGCGGGCGACAAAATAACTAGCCTGGTATGCGACCTTACACGCGAGCAAGCCACATAAAATTGGCCGTGGGAGAAACAATCTTACCCCAATCTACGCCAGCTGCACCCCCCCCCCCCCCCCCCCCCCCCCCCCCCCCCCCCCCTAAAACTATGGAATTATTCAAATAAACCTAATCAAGAAATGTTTAAGGTAAGCTCGGTGCGACGGAGTGGTAGGGATGAACCATTATGGATTCGCGATAACTATGCTTGGGTTTTGAGTTTTAACGTTGATGGGGTCCGGACGTGTCCTCAAGTAGGACTACATACAAAATGTAGATCTCTATTGTAACTTCAGGGATAGTGATATTAGAATAAATATGAAAAACGTGTCAAATTATTTTTATTTAATAGTATTTATACAAAGTTGAAGTTTAAAAAAAAT
>CM032455.1:74622641-74647641 GCA_019049505.1 Pachyrhynchus sulphureomaculatus
AAAGGAAAAATCTTCATTTATTATAGCCCATAAAATAGTTTTAGTATAAAATATTTAGTGAAACAGATAATAAATAGGTAAGCGAGTATCTAGAGAGGAGATTTTGTTTTTCGGTGCATTCTCTTTTTTATTTTTTTGCCCATGTTTTAGTAATTTTTCCTGATTCCTAAAGCACTCACGCAGGACCGACACGTGTCCAGGAAAAAAACCGTAATTTCAAGTTTGCGTTCTTGGAATCTCTGTAAATTGCATTCGGTAGTATAACACCTAGTACTGGGGCATATTCGTGTCAAACTCAAAGGGATATAGGGCACTACTCCCATCCTCATAAAAAGGAATCTGCTTGAAAGCTGAGGTTTTCCATATAAAAGAAGGAATTTTTGATGAACTTGAATCCCGGGAAGATTAAGGGAGTTGTATGAAGAGTGATAATGCTTAAAACCTCATTTACGGTTGTTAATATCTCAGCGTAGGACTTTTAGCATGCACCATCGAAAACCTTGTCTGATGGTGTAAACTACGTTGTAGAATAGACTGAATGTTGCCAAACGTGCTTGCGAAGCTTTATGTCATTTATCTTCTCTGTTTCTAAAGGAAAAAAAAATATGTTCAAGGTGGCTGGTCGTAGGTTCTGGCGATTTTCCAATCAAGGGTAATAAAAAGTCTCGCATCTTTAGACAATAGAATCCACACAAATGCAGTGTAGGTTATGAGAGGTCCACGAGCCCCTAAAACCTGTGGGATGGGAGCAGTTGGTAGAATATATGGAGCTTTATATATAACTAATTCTTCTAAAAATTTCCTAATCTTCAAAAGAAGGAAATTTCTTTGTAAAAAGTTCGTTAAGAAAAATATCTGGTGAAATAATTTCTTCAAATTTTGGAACAATGTCATTTAACTACTCTGTAATAAATTCAATTTAAGTTCATTGTAATTGTAATGAGGTGGGGGGGGGGGGGTGAATTCCAAAATTGTACACTGAAACATTTGATTATAATTTTATAATGTAAACCACCTTAATTTTATAGTATCATGCTTGAAAATGTAGAAAATCTACGAAATGCTGCAGTAGTGAGTAAGATAAAAAAAAAATAAAAAAAAATAATGTGAGAAAAATATTCAATAGGTTAATTCGTTTCATTTAGAATTTATGAGAATATTTAAATGTACTGTCACAAAGTAACGGATTACCTTAAATTTATACAATAACTATACAAATGAGTTGTGGAAGTGTTAAAGCTGTTTCTTAGTTCGAAAATAATATTCCCAATTGTTGTGGAAAAATACTTTTTGACTGTGCTAGTTTGCAACATGCTCATAGCACAGTAAGATAAATGTTTTTTATTCTCAAGTTAAACGACTCTGCAAATTGAGTGACGATCCTAGGAGAAATTTAGAATGTTCTCGTTTTTTGCCAGCACTAAATTTCACATTTGGTTTACTATCACCCCAAGAGAGAAGGCTATTTCTTCTAGATTTTTGTTAAGTAGCCGATTGTTCAAACTTGCTGCTGACGTTCTTAGTTCTTCAATCAGGCTTAATGGCTCTCTCCTAAATATAATCCAACGAATGCAGCAGTGTATGTGTGAGATCAGAGCCTTAAACATGGCAATTTGAGCTTGGAACATAATTAAAAGTTGTTGTCGAGTGTAAAGTTATTCATGCGACAAGTTCATGCCAAGACATATTTGCTTCCAAGTAAAAACCCTCAAATTGAGTGACGATGATAGAGAAATGAACTGTCCCGACACAAATACCTCTACGAAACGTTTTTCGAAAAAAATGCGGCTTAGGTCTTTGTAGCGTTAAATTCTACTTGGGACTGTCACTCCGAGATAAAATTTCTTCTGGGTATTTGTTAAGTTAAACGATTGTCTGTGGATATTTTGCATGAATTCGTTGATGTTTTGATGTTTCGAACGGTCAAAGTAAATGAAAAGGAATAAGCGTACTGTGATCTGCAACGCTGTAGATTGGATTCCTAGTTCTTTCCAGCATATCGGTAATGTAATGCGGGAAGAGAGTCGGAGACACTATAGTGGCTTGGGGTACATCTTAGTGAGGCTATTAAGAAAAAACCCGTCAACTGCCATTCGTAAAGAACGCCCGTTGAAGAAACACGATACCAATAAATGAAACCTTTTAAACATACCATAAGAGTGTAGCCTTGGATATATCAACTGAAACCGTTTAAGATCCTGCAAAATATTCCATTGTGTTGTTCTTTGCTTACGAATGCAATATTGATGGTCGCTAATAATATTGAATCCTTCCAGATATTTTGAAAGATGTACCCTTTTGTCTTTTTGGATATCGGCTGAACTGCAACCTATTTTCAGCAGGAAGAAAATATTCCCTTTCTGTGGGACAGGTTGAAAAGTTTAAAAGAAACTGATGTTAGTTCGCTCGTGCATTTTTAGTACTATGGCAGGTATTCCATCAGCGCCAGTTCTTTACTGTCTAGCTTTATTAAAATACATTTTATGACACGCCGTCTGAAGACAATATCGGACATCCTTGACTGCATATTGAAAATAGTGGGTGGTGTTTTTGCTTAGAAATCGATAGTAGAATGTCAAGCAAAGAGTTTAACTAACAAGTTGAGTTTTTCAACACGCACTAATATTATCTGGACAGGTAAGTGGCGGTATAGTGAAATTTTGTCTAATAAACTTAGGGGGCGACTAAAAGGAATTGTTGGGATAGGCAAAAGATTTATTTCTAATTTTTAGTGTTCCGTACGGAACACTTATAAGATCACTTCGGTGTCTGTCTGTCTGTCTGTTCACATCCGATTTTCTCCGAAACTATTTGACATAGAAAGGTGAAATTTGGTAATAATATAGGAATTGATGGCCTCATCAGAGCCATATAGTTTTGAGAATTAAATTTTGACTTAAGGGGTTAGTTTTTGGGGGGTGAAGTCGGAAGTGAAAAAAAAAATTTTTTTACTAGGTCATCGAGTGTGATGTCAAATGAAAGCTTGTGAAAACACGAGTAAAAATATACATATAATATTATACTTGCGCGCACTTTTCTTTGTATTATTTTTAAAAAATCGCGAAAAATCGCTGTCCCCCGGGCCTTATCTCGAAAACCACTTATCAAAAAATTTCGAAAAAATTCTAGAATATTCTCCACGGGGTGTAGATTGAACGAAAATTATCACGAGTGCATTACCTTTAATAATTTATATGGTATATAAAAAAAACAAAAATTTCAAGGTCATCAGATTTCAGTTTAAAGATTGGAAACAAACTTTGTTGAAAACTTTTTTGGGGTGTGTTTTGTGAAGTCACTGATCATTTTATACCACCGTAACATAAATTTTGACTTAAGGGGTTCGTTTTGAGGGGTGAAATCGGAAGTGAAAATTTTTTTACTAGGTCATCGAGTGTGGTGTCTAATGAAAGCTTGTGAAAACACGAGTAAAAAATATATATTATAATGTAATACTTGCGCACACTTTTCTTCGTATTACTTTTTAAAAAATAGCGAAAAATCTCTGTCCCCTACCTTATCTCCAAAAGTACTGATCAAAAAAATTTTGAAAGAATTCTGGAATATTCTCCACGGGGTATAAATTGAACGAAAATTATCACGAGTGCATTACTTTAATAATTTATTTGGTATATAAACAAAAAAACAAAATTTCAAGGTCACCAGTTTTCAGTAAAGATTGGAAACAAACTTTGTTTAAAAACTCATTTGGGGTGTGTTTTGTGAAGTCACTGATCATTTTATACCACCCTAACAAAAATTTTTATTTTAAAAAAAACAATCGACGTACGCCATCCATTCCCACCCCTCTCCCCCCTCCCCCCCCACCTCCCCAATGATCATTTTATTACACCTAAAAAAATTTTAAAACAATCGACCGTTCGGAAACACT
This sequence comes from Pachyrhynchus sulphureomaculatus, assembly GCA_019049505.1. Taxonomy (NCBI): domain Eukaryota; kingdom Metazoa; phylum Arthropoda; class Insecta; order Coleoptera; family Curculionidae; genus Pachyrhynchus; species Pachyrhynchus sulphureomaculatus. Next base: position 74,626,534 of record CM032455.1, read on the forward strand.
AATTGTGCAAGTTCAACTTGCACTTGACGGTTTTTTGATTACGTACCTCCTTGGTTTCATCGATTTTTATCTTTGCATCTGTTTCGGGTACAAATAAAGATGTTACGATATATGACGTTAGGATTTTCACGCCATTGTGGAAAGGCTAGATGTTGGAAGGGCATTTCTTCGAAAAAGGGATGTAAGGTTTTATGGTAGCCAAAATAACATCGGTAAGCCCCTTAGCGTGTCAAATTGTATATGGTAGGAAGAATCTAAACGTGGATTTACGTGTAAATCTCTGTATTAGTGGTTAAAAACATGTCTAGAAGAATAGTAAACTCTCCGTCGCGACCAGGAAGCTTCACGGTCTTGTTCGTTGTATTTGAAAACTTTAAGCCAGTTGATGTTGTGTCACCTAAGATAGTAGTAATTTTTGCACTTAGATAATTAATCTGTAAATGATTGATGATGTCGCAAGAGAAGTGAGGTGTTCTAAAGTTCGTATCACTTGGGGTCGATAGAGGCAGGAGATAAACCTTGTGGTAGGTTGAGTCGGTATTTTTAATTACACACCAAAGTCTCGGGGCTTCAGCGCTTCCCCTCATTCGCAAGTGAGATCGCCTAAATCGGAAATAGAAGACGTAGGATAAAAAAGGTTTAGTGTGCTGGTCGATTTCAAATTCATTTTAAATATAAAATATTCCCTATTTCAAATATAAAGTATTCAAACCTAATTTAAAATATAGGAAAAAAATGTTATATATATAAAATAGGCTTAAATTATATTATATCTTTTGTTATTAACAACTACTATATTCTCCATTTAGTTGCAGTACTTGGTTATTACGTCCTGACATTTTCAAAAATCTTAATTTCTACCTACTTTTATACTAAATATACAAATGAATATTTGTCAGTAGTCTAGTGGTTGGAGTAGGAAATAGGTAATAAGGTCCTAAGTTATCTGCGTTTACAATATGATCTCGTAACTCTGTATCTTACCAAATATTATAAATAATCTCAAATCAAAACTGAAAAACAAAAATCGATGACTGTAACCAAATTTCTAAAAAAAATCACTTGTTTTCTGATGAACCTCACTGGCCACAAAGTTGAAAGCCCTCATATATTTAATCGTTCTGAGAACCTTTTGAAGAAGATTCATTAGTTTGTTATTGCTATTGCATTTTTACTTCATGTTCCATGTTTGCTCAATTGATTCAACAGACCGGTAAAAGACTGTGATCATATTGCTAAATTGAATATTTGTTTTATTTTTTTTCTTACTATACAGAAAATCATGATCATTCATGGATATATAGAAGACAATAAAACAGTTACAAACTTTTTACTGTATATTGTTTTTTCTTAAAATGTTTCAAAGACCACAATAGATCGAATATTTAGAAGGAGGAATTGACTAAGGTAAATTAGTAATTTAAAGATATAGACATACAAATTCCAGTATAAAAGAAAAACTGATAACGATTTAATAAGACTAGCAAACACACGTTTTTTACCAGTGTATTGCTACGTTAGCATCCTCTAAAGTCTTATTAAATTTTATCAAAATACTGCGTTTATTTATGGACACACTCTATAAAGAGTAGAGCTGCAACATTCCGAATTAAGTTTGCCCATCCTTTAATAAAATTGCGTAACTTCAATATTTACTCTATTAAGTCAACAGATAGCAACAGGGATATGGTTATAACTGCAGGCTGACAGTTCAAATATTTGTTCTTTTTGTTTGATTGTCGGGAGAAGTTCTAGGAGGCTGTAGAATTTTATCACATAAATTCGTACCTAATAACAAAATAGTAATTAACATAAGTTAAGAAATTAAATTTAATTATTTTTTTTAACAAAAAATTTAAAATAACATAAAAACCGAATATCAAAAAATAATAAAATTTGAATATTCCATTCTTTAGTAAAAAGAAACATATCTAACAATAATCATAAAAAATATTTTTTTAGATTAAGATTTAAGAGACTAATAAAACATTCTGTATAATAATGTAATCTTTGAATTATTTTATCTCGAACACGGTTCATCCAATCGTGTTCCATAGAGGGCACCTGTTTTTATAAAATTGTTTTTTTTAATTCGACATAGAAAAATAAAAATTTCAATATACAGAAAAGTTAAGTCTATTTTTACCTCGCCTTTCTTACTTTTGCCGTCCCTATTAAAATGTCGACAATTTTAGCATCACGGTCCAAATTAGTATATGCAGTTCAAGATAGTATCTAAATTTTAAGTTTCAATCTGCAACAGTTTCATGAATAATGAAACCGGCCAAGTGCAAGTCGAACTTGTGCGCAATTAGTGTTCCGTACAGCGATTGCTTTTTAAATAAAAGTTTTTTTTACAAATGTATAAAATCATCAGTGATTTCACAAAATACACCCCAGATGAGTTTTCAACAATGTTTGTTTTCGATCTTTGTTCTTATGTACCAGATAAATTACAAAAGTAATGCACTCCTACTAATTTTCATTCAATCTACACGTTATGGAGAATGCTCCAGAATTTCTTCAAAATTTTTTGACTAGTACTCTTTGAAATAGGTTTGAGAGATCGCGATCTTTGGCAATTTTTAGCTTTCCTTTGACACCCCACTAGATGAACCTAAAAAACTTGTTTTTTTTATTATATACCAAATAAATTATAATTGTGACAAATTTTAACTTTCTATGTCAAAAAGTTTCAGAGAAACTCGAGTGTGACAGATAGACAGACAGACAGACAGATAGACTGATGGACAAATGGACGGATACCAAAGTGATCCCATATCATATTATTTTTTCATTCTGTTCAATTGTTCGAATATGTTAAAGAGGTAGAGGAGGGAGTTGGAGAAGTCTCTTGGGGTATATATATATATATATATATATATATATATATATATATATATATATATATATATATATAATATATATATATATATATATATATATAATATATATATATATATATATATATATATATATATATTTATATATATATATATATATATATATTATATATATATAATATATATATCTATATATATATATATATGTATACTATAATATATATATATATATATATATATATATATATATATATATATATTATTGTATATATATATATATATATATATATATATATATATATATATATATATATATATATATATATATATATATATATATATATATATATATATATATATATATATGTATATATATTTTTTTTGGATTCCACGTGAATTTAATTGAGTTTTTTAAAATCTTACTTTTATAATCGTGAACATGTAGTAAAGATAAAGGGGTATGAGTCCAAACCTTTTACACCTACATCCGGGATTCTGCAGGGGTCCAACCTAGGACCTCTGCTCCTTTTACTCTATATCAACGGCATCACTGGGTGTAGTTAAAAATGCATCCTGCCTGTTATTTGCTGACGACTTTAAAACTTTATTATGAAATCAGATCGCCTGCTGACTGCCGGATTTTGCAGAATGATATAGACAACGTTGTAAATGGGCAACTGACAATAAGATTTACTTTAGTGTAAGTAAGTGTACCATTGTTTCTTATACTAGGAAACTGAAGCCGATAAAGTTTACATATAGTATTGAGAATGTCCTACTTTTGTATGAGGATAAGATAAAGGACTTAGGGGTGATTTTTGATTCCAAATTGACGTTTAACTATCACGTAAGTTATACAGCAAGTAAAGCGAACAAAATGTATGGCTTAATTGTCAGAAGCACAAAAGATTTTAGAAGTACAAATTGCATAAAACAGCTATACATATCCTATGTTAGAAGTATATTAGAATATGCTAGTATAGTATGGTCACCCTTTTATAATTGTCACAAGCGAACACTTCAATTGATACAGAATAAAATGATGCGTTACATGCATTATAAACAAATCGGTTCATATAACTCTATGATCTCTTCCACACTGTTGCACGAACGCTATGGGATGGTAACCTTAGAGAAACGTAGAAAACAATATTGCATGTTCTACTTGTACAAAGTAGCGAATGGTCTCATTGATGACCCGGCATTTCTGTCCAACTTATATTTTAATGTGCCAACGTATACCACAAGAAATCATAGCACTTTCTATATACCAGATGTAGCCCATAATAACTATCACCTGGGATCTCCATTGTATAATGCTTGCATGCTATACAATGGAATCCAGAATAGTGTAGATATATTTAATGATAAGTGCAGTCTTTTCAAAACTAAAATTGCGTGCATTGTTTTAAGTGTATGTAGATTATTATGTAATATTATTTAAATTAAGTTAATTTAAGTTCTAGTACTTTGTAATTGGAAAGATCTCTGTGATCAATCTGTAAAGTGCAGTAAAAAAAATAAATAAATAAAAATAATATTTATATATATATATATATATATATATATATATATATATATATATATATATATATATATTTATATGTATAAATATATATATATATATATATATATATATATATATATATATAATATATATATATATATATATATATATATATATATATATATATATATATATATATATATATATATATATATATATATATACCGGGTGCCCCCCCATGTGTATGGAATAATGATACCACAGCATTTATTAATCAGAGTATCAAAAAAATGTTTAAATAAAAGTTATAGGGTGTTATACGGCGCACATGCTGACGTTGACAATTTGAACTGTCAGTTCAAAGAAATTACGCCATCTTGATTTTTTTTTAATGGAAAGCCCTGTATATTATTTTATTTCTGTGTCCTACTAAAAATTCTAGAAATTACTTGTCTAACATACTATATGTCTAAATTGAACTATTTTGGAATTATTGTCATTTGAAATTTAAAATAAAAAAAGACACAAATAATCTAGATTTATTTTAAAGGTAACAATTACTCAAAATGTCTACCGTTAACAGCGATGCAATGACCCAATGTGTCATAAACAGTCTGAACAGAGTTTTGTAGAGAATCCGGGGTAATCTGTGCTACTTTATATTGAATTCTTTGTTGTAAATCTTCTACAGTTTCAGGTCGACTTCGGTAAACTTTGGTTTTCAAATGACCCCATAAAAAAAATCGAGTGGCGTAAGGTCGGGGCTTCTTGCAGGTCATTCTATAGCAAATTTTGGATGGTTGTAGCTTCTACTTGATGGAAATTCATTATAAATATATAATAAAAGAATGTTTTTAGTCAATTTCCACTGGTTAACGACTAACCTGAACTAACCAGTGAAAATTGACTAAAAAGAATATTTTAATATATATTCATTCTATCCATCGATTAGGAAAAAACGCATCTAAATATCTACGAACATTGATCTCATAGTGAGGAGGTGCTCCGTCCTGTTGATACCACATATTCCTGTTAGGGGTATTCAAATTATTTTCTTCGGGAAAAAAACCTGCACAAGTTGGAATAACTTGCTCTTGGAGTAACTCTGAATACCGCTGTCCTGTAAGATTTCCATCGATAAAAAAGGGACCAATGATATCCCACACAAATCCCCGCCCACACGTTTATCTTTTGTGGTCTTTGAGAATGACTGTCGATTATCCAGTGGGAATTCTCAGTAGACCAGTACCGGCAGTTATTTAGTTAGTCGGTTAGTTACTCTTTCGTTAAGGTAAAATGTTCGTCAGAAAAAAACAATATTATGAATTAGGTTAGGATCATATTGATTCGTTTCATCATGACCTCGCAAAATTCAACGCGTCTATCTTAGTCATTTTCAGATAATTTTTGCAATAGAATGGATTTGTATGAATGCAGCTTTTCTTCATTCAATATAGGACTTAAGGTACCTTTACTTATGTTGTGATCTAGGCAAAGCTGACGAGTGGCTGTATGGGGATTTTCTGTAATTTTCAATAAAATATCTAACTTTTTATCATCGCTTGTATTAACTTTTGGAGGTCCAGATTTAGAATGATCTCCGTAACCAACCATCATTAACAAAGCGATTCTTTCATTTTCTGTTAAATGTACCATTATGATATTACGCTCAAAATGCAGCTTCACAAAATACAGCAATAAACGTTTTCGTCAATAAATCATTTTTTGACGCGTTAAGTCGTTACCTGATAGTAAATGTTTGATACAAGCCAACTTAAAAAAATTTTTTAATTTTATCTCCTTAATTTCAAACATTCTAAAACAGCTCAATTTAGATATATGGTACGTTAGACAAGTAATATCTAGAATTTTTAGTAGCACTCAAGAATAAAATAACATACAGGGATTTCCTTTTAGAAAAAGTTAAGATAGCGTAATTTCTTCGAACTGATACTTCAAAACATTTTACTCTCAACGTCATGTGCACCGTATAACACCCTATAACTTTTATTTAAAGATTTTTTTGATACACTGATTAATAAATGTTGTGGAATCATTATTTCATACATATGGGGCACCCTGTATATATATATATATATATATATATATATAATATATATATATATATATATATATATATATATATATACAAGTTACAGAGAAAGTCGTCCTAGATAATTAAGGACGTTATAGTTTAGGTCGTTTCTGACCGATTTGACTCTATGACATGATGTCCTAAACTTAACCGTTTTAGAGATATTGAAGTTTAAAGATTTTCTAAAAAAAACATGTTTTTTTTTTTGCTTTTTATATCGATTTTTTTTTTTATTAGAGGTTCTCGAGTGCGATTTTTTGGTTATTTTTAGTTAGTCTGTATGTCAAGTATCAAAAATCATCAAAACAATTTGAACTAGTTACTAACAGTTTCAAATGGCGGCTTGTTAATGTTTCTAAATTACGAATTTTTACCAAGTGTTTCCTACTTTAAATCAATAAAGAGAAAAAAAAAATGTATGGAAGTTATTCTGCAAATTATTTTAAAAACTTTTACGTCTTTTTAGCTATCAAAAAAGGTATAATACTAGGAGTTTAATAGGAAAAACTGTACACAGAATGACACCTAAAGCGGGCTCGGGTAGCAAAAAGGTAAATTTTTAGTTCTAGGTGAAAATACGAAAAATACACAAATAAAACAAAAAACCTTGCAATTTAATATTTTTTATTAATTATAATTCATGTTCTATATGGTCGCCCCTATTTCTAACACAAATTCTCATTCTTTTTCTTAAATTACTTTTCACAACGCTGGTTGTGAGGTGCCGCCTCATTTCGTCAGCCGCATCAATTATTTTTTGTCTTAGGACATCCACGTTTTCGATAGGAGTCATCTGGTCGTATACGAGACTTTTCATGTGACCCACACATAAAATTCCATCGGTGTTAGGTCTGGGCTTCTCGCCGGCCAAGGTATGGGTCCGCCTCTTCCAATTCATTTGTTGGGATAATTGTCATTGAGCCATGCACGAACACTTCCTCTGTAGTGAGCTGGACAGCCATCGTGTTGAAAGTACATGTTTTGTCTCAAACCAATAGGTAGGTCTTCCATCAAATTAGGTAAATCGTTCCGCAAAAAATTGTCGTATTCCTCGCCATTCAAATTATCTGGCAGGAAGAATGGGCCCAACCAAATAATTTGAAATTATACTCATCCACACATTTAAGCTGAATCTTGTTTGTGATCCTTTCGTTCTTTTTTTGTTTGGGTTGCCTTCCTCTTTAAAGGCCCAATAGTGGGCATTGTGGTAGTTTGTAAGACCGTCTTTGTCGAATTTCGACTCGTCAGTCCATAGTATTTTCTTAAAAAAAGATGCATCTTCGACATCAGTATTGAGCATAAATCTGCAGAATTCTAATCGTCGCAACGGATCCCCTTCTTCAATGACTTGCACGGGCGTATAGTGGTAAGGGTGTTGCCCAACAGTATGCATTACAAACCATACCTTCCACTGCGAAATACCAAGCTGTTGTGCGACAACATTTGTAGATGTGGTTGGGTCCACCTCAAAGAGACGTCGTATTTCGTTTTCTTCGTCTTCGTCAAAGATATGTGGTCGTCCCATGTCAGTCCGCCGTCTTTGTACGGAACCAGTTTCTCGTAGTCTTCGATAAGTTCCATCAAATACGCTAACATCAGCTACACGACGAGTTGGATATCGCAGTATGTATTCATCACGTGCACGCGACGACATTCCTTCGCAAAATCCGTAACACATTAGGATGTCAGCATATAGTCCTCGTTGGTATACGTTGCCATATTCACAAGCAGAGATCAAAATCCAGTTACGAGCCAATTCACACAGTCAGAAGATGAAACACAGATATTTTTGAAAAGCACGGTATAGCACATCTACCACGGACGAATCGCATGAGCAGACTAAAAATCATTCAATAATGTTTAGTGAACAGAAAATATCACAGAGAGTACCCCCACCGGAAAAAATGCTTACCCAACCCTTTTTATTGTTTGAAGGTGCAGGTAGTAAACCGGTAATTGGTAGTATCTAAATTCTATTATTATGTTACTATACATTTGGGCCTATTGAAATCTCATTTTCTTAGAATTTTCAATTTAGATATTATACCGTTTTAGATAGCTAAAAAGACGTAAAAGTTTTTAAAAATAATTTGCAGAATAACTTCCATACATTTTTTTTTCTCTTTATTGATTTAAAGTAGGAAACACTTGGTAAAAATTCGTAATTTAGAAACATTAACAAACCGCCATTTGAAACTGTTAGCAACTAGTTCAAATTTTTTTGATGATTTTTGATACTTGACATACAGACTAACTAAAAATAACCAAAAAATCGCAGTCGAGAACCTCTAATAAAAAAAAATCGATATAAAACCAAAAAAAAAAACATGTTTTTTTTTAGAAAATCTTTAAACTTCAATATCTCGAAAACGGTTAAGTTTAGGACATCATGTCATAGAGTCAAATCGGTCAGAAACGACCTAAACTATAACGTCCTTAATTATCTCTCCCTGTAACCCTGTATCTATATATATATATATATATATATATATATATATATATATATATATATATATATATACATATATATATATATATATATATATATATTATATATATATATATATATATATATATATATATATATATATATATATATTTACGTCGTATAGTTATTTATATATCCCAAGGGGACACTCGGAAAACCGTTTTTAGTGTTCAATAAGGAACACTTATGGGATCACTTTGTATATATATATATATATATATATATATATAATATTATATATATATATATATATATATATATATATATATATATATATATATATATATATATATATATATATATTCTTGGTTTTTGGTTGCAACTACCAACAAAAAAAGCGTAAATATGAATGGTGAAACTTGGAAGAGGTCAAATGTGTGGTAGAGGGGTTACTTCGAATATATCGTAATATATGTCCTTCTCAAGGTTCTAGGAGTCAAAAAATCTGATAGTTTTTTTCATCGTTATCAATTGTTCAAATATGTAAGGGGTTAATAAGATAGGACGAGGTGTGTTAAAGGGGTTGATTCCCATATTTATCTTGTTATAAGGTATTTTTAGCGTTATTGGAATCTTAAAATAATGTTGCACTTTTATTATTTTTGATTGGTCACACATGTAAGGTGTTAATGAGATAGGAGATGGGTTAAAGGGGGTACTTCGAACATATTGTGTTTCTGTATTTGTCCATTTGAGAGTTCTTGGAGTCGACGTAGTTAAAGGTTTTAGTTATTACCTCTCTTGCTAAAGAAGACTGTTGTATTAGTGAAAATATCATACTCTGAGATGTTTCACGTTTATTCGTTAGATTCGAGAAAATATAGTTACTCATTTTCATCGAGCTGCTTGTCTACCTGTTGACTCTCGAACGAAATGTAATAAATTTAGTTAAATATTGTATGGTTTCAGTGGTATTACGGGCATTTCTGCAGCTTTTTTGTTAGAATAATGAACAAATTTTAAGCATAACTATTTAAAGTAAAGTTAAAGGGTGCCTTCGTAAGTCTTTTCAGGGTTCTTAAGTCAAGGAATGAACATTATGTTATTTTTTCATTGTACTTAATTTTAACAAGGAACGAAGATAAAAGTATAGTCGTTAAATATTATATATATTGAGGAATATTATAAGAACTTTTTTTGGTTTTTGGTTAGAAAAATGAACATATTTGAAGCATTTATTTACAGATTTGTATATTATATTATTGTAAAACATATATAACTTAGAAGGATGAAGGAATATATTAGAGGCGTGCTTTCATGTCTATCTTCTTATAAGTCCTTGTTATTGGAACTGAGGAATCTGAATATTTTATTATTTTTTTCATTGTTTTTTATTCTAACTGGAGGAAAGTGAAAGAGGTGAGGATCGTTAAATATTTTTAGTTTCAATAATATTATGCGAATTTTTCCTGGTTTCTAGTTGCGATATTAGACAAAACTTTAGTACAGGGGGTTAACTGACATGATATTTTCAACTATAATAAACTGTAGTAGATCAGCATAAGTTGGAATATAATCAATTATGTTGTTAATTACCTGACAGTTGTGCGACCATTAAAGAAATAATTTATCTTTTGAAAACGTAGGTAATCTCTAACGTAGATTGAATGCACTGAACGTGTGAATAGAATTAAGTAACTACTTTTGTTATGTGACCTCTAAAAGTTAATATTCTCCAGGTATTAAAATTTTTTTTATTTTTTAAAATGATATGATGTCACGTAACTTGAACTATTGCTTAATGAGGTCATCTTTTTATGTATAAAAATGGTTTTATTTTTCAAGATACTGCCGCTGAATCCTATCGTTATTTTTTAAGTGGACGTCAAACTACTGCCGAACGAAAAGTACACAATTTTTTTTTTACTCTTGACATTTTTTACAAACAATAAAAATGTTGTTTTTCGAATGTGCTTTATTTTACCAAAAAAGTTATTTTAAAAATTTTCGAAATCCTGACGAATATTTTTATTTAGTCATTATTTATCTATAAATAAAATACAAAAGACGTGTTTTCTACCAAATTACGTTTGTTTAATTACATTAACCTGCGTTGACGCCATGTTGTTGATATTATACTTAACAATTCAGGATAAGTAATGGTTTGAAGAATATTTTGATAAAATATTGTGTGTCTCAAAGAAAAATCAGCAACTACAAATTTTTTGAATTTTTTGATTGTAATGAGATATTTTCTAACAATAACTTGTTGTTTAAATTTATATTTTCGTTAATATGGTTCTGAAAGTAATTAGACACGTATTTTTATTAGTAACATAATTTAAAAGGCTGAATTGAAGTGAATTTTATTACAGCCCTATATGAGTTGCGTGTACTAAATTTTCGGCTTTAAAAGACACAGTCTTGTAATTTTTTAATTGTATTTATTATTACATTACGTATGTTAAAAAAGATTTTACCATAAATTGACTCGACATTGTTGAATAATTAACTATTCTAAATATTAAAAAAATTCGCTAGAGACCCCAAACTCAACAATTTCTGAAATAGTGAAACAATTTTTTTTTTAAATTTAAATTATTTTCTGTTTACTTTTTATTCACTTGTTTTTCTTGAGTTTTTGCCCTCAAGAATCAAAAGAAAAATATTTTCTATAGCGATTACCATTCTCTTTCATGTTCAAGAAAAAAGATCAGCTAGTATTATTTAACAATTTTTGATATTTAGGTACAGAGAAAAAAATCATTCTATTTACCAAATAATTTAATAAAAATTTACTTTTACTTTCCCTTATCCAAAATCCGTATTTTTCAGTGCAAAAAATCTCGATAGTAAGCAGTAATTTTGTGCGTAACAGATTTTAAATCTAAATTAATTTAACTAATTTTCTTACATTATTTTTATTTCATTTTTTATGGGTAAGTCTATTTATCAAATTCGTAGCGATTATTTACTATTTATCTTGAACCTCCGTAGGTAATCAGGGTTAATTTGAATTAAATCCCGAAGAAAAAGGGACGCACTGGGCTGGCCGCAACTCTATGTATTTTTAAATTAATTACTTTCATACTTGTTTAATAATAGAACCTAGTAAGTTTGAAATTAGTGAATCGAAAACGTGGTGATATATTATTATATGTACGAAACATACTAAGTTGTGTCGTTTTTCGATTACGGATACAGAGTAAATTTTTTTTTTAAAATACCGAGTCTGTTGATTAGTGGCGTCTATTAATGAGAAGAGTGACCCTAAAGATTTATTATATTTCATTATAAAATTTAATGCTTGTAGCAAACAGATACACCAAAATCAATTCACTCCAGTTTAGATTATAACCGGAATTTTTGCAATATTATTATGCTTAAAAACTAAAACAGTTGGTTATTTTATTTCAAATAAATTACATTTTTAAGTTCATAAAAAAACAACTCATTATGAATAGAGATGTAAACTTTAGTGCTTTAATAGAAAGTAATTATTTGTAATGAAAATACATTATTTTTTTAGCAGTTTGTATATCGGGTCTAACTTTCTTATTAGACTTCCCAAGGAGTTTATGCTTACTTTATTGATTAACTATGGACTTACAGGTTTTAGTCCTTCGTAAAAAGAACTCTCAAGAAACACGAGAAATCGACTTTCTAACTTACCTAATTGGGTTCCACCCTTGCAGTTTTCTTCATACTCGTGACCATGCACTGATCTCTTATTGAATAGTACGCCGCTGTTGCCGTCGGCGTACCATTCAATAAGTCTGTACCAACAACCCGCCTGTCTCTGCTTCCATACCTGGTTTTATGAAACTATTATACCACAAAACAAACGTGGTAGTTGCTACGCCGACTGCTTGAGGTTCATATCGGAGGACAACAGTAAAAGGCAGCAGTATGTCAGTCGATTTCCCTCTCAAGATCAACCAAGAAGAAGCCTAGAAGAACAAACCAAAAAGTGAGAATCACAGCCAAGTGTTCAGCTCAGCCCCACTCCACTCATCATACGCTATCCTGTCTATGTGCTTGTATTACTTACTACCCTTTTATATGCATCGTCAGAGTAGGCAGCTGCTAGACTCTGTATGACCGGTAACCTGTTTTTGTCACATATACTTACTCTCCAGTACTCACCAGTAACTTCTCTCTTACACACACATACACCGAGTGAGCGGGTTTCTTTTGGATTCTGTATGACTGAGAGTCTGCCCCTCTCTTATACAAGCACCGAGAGGAGGTTACTGCTAGACCTCATATAACCGACAGCTACATATCTTACACATGACAGTTACTCTTACACACACATACCGACAGAGCAGGCTGTTGCTGAATCTCGAATGGTAATTCGCACACACACACACATACACTTACACACGCACCTCGCACCTAAAGAGGGCTACTGCTGGACCATATAACTGGTTCCTCACACGCACATCCACAGAATTGCCTGTTGTTGGAGCCCATATGTTCGGTAGTTTGTCTCATATATATATATATATATATATATATATATATATATATATATATATATATATATATATATATATATATATATATACAATAACGCACCATTTAGACTGTGGTTGGAGCTGGGAAGAACTCGTTTATGGACTTCTTCTCAGTCAGTCTAAAAGAGATTTCCATGAAGCCATTCAGCACTGTGATCAGCTGCTTTCAGTGTAACCTCGACTCTTCAGGGAATATCTATAAACCAACTATGTATTGACATCTGCTTTACCGTTTCTCCGCTATAAGAAGTAACGCAAGACCCTATGGGCGTTTTATCATGAGTTTTTATATTTTCAGATAACTTAACCGAAGGTCACTAAACCGATACATAACCGATGCGTCAGGCGCCAACCCACAAATATCGTAACATACTAGCTAAAGCAACATACACTATAAATTTTATATCTAAAATTAAAATGTTTTATTCCCACTAATAATCATTACATTATTTACCTTTTTATTATAGCTTGGTTAGGGACCCACAAAATATAGTTATTTATTTCTACAATCCAAAATGGCATTTTTAATAAATAAAACGTTCTCGTGTTGTTTTTACATGCTTTCTTTGTTGCAATTGATGAGGTCGTACTGCTAAATCGTTGCTACTCAGACGATGCACGATACTCTGCGTAATAATAAGCATAGTTTAAAGTCAAACTACATTAAGTTGTTCATGTCCGGTTAAGAGTCCATCTAATGTGTATTTTAGGTCTTAAATATACAATTGTGTTGGGGGCGTTTGGTTTGGTAGTATATTATATATTTTCCTAATGATTTGATTGGAAAAGTATTACTTAAGCCACCCGCCAAATGTCTCAGGTTTTGTATTAATAATGTTTTTAACAGTACACAGCAGATGTCTTTAAATTAAAATTTATGGCAGCGTATGGTAATAAATAATACGGCACAACACGATTTTTAACTCCGTCACTACATGGGATAATTTCGGTAGCATTTTTTTTTTTGCAGCAAACGTATCCAGTTACGAGATTACTTTATCACGTCTAGTTCTCGAGTTTCACTATTATAACTATAAAAAAATTAGCTTTAATACGTTTATATTAAAAGATTTAAAATGAATTCCATACTGCATTCTTCTACAATTACTCATTTTCAATGTTACCTGCCGCTTAACACTTGGCAGTATGTATCTACTTCACTTGTCGAGGATGTAGCCTCTGCATGTTTAATATTGCAAATTTATATGACGAATTTATGCAAATTTGTTTATTAACTTATTATTTAATTATTCTAATTCGTTGACAAAGTTACGTTCTTTGGATTTGTAAAGTGCACTTTTCTATAGTTTAGAAACAATATCTCTACTGAAAAACGTTAAAAAATATATCGACTGAATAAATACTTATTAAAAGGTTTATATGCAGGATATACCCAAGGTCTAAACTAGGAAGGGACAGCTTATGACAAATTAAGGGGGGGGGGGCGGGTTGCGGCATGGTGTATCCCGACGACGACCTGTACTTCCTATAAGAAAAACAAGACTTAAAAAAAATTCGTCTTATTAATCACTATATACATTCAAACATTATTGCCTTATTAATAATTTATTATTATCGTTTTATTTATTTTTTTTAGGCTAATGAAACTTTTCTGGGGTTTGCTACAAACTTTTTTAAAACTTGGATCGCATGTTCCTCCCGATATTCTTTAATAAAATTTTGATGTACTTTCTTCAGATATAATCCAGTCAGTTTTTCCTCTTCCACAGTCCCCCTCAACTACGTTTTTACTTTTCAAAATATACTAAAGGAACACTCTACGGTTTCCGTAGTGGCTAAGATTGTACTCTATATCGATAGTGCCCTCCTCATGGTCGGAAATAAAACATTGGTTTCGTTTAAAAGATCATTGAATTCGACATCCTTTAATTTGTCCTCGGTTCCTCCACAAGTTATACCATAAGTCTAGCTCCGCGGTGATACCTCCCAATTCATAAAAATTTATAAAAGATTCCACATTTTTAGATCACTGAGACTCAGTTTTCGCATGTATAGAGGGTGTAGTTTTGTCAAGGCAAAGGATGGAGTTTGTCCTTGGGAGAATCGAATATTTAACATTGACGTAAGTGAATCAAGATATGGTATAATAAGTGAACGCCCCCAGTACACATTTTGATGGCAATTTGGTCTCATACCATTGCTTGTGAGCGAGCCGTGCACAAGAAATCTCTATCTTCGATTCCATTGCAATGATTGTGCTTTTCGAAGTAATTTCTTAGCGTTTTTGTGTGCATCATAACGATTTTTTAGCACGTTAATAATTATGTTAACGTGCTCTCCTACCTTGATCTTTACCAAGTCATGCTCTTAGTTTGCAGGGTATTACCCACTGATTCTCATATTGGCGCGTATTTTGCTATTGTGGTTAGGGCAACAATGAATGAAGAAGCGCTGAAGTTGGTAAGTATGCTGATCTTCTCGTGTTGGGAACTAAATTCCTGCAAGCCGTCGATTCCCTAAAGAAGCATATGGTATCGTTAAGAGTGGCATTAGTGTTTCTAATTTCTAAGATTTATTTTTTGGCTTGAGTAATGGAAAAATAGTGCTTGAGTGTATTTTTCCCATAAAATCGCTTATCCTGCCATTGTAGAGCAATCTCAAAACCAAATCCAACGCAATTCTTTGATGAAAAATTATTGCTAACTAAAAACTATGAATTGCTTCTACAATTGATGGGGCACCTTGTGTTTTTAGATCTACAACACGTGTGTTCAAAATCGCACTTTTCAAAGTGTGCAATTTGTCAATGATGAGATGCTTGAAAGTGTTCACAAACGAATATTCAAACATGTACAGTTTGCATGTAATAGCACGGTGGACACTTTCAAATACTTATTCTTTTAAATCGAAACCATCAAGGTCGCCGGAAATATAAAATCCTCGCAATATAGTTTATTTATCACAATATGGCTGTTAACTACACCGCTTACAAATTTAACAACAGAACTCTTAGTTCAATAGTGCCATGTGTTGCTGAATTGTCAACTGGTACGATACAAAACAAAACACAAAGTCAACTAGGGACACGGAATGCGGACTGGTTCATTCGTAATACAGGGTCCGCTACTGTATTTACCAATACAATCAAAAATTCTCATGGGTTATATTCTTCATCGTTCGTTCTTTTACCAGAGATATCCTAGTTGGTTATTCACTTAAATTCATTTATTATTTTTTTAATTTCTACTGTGGAGCAGTGCCCCCTGCTCCTCGTTGGGCATGTCCATGCTTATATGTGCAATATATGTAAAAGATACATAACAGTTTTCGCTATAATGGACTCTCTCATGTTACGGGCCAACCATGAGATTACACTCTTGACATGAGGAGATGTGCATGGCCGAGTATGTGCGCAGCTGCTGAAATTGGGAACAAGTTTTTCTAGAGGTATGCAATGTTAAATCTATTGTTTACCATTCGGTGTCTTGCTCTAATTTGGATGCAATGTTGAATGTCTTATCCAATTTTAGACTTAGATTATAATTGCCTGATATACTCTCAAAACCGTGTTTTTTGCCTTTTCAATCGCAAAAATATTCGGAACCAGCAGTGATAAAGAAATTTAATAAAGGACTTTTTATATGGGTCTAGCACACGTGCTACAGGGAAGTCCTTAAAGCGCTCCAGGAGCGGCATGTGTGCGGAAAAATCGATTCACGTTGTTCTTGAATCGCTGTAAATTGTACTTGGTGGGAAACACAGCCCTAGGCAAATCATTCCAAAGGGATGATGTTGGACTTGTTTTATGCAAAAAGAAAATCTATAAAAATTGCCCTATGTGATCCCAGAAACATATAAAAAGTAAAAGTTTGTTTGTGTTGTGTAATTATATTTCATTCAATATACTAACAACGTATTTTCTTAAACACAGGAAAATTTAAGGTAAGTTAGTTACCAAATAAATGCTGGATATATGTCCAGTCTATCGAATTCAACCATTATTCACAGAAAAATATATTAACGCAATGATTAAAGGTGACTTTTTAAATATTACCTTATTTTCTTCTCCTTATTGTATAACACTTAAAAGTTATTGCTGGAACAAAAAAACCTTTCTCTATAAAAATTTATGAGTTTCATAATCTAAAAAGTTGTTAAAAAAAACGGTTCAGCAGTTTTTTCATTGTTAACAATTGAAAATTATCGTAAAGATGCACTATAACTTCATTTCTTGTCGAGCACTTAATTAAGTATTGAAATCGAATTACAAATAAAAATGATATAAAAATGATAAAAAGAAAATTGTTTTAATAAGTAGTTAAAAAATGTAATCTCTTCTCCTTTTTAGTGCTCCGTACGGAACATTTATAAGATCACTTCGGTGTCCGTCTGTCTGTCTCA
The DNA here is from genome assembly GCA_019049505.1 of Pachyrhynchus sulphureomaculatus. NCBI lineage: Eukaryota > Metazoa > Arthropoda > Insecta > Coleoptera > Curculionidae > Pachyrhynchus > Pachyrhynchus sulphureomaculatus. The sequence continues at coordinate 74,644,289 of CM032455.1, forward strand.
CCCGATTTTCTACGAAACTATTTGACATAGAAAGTTGAAATTTGGCACTGATATAGAAATTGATGGCATTATCAGTGCTGTGTAGTTTTGAAAGTTAAATTTTGACTTAAGGGGTTAGTTCTAGGGGGGGGGGGGGGTGAAATCGGAAGTGAAACAATTTTTTTTTACTAGGTCATCGAGGGGGGTATCAAATAAAATCTTGTAAAAAAATATATATATACTGTAATACTTGCTCACACTTTTCCTTGTGGTATTTTTAAAAAAAATTGCGAAAAATCGCTGTTCCCCGCCAACCCCCCCGTTCCCATTCCCCCTTCCGTTCCCCCCCCCTCATCTCGAAAAAGTACTGATCAAGATATTTTGAAAATATTCTCTACAGGGTATATATTGAACGAAAATTATTACGGGTGCATTACCTTTAATAATTTATCTGGTATATAACAAAAAAACAAAAATTTCAAGTTCATCAGTTTTAAGTATAGATCGAAAAAAAAACAGATTGAAAACTCATTTGGGATTTGTTTTGTAAAGTCATTGATCATTTTATACCTCCGTAACAAAAGTTTTTATTTTAAAAGCAAACAACCTACGGAACACTAATTGCGCAAGTCTAACCTTCTCTTGACCGGTTATTTAATCACGTAGTTTCATAAAAAAATTTTATTACCAATAAAATCCAAAATTTTTTTTCGTCCCCGTGAACTGTTCTAAACATATACAATAGGATGTTTGAAAAATTGTTTATATATGCATAGAAAGTACATAAGAATGATCTACTTACTATAAATTATATTTGAGAAAATATGAGCATGTGAAGGTAAAAGTAGTTTTCCTTTAAGTAAATTTATAAAACTTTGGAATTGTAAAAACAATTCAAACAACAACATTATTTCCAACTCTCTACTTGTGAAAATATTGTCCTTTTTTACCAAAAAAATAGAAGCGGTTAGTTAGAAGTATTAATTGCATATTGAACGATCGCAGCACGATGGATTCATCAGTTAAAAGAAGATGAAAAAAAAAACAAAACAAGGAAGATTTTAACTAGAGCAGCTATTCCATTTTTAAATACATATTTTTCTTTAAATTCACATTAAATTTCAAAGTGGTTTAACATATTTGAATAGCGGAACAAGGAAGTTCAAATAATAAAAGCCCGTAAATATTTAATATTTGTATGGAAAGAAATAATTTTAAATGGGTTAAATATATTTTATTTAACCAATGTAAAAAATATTGTAAAACATAAAAGCAACATTCCACAAAACATTTTTTCTAATTAACACATTTAAAAAACTAACTTGTGTAACTTATAACTTTAATAAAACTAGTAAAAGAAACTATTTTATTGGATGAAGCAATACGCCAATAAATAGTTTTTGATATTAAACCATATTAAATTCGGGTGACTTCAACGATTAATTAAGAATTTTTGAGGTTCTTTGGTTCAGAAGATCGCTGGAGGTTTTGAATTAATCAAATTACTGTGAGGTTAAATTTTAAGAATGAACTTTTTTTCAGCCAGAGCTGGTAACAAACTAAGACATTTCAGGCGTTTTTTATACAAAATTTAAGACATAAATCTCAACATAAAAGAAAAGGCATGAATGAATAATCATTAGCTAGCAATTTTAAATAATTATTTAGAATAATAAATAGTGGTGTTAAAAGATAAATTTCGGTAAAAATGCAATTTAACATAAGCAAGCAACGACGAAAGAAAAAGTTCAGTATCAAAAACATAAAATACGGTACATAGACATCTAGGCATTTCTTCGGTGATTATCTTAAGATGATACAACTTTTCAGCGGCAAACTTAGGAAGACATATATTGATAATCTGGTGCTTTTTTGTGCATCTTTGCCACAAGAACAAATATTTTTATGAATGCTACTCTTTGCGTGTAAAAATTGTGTAAATGTTTATCGGATACTAACATATTTCTAATTACAGAAAGTTAATGATGTAAGATATTTTTTATATATACGTTGTTATTCTGTGAACAAAATGTTTCAAAGCACTACCCTGTTCAGTTTCTAGCGTAAATCTTCTGTTTAGTTGTTGTTAATTGAGGTGATCCAAACGTCTCTTTGGACCAACCCATTTAATAATATGAAGATTTATCATTATGTGGGCCAAAAAAAAAAAAAATTTTAAATGAAGAAAAATTAAGGCACTGCTCTCGAAATTTTCCCCAAAACAACTACTGTATATACCGGAGAACTTATAGTTATTTATTGATAAAGTGTTTCTTCAAAGATAAAAGATGTAGGTTAAATCTATGAAAGATTAGTTAGTCGATTATATCTGAATATGTCTAATCTTATGGAAACGAAATTGTTGATTGAAACAATGAATTGACTAGAATGTTACCAGAGTTCCAATAAAATGTTAATTTTTTTGGATTTGCGAATATTTAGCTATTTTATATGTTGGGGAATCTATTACACTAACGATCGGACAAAGTAATTTATTAACTGTTACGAAACTGAAGAATGCTGATAGAAAATTAGACAGATAGGCAAGTTTACGCTGATTTAAGTTTTAATAAAATAAAAAAGCCATGCAATAAATAAATTTCAAATTCAAATTTTATTATCTTTCTTGAAATTTAAATTTATATTTTAACAGTCATGTCACAGAGACCTTACAGAGAAAATAAATGCAAACTACATCTATATGTTAATTCAGTAATTAAATATTGTGGAAGAATTTAAATAAAATATAGGTAATTCCATAATTTGACGAAAGCGTCATCTAGCTTAGTTAAAAAATCACACATCTAATCAAGCGAAATATTAAATTAAATCCTTAATGTGTACTAAATAATGATATAGTCTATTAAAGAAAAGGTATTAATGTTCCGTACGGAATACTTATAAGATCACTTCGGTGTCCGTCCGTTCGTCCGTCTGTATGTTTCTCTATTTGTCTGTCACACCGATTTTCTCCAAAACTATTTGACATAGAAAGTTGAAATTTGGCATTAATATAGTAATTGATGGCCCCATCAGAGCTGTGTAGTTCTGAAAGTTAAATTTTGACTTAAGGGATTAGTTTTGGGGGCTGCAATTGGAAATGAAAACAATTTTTTTTTACTAGGTCATCGAGTGGGGTGTCAAATGGAAGCCTGTAAAAACCCAAGTTCAAAAATATATATAATGTAATACTTATGCACACTCTTCTTTGTATTATTTTTAAAAAATTGCGAAAAATTGCTGCCCACCCCTTATCTCGAAAAGTACTGATCAAAAAATCTGGAAAAAATTCTGGACTATTCTAGTGTAAATTGAACGAAAATTATCGCGAGGGCTTTATACCGTTAATAATTTATCTGGTATATAAAAAGAAA
>CM032455.1:74652641-74697641 GCA_019049505.1 Pachyrhynchus sulphureomaculatus
CTGATATGCTCGGGGATGACTTGTATGACTTTAACTAGAGACTGAATCGACGCGAGGCGGGTTTATAGTCCGTATGCATTCTTTGTGATCCAAGAGTTATCCAATATCAAAACATGTCCAGCCAAAGACTATGAAATTACATGGTATATATTTGTAGATCCGGCTATGTTTGAATGTATTGAGAACAATCTGAGGCGGTGGCTACGCCTCTCATACTCAGTACGTGATTGAGTTTGTAACAACTGAGGAGGTAAAAGAACTGACAAAATTCGGCTTTAATCACACACTTCTTAAGAACTCACTGAACACCCTCAAACATCACTTTCTAGAGCGAGTAAGAGCTCTTGTGGTGATAGAAAGGCGCTTAGTGTCAATTGTCGCCAACAAGATATTTCATGGAACAACATCCCTTACCTGATACAGCAACTATAAAAAACGTCCTCCACAACAGGTATAGGAAACAATTAAAGAAGGTCCGGTTTATCAGACCTCTCAAGACGTTATAAAGTTGCTGCTTTACCGGTACTTCTTTATTCCTTCGATATAGCTAAGAGGACGAGTGAAGAACTGTGAGATCTGGATGTTAGCACACGAAAAATCAACTACAGGATTTGAAGTGTCCATCCTCGATCCTCTGTACCTTGCACATACCTTTCATGTCATAAAGGTGAAAGAGGATTTTTGAGGTTAGAGTGTCTGCATAATCGAATTGTATTGAGACTAGCGTGCAAGGTTACGAAAAGTTCCGATTCTCTCCTGGAAGTGGTCATGAACAGAGATGAGTGGAAGCTTTTCTACTTGCATAGGACCGTAGATGGCACAGCTGAACAACTCGTTATGGTAGTTAACTTTAGCGAGGTCATCGAAGAAAAAAAATGGTGAGATTAACATTCTGGATTGAGAACTGTCTAGGCTTAGGACAATTATTAAATCGGCAGAAAAACTAGGCAGCATATAAAAAGATTCGTTACAGCTGTCGAGGCTGACATTTAGTTTTCTACAGTCGGCAGACATACGTGGGGAGCAAACGGCAAAGAACCAGAATCACTAAAGCATTTAGTTTCAGAGCACTCTTTTCTCGCAAGATCTTAAATGTCTGTACAGTATTGGTGGCGTTCCCCGACTGGAGAGATTAAGTCGGTTGTGGACAATGACAGGTTCCGCAATTACTGAAATTTTGCCTTTCGACCACAAGGAGTTTGCAAGATAACAAAGATCCGTCGTCCCTATGCAGTGTTATATTCTCTATGTTACTATCTTACACATTCTTACGGTAATCGAGTCGGAAATAGAAAATGACATACATAAGCCAACAAACCTAATATTGGACCTTTCGATAAAAAAGGAAGAAAACATTTCTGGTAGGAAGAAATGTTTTAAGTACAAAGATCTAATCTGCTAATTTAGCGCTCTCTTCCCACGATATTCAGTGGCAATTTTAGTCTTAGTCATCGGAGTTTCAGGAGGAATTAAGAGCACATTCCTAGTAAATCTGAAGAAGATACCAGCTTGCTGTGTTTCACCTGTTTCACTTGTAACAATGATGCTGAGAGTAGTGATACTTGGTTCACTTGCACTGCTCGGACCGATGAGTATGGTTAGAGCCACAGACTTTGCCACGTCGTTTTTTTCTTTTAGTTTCAAATAATATTAATGGAGATGTGTCGTATCTGGCTACAGAAAGTACTAGACGGCGAGCATTCTTACGAGCTTATAGTCGATAAATCTACATCGAACTCATGGTTAAGATCTGGCGAGCCGTTCCCAAAAACAGAAAAATGTCTGCACAATCAAAGATAGAGTTCTTGATGATTCGTGTAGCAAGTTCCTTGTGAAGGAGGAAGTATTTAGCGTATCTTGTCAGGTCGCCAGATACTAGCACCAATAGATTACAATGATACACTATCATGTATCAATATCATCTAGCTGAAATTATTCACTTAAGGTAAGGTAGTAAAATATTAAACGATAACAAAATATGTGCAATACTATAAATATTACCCTCCTAATTTCATGGAAGCCGATGTGGTAAAAATAAATTGGGGCAGAGCAATTTTGAGCGATCGGAGATTACCATATAATAGACTGGATCATCACGGTGCTGAATAAAATGGAAAAAAACCTGTTTTCCTTATAATTATAACGATATTAGAATCAGGAAGTACTCAAACGCCTTTTAAGAAAAAAAAACAAAAATATTTTGAGCTCGTCGTAAAAACAAAGCGTCTTTGGCATGTAGAAAGATGACACAAAATATATATTATTATACCAACCCTTGGGCTAATTCCGAAAGGTTTATTACATAAGTCTAAAAAATTAAAGCCGTCGTGAAACTTGGTACGACAGGTAAATCAGAATCAATTTATTCCGCCTAGGTGCTACCCGTGAAACCAAAAACTCGATAGTATAATACCAGTTTGGCTGAAATTTAGAAAATAATAGTAATAATAATTAAAAGTTCGTTAATCCTATTGTAAAAAAAATAGTTAAAAAAGTTAAATGTAATTAAGTAAATTGAATTATTTGGCCCTAATTGTAGCCTCACATAAATACATCATTAGCTGCTGTTCAGGTCATAGGAAAACGTACCTTTTACTACCGTTAGTAAAATAATTCAAATGTATATAAATGATACACAAATATGAAACGACAAAAGAGGAGAAGAACGGAAAACGTTACAAAAAAATTCATCGGAATAATTTTTTTGAAAAAAAGTAATTAAATCGGATAAAATCAAATGACGAATATTATTGCTGAGAAAATAAAATTTTTATTAAATGTCGCATGAGATGCAGAGAAATCTAAGATATGTGTGTACATGTGTTAATATAAGATGATACAGTATACGAAAAAGAGCGTTTAAAGACTTGTTTATGATGGGTATGTATTTGGAAATTGTCAAAATATTTTTATGTCGAATATTAAGAATATGCACGTCTGTTCTGTAGACTAATTTTCGAATCTAGTATACGCTGATTATAGATGCTTAACCACTTGAAGGCTCTAAGTTTATGGGAAATACGTTCTTATACCAAAAATCAACTGCAGGCATTCATACTGGATCTTTTTAATTCGCTTCTTTATCTGTAATGTATATAATATATCCTACTGTATATAAAATATCCTACTTCTAATCTGGCATTTACCTGTTCTTTGTATCTTATTTTATAATCCAAAATTTCCATCTATTCTAATATCAATACTGTTTAAAATATTCTCTTTAGAAAACAGAGGGCCTACGGATTTTGGCGGTTTAATTTTTAAGGAATGTTTGTTCATTTCTCTTAATAAATTATTTGAATCCATATTTATCCAGTTGTTGGCAGAAGCTGTTTAAGAAAGATCAAAAGTCATTTAGATTTTGGTATCCTCCGCGTACATACGAAAGGAACAATGTTACAATCATTTTAGAAATTGTGAAGTGTGAACGATATAGAACAGGGGCCCGAGGGTGCTACTCTGCAGAATCCCAGAGTTACCTGCAAGTATACTACGTTTATTTCCATCGAGGTGTACAGGGTGATCATTTTTAAACGCCTGGCCCCGATTTATGGAAAATTGTTGGATATTTATTTTTTTTTTTAAATGTAGGATGGTATAGTGTATGTCGAAGGGTATACTGACGTATTTGATATTTGGTAGTGGAAATGACGCTGGACATCGCTACGTCAAACTTTCGACCAATCTTTTGTGAAACAGCATTGGAAAGCCCTAATTTTTTTCAACATTTTATCTCTAAACTATCTTTTTTTCTAATTTGTTTTGCAAAAAAGTTATACAGCAAGAGCCCTTTAAAATATTATTTTTTGGTCATTGAGGTTGCAATGGATCGTATGCCACGTTTGGCAGTTTTCAAACAATTTATCTAGTAGGCGGCTGTCATCTGACAGCTCTTGTTTGCACACCTATTCAATTCAATAGAGTTAAACTAAGTAAACAGGGTGATAATAACTTCTAGTTAAAGTGTTTTCCCACGCTGAAAAAGTAGATATGATTCTTATTTATGGAAAGGCAAGAAAGAATTCTCGGGAAGCCGTTAGACAGTATTGAGAATGTTACCCCTACAGGTATATCCCGGATCACACTTTTTTTTATGGATCTAGCACACGTGCTGCAGGGAGGTCCTAAAGCGCTACAGAAGCGACACGTGTGCGAAAAAGTTGTTGTTTGTGTGTGTGTGTGTGTGCTATGTTTTGTGGATTAGAACGAAATTTGAGGAGCGACATGGATGCATTTTCTGGGCAGAAAGGTATTTCTAAACGAAAAACTGTTTTAACAGATGAAAAAGTAGCCGAAACTATGCAATATTTTCAAAACCATTCCGGTAATTCAATCAGATAGGCAAGCTATCAAAGCTCATATCATGACTATAAAATGCATAATCTTCAGTTATTAACACAGTTTGATTCGAAACGATGACTGAGTTTTGCAGCAGAAATCATGATTAAATGAGACGAAGAACGTTATTTTCTGAACCATACATTATGGACAGATGAGAGTCATTTTGTCAGCAACGGCAAACCTAACAGAAAAAATTATCATTACTGGACTGATGAGAATCCATACAACGTTGTCAATCAATTCAGAATCAAGGACATTATGGCATTAATGTATGGTGTGGGATAATTGGGAAACATTTCTTGTTTTTTTTTTTTAGAAGGCATATGTGGTATCCACACGACGGAGCACCTCCTCATACAATTGCTGCCGTTAGAGAGTAAGTGAATCCAATGGGCACCTTAGAAGGGCCGCGCCGCCCCCGTGTGTGATGTGTGTGGCGCACACAGGCGCCAAGGTATCAGGGGCACCGCGCTGCGGGGCGTGAACGATTTTTTCTCGCTTCATAGGTTTCGCACGCGCCGAAGATTGGCGCGGCCCTGCACCTGAGTCACCATACCTCACGCGGTTAGATGTTTTCTTGTGGGGGATTCTTAAAGATATTGTAAACAAAACTGCGACAAATGATATTGAGCACTTAAAGGCAAAAATATCAGACGCATGCAATAGTATATCTGGAGAAATTATTTATAAAGCCACTCATCAAGTGTTAATGAAAAGAATCAAAAAATGCATGATAGAAAAAGGAAGACGTATAGAAAATTTCCTTTAATGTTTTTTTTTCTAATTTTGTTTAAGTTTCAAACATTTAATTTTACAAATATATAATAAGTTATGTAATGTTAAAAGTTATATAGTTTTTTGTTGTTTTTTATTGTTCAAAGAGATTTTATTAAAGGAAAAACCTCAATAGCATAATAACTAATATTATTATTATTACTGCCAGATTAAAGTATGACAGCTGCCTACTAGTGAATTGTTTGATGCCAAAGGTGGCATACGATCCATGACAACCGCAATGACCAAAAAATAATATTTTAGAAGGTTTTTGTTGTATAACTTATTTATAAAATAAATTAGAAAAAAAAACAGTTTACGGAAAAAATGTTGAAAAAAATTAGGGCTTTCCAATGCCTTTTACTAAGGGTATGTCGATGGAAAAAACGTTGTTTGGTGTCGCGGCGCCTAGCGTCGTTTCACCAAATGTCAAATACGTTAGTATACTCCTTGACATGCACTATACCATTCTACATTTTAAAAAAATAAATATCCAGCAATTTTCCATAAATCGGGATCGGGCGTATAAAAATAATCACCCTGTACGGCTTTAACCATATTTGTTAAAAAGTTGATGTGAAGTTTAGATTATTATCATCAAAGAAGATGTAATCTAAAGTATCTAGTAAAATGTAATGATTAAGCACATGAAAAACCCTAATCCAAAGCCATACAAGAAAAATTCGTGGTGTAACTACATCCTAACCTAAAACCTGATTCGATAGTTTAAATGTTATTATTTGCATGTAAAAAATTAGTTGTCTGATTTATTATTATCTTTTCGATTACTTTCGAAATAACAGTTTCTAATATGTGCTAATGGACGTAAGATCAGAGGTCAACCCAATGCAAGCTGCGGGAGGAGTATACGGATACAGAGTGTGTTTTTTAAGGAAAAAGGGAGAACTGTAAAGGATGATCTACTCATAAAGGAAGGGCCAAATAACAATAAAAGAAAACTTCATGATGAAAGAAAGAAAACCCTCTTGCACTGAAATTATAAATATTTAGACCCCTCCCAATAAAGTAAATCGACCTCCGAACAATCGATGATAGGAGTGAGAGGAGATTTTTCACAAAAAAGAATCTCCACCTACAATGGAACCAATTTAAAAATCGTTAATCGTTTTTAAGGATAGTATTTCCTACATGCATAGAGGCAAATGGGGCAAAGGTCTCCACCTCCCCTAATTACATCACAAATAGCGATGTAAAGTTTAACTAATCAGAGCCAATACCCTTACTTTTAATATTTTCTGTAATATTATTTATGGTATTCTCGGAGGCAAGAGTAAAGAAAACATATTCGGAATTAATCTGTTATTATTATAAAAGAAAATAAGATTTAAATTGGGAGTATGTGACTTATCTGGCTTATTTGTAAAGTATTTATTGAAGTCATTTACATCTTTCAGATACTCTGGCAGAATAAAAAACTATTTTAGATGCCACATTAATTTTCCTAATTTCTGACATTTTTGTTTTTGGGAAAAATTCTTAAATTTTAAGTCTAAATATATGTTTCGTCAGATCTTTTCGCAGGAGTTATCAGGTTGCGAAGTCGTTTATAATATTCCCAGTATTCGACTTTTGTTGTCCTAAAATTGTTTAAAGCTTTGTTTCTAAGCGATTGCATTAACCTAATATTTCCAGTTATCCAAAATTGATAAAGCTTCTTTTACCCTTAATCATTTTTAATGGTGCGTGAATGTTAAAGAAATGCAAATTAGAATGTGTAAAAAAGGTAAGTTTATTATCTCTTTTTTCCACTCTGTACATACGGTCGGGATTTTCACAAAAAAGGATCCTTACCTTCAGTGGAACTCTAAAAATTTATATCTAATTTAAAAAGCAATGACGGGGAATGAAGGGGAATTTCATACAAAAAAACTACTTACACTGGAACTCCAGAAACTTATAGATTTAAAAATGGATAACCAGTTGTGAACATTTTTCACACAAGAGAATCCATTATAAAAAAGTTCCGTTTAGAAGGTACACATTTTCCATATCCCCTCTTGGGCTATGCCATTGAGTTAAATATAGTTACAAAAACATCTGATTAACATATTATTACCACGCCACGCCATGAAGAAAATGGCGAAAACTATATTAAAATATGTTTACAGTATGTACTGTCTTTATATTAGGGCCTTGAAAATACGATTGCTGGACAGAATTTTTTATACTCTGCTTGGGCATAAAAGATTCTAATATTGACATAAGCGAGTTATTTCTCTTGCGAAGTCTCTTTGATTACTGATCTATTTATGACAAGACTTTTCATTTCCATAGGTAAACAATTTAATTCCCATTGAAAATTCAGACCTCCTATTGTGTGATATCTAAGAAGTAAAAACGAATTAAGGAATATCTTTCAATCAAGGAAAGTTAGGAGCTCAAGATATAATCTATGTATGTATGTGAATTTTTTTAATATGCTGCCCTCTTGGTTCTTTCCCATTTAATCTGCTTTCAAATGAAATATAAAGAAACGACTTAAATAAAAAAATAACAATTCAATTGAACGTAGGAAGGATTAACCCGTGGCTTCAAGTCTTCAGTCAATTTTATTGCCAATTAATTCATGGGCACATAACCTATTATATATCTACTTTTCATTTTAGTGCAGTGCTTAAATTACTATTATAAGGTAATTTTCTATATTTTAATATTATTTCCTGAACTATGAAAAGATAATAAAAAACTCCATTAGAGGCTGAAAACTATCGTCATATTTTCCCATATTTTCATACAACCGCTTCAAGTTATGACAGAAATTAACTTTCAGGGAACTGTTCTATTAAGAAAGTTTTATGAAAAGTCACATAAAAGTATGCAATATCGTAAAAAAGAAATTTGAAGTAAAATTTAACTGAAGCTTATAAAAAAGAAGTAAGTTTGAATGTTCTACAGAAAGAAAACTGAAAAAAAAAACACGAAATACCTACATAATCAAAAATAATTAGAAGTGATGCAGGTAAAGAAATCACAGGAAACTGAAACTAAGATGTAGTGAAATAACTTTCCATAGTAACCAACTTAACAGAATTTTTCATAATTCAACAATGTTGTGGATCCATACAAACGGAACAGAAATATGTAAAATAACATCCATTTATAGACAATCATATTTTATTATGTCTATTTGCACGAAATACCATATTTTTTTTACTTTCCTACTATTTCTTAGAATAGTAAGAATCCCTCTCTAATATTAGTTCCATTTAGACATACTAGAACAGTATTTTCTAATTACTGGAAACTAGCAAATATATGCGTTCTTATCGATAAATAAAACGCACGAGATCTGATGGCAGCAATCTGGATGTATATCAGTGGGGAAGCAATAGAGAGGGGGAGAGTATGGAGGTGCAATGGCCTTTAATGGAACCCTAACTCTTATCAAACTAGCCATTGTTCAGTAGAATTTCCCAGAGATCTGACAGAGAAATAAACCTGGAACCGGTAGGTAGTGGATCAGCCTTCAATAACGGCTACTTTGAAAAAAAAGAAGCGATCACCCTGTTATGCACAGAAGAGGATACGAGAACTTGGATTTAAATCGAGGTTAGCAAACTCTCGCTTTGGGAGGGTGTTACGCATATGTAAATATCAACGAAATATCTCTGAAAAACTCCTGTCTAAGTTTAACATAAAAGCATGTGTAGGACTATGGAAAGGATCTTTCAGAGTATTACCTTTATCAAGAGACGGGGGTGATGGCTCCAGCAAAAAACCTAAAGCTGTTGTAAGTAAACCTGCAGAATAGTACGGCTGGTTCGGTAGCTTTCTGTCGCAGAATAACAAACAAGTATATAACAATTGTCCAAGAATCATGGATCGTAAAAGACATGAACTAACAGGCGGTAAGTTATCATACAATAAATCACCTGGTAATGCTAGAGTATGCATCTACGTAAATAACAATGTGGAATGCATGCCCCTGTTAAATTTCTCTTCTAGGAACCTTGCGACCATCAAATTGAGATATTGTAAGAGTTAAAGCATAAGGAGATGATAATCTCCTCAGAAAATTTGCCATTTGACACACAAATGTTACCACCTGTAGCATTCAGATCTCTTGTAGACTATTATCTGACATCTTGACATTAATGTGACGTAAAAGCACATAACACCGCATGGTGCAGGTTTAACAACAATCCCTGTTGAAATGCTTTACTAAAATACTTGTAATAGTAATAACTAACTAATTAAGGAAACGAATCAACTTTTGTCACAGCAAGGAAGAAAATTATCGATCTAACTATTTACGGTAAGGTAGGAAACGAGCAAGTATTAAATGAACCGTCTCTATCTGACCACAGAAATATAGAGTTCATACTTCGTGTTTTTGTTAGGGTCTTGCTAACTTACCTAACTCTACGAAAAACTGAATGGGAGTCTTACTGACGTCAACATAAACATAGTCTGGGTTCCTTCAGCACTTACCTTCGGAATACGGTAGGAATAGATCTAGATCTAGGTGGTCAACTACAAGATTTACTCACCAGTGCTTGTGAACAAAACTATTCTTTTTGTTGTAACAGCCCAAAAAAGGACTTTCCATGGTGGAATAGACGCCTAATGGATTTGAGAAAAACTGTTAGGAAACTATTTGTGATAGTTACTCTCAGACACTAACGGAATACAACAAAGCCCTGAGGAATGTAATAAGAGACTCAAAGAAAAAGAAAAAGTTCTGCGGAGATGTCGGAAACACTTCTCAAGCACCACGCATCCAAAAAATTCTTTCAAAAGATAATTTAAATTCGGTTGGTGCGATAAAAAAGCTAATATTAGAGTACACTACATCAGAAACGGAGACTCTTGAAGTGCTTCTTCAGATGTACTTTCCGGAATCGAAAATTCAACAAACCCATGAAGCTCAGATACAACTGAACCTTTGGCATAAGACCAAGAGGGGACCGTTGTAATCCAAGTAGTTAGCATGAAAGAGTCAAATGGGCTATAGAAACTTTTGAACCCTACGAAACGCCAGGACCAGATAGAATGTTCCCATTATTTCCGCAGCAAGGAATAGATAATCTGGTACAGCACTTATAGAAAATATATCAAGCATGCATTGCGCTGGGCTATGTCCCCAGGTATGGAGAATTGCAAGTGTACTCTTCATTCCTAAATCTGGAGGTGACACATACACCGAAGCAAAGAGATATCGACCAATCAGCCTGTCATCTCGAGTCGGATCATTGCTGTACTATATGGAGGTTGTTTTGGGTCCTTTCACTGACATACTAAAACCTTCTGACAATACCTCTTGCGTCTCAATGATTGCAGCCTTAGAGATATATTGTATTGACGACACCACAAGCGAGTGGATTAACAACATACATTTATATTAGCAAATAGAAGCCAAGTGACCTTAAAAGCAGAGCTAACCGAGTTAAGTTCACAGGGAGCAGTGTTCTGGCCATCGCATCAGCTTAATCTGTGTGAAGTTGCTTAACGTTTCGTGGCTGAACTCACTTCCAGAGACCGTGAGAAAAAATGTCGTGAGGAAGGAAAAATGGATTTTTGTAACATACGAGGTTAAACTCGAATATAAATTAAGTAGACCTGCAATGAAATAAACGTCATGTACAAGCTCTCTTTGAAATCCAGTTCATTGACCAGTATAGTCAACTTTTTCCATCGTGGATACGACTTCTATTCCTGGTTTGGGCGTAACTTTGGAATCTGTCTTTTTGTTAGAAGCGCATTTTTTTTGTCAATGAGGGGAGGCTCTGGGGCCCTGAAGCTTCGATGTTATGTGATTAAAAATAACGACTCATCAGGTCATAAGGTTTATCTGCTGCCTCTATCGACCACCAAGTGATACTAACTTTAGAATACTTTTTGCTTCTCTTGCAGACACCATCGATCATTTAGAGATTCAAGAGGTTCAAGTGCTGAAAATGTTATTCTGGACGACTTAAATGTCATCAACTGGCTTAAATATTCAAATACAACCGACGAACAAAGTCGTAAAGCTGGATCATTTTCGATCAGTTGTGGTTTTACTCAGCTTATTGATGAACCAACATAGATTTCTGATCGAGAAGGAAAGTTCACCAGTCTTCTTGATCTGTTTTTTAATCACCAATCCACAAATTTACACTGTCACCGTAAATCCATTATTAGGTTTTTCCGTCCATCTTTCGACATCGAGTGACAATGAGGTGCCTAAACGGCGCAAGACTTGGCATAGAGACGTTTGTTTTAGATGCGACGACCCATCCGACTACGCTAAGGAAATTTCTGATGTCATCTTGGCTGGTATGAAAGGTTACTTCACTTTTCGAAGAAATTTACTTCCAACGGTAAGCCTTATTTCGACCGAAAATGCAAAGAAGGTGTTGCTTCTAAATGTCTTGCATACCAACAATGACGTGAAAATCCTAACGTCATAAACTGTAACATCTTTGTTCGTATCCGGAATAGATGCAAAAAATTACTGATAAAATCAAGGAGACACACAATCAAAGAACATACTTCTTGTCTATTTCAACAATTCCAGGTCCTTTTGGGCAGTCGCTAATGCCGTTAATCAAAATTTCCATAAATCCACTATACCACCACTCACGCGGCCAGATAATACTAGTAGTATAACAAACGTGCTTCTGGACCACCTCGATGGCCACTTTTTCCTTCAGCAGTGGTCCATGACCTCTACTTGACCTTTCTACAAGAAGTCCTGAAAATTTTCCTGAAATCTAGAAGAAGTGCTGAAATCTGTGCAAGAAGTAGTCGTCAATGACGTCACAAGTCCAGTGGCTGTTGAACAGTGCCCTTTTGGCATATTTCCTGAACCTCTTGAAGAAGTGTTTACCTGTTTACCTGTTTACCTGTATACCTGTATACCTGTATACCTGTACCTGTGTCACCTGTTTACCTGTAATTTACCTGTAATTTACCTGTAATATCTGAAGAAGTGTTCAATGACGTCACAAGTCCAGTGGATGTAGCTCAGTGCCTTTTAGTCACTTTTGTCGACCTTGAGGACTTAGAATAAATGTTAAATGTTGTGTATTAAATGAAATAAGTTAAAAAAAGTGAAGTCTGTTGTAGGATTTGAACCTACATCTGTTGGTTTCAATACTGCAAAAACGGGGGACTTATCCTACTTAGCCAAATAGGATTCGTAATAGAGAATGCAATTGTTGGGATGCCATAAAAAAAAGGAATGTTGAAAGATGTGCAAGAAGTAGTCTTCAATGACGTAAATTGTCCAGTGGATGTTGAATCAGTGCCTTTTTGGTAAAATAAAATTTGTCTAAGAGGTGTTTTAATGTTAGATGTGAATATGTGTAAGCTTATTAGTTAAGAAAGTGCAAGAAGTAGTCGTCAATGAGTTAAAATTTGTCCAGTGGCTGTTGAACAGTGCCTTTTTGTCAAGTTTAGATGTTTGCAAATGTCTTTCTAGAGGTAGATGGTCTGCAAGAAGTGATCGTCAATGACGTAACAAGTCCAGTAGACGTGGAAACAGGGTATCTTAACTTCATTAAAAACTTTGTAAACTTCTGTTAGAGGAGAAGTTGTGTGGAGGCTCGTTGTGTAAAAGTGGATTAATAAGTAATATTTTAGTAGTAAATGTGAGCAAAAAGACCTTATTAGGTTGTATGTTCGAGGTAAAATTTGGTAAATGTTCCCCTAATATGTTGTTTGGCGTCTAAAAGTCGGTAAAAAAGCTTGAAAAAGTAAACAAGTGGCGCCGTAAGTCTGTAAAAATGTGTGAGATAAGGCAAAATGTAAACAAAAAGTATGAATAATGTGTGATTCATGGTACTTTTTGTAAGTAAAATTGAGTAAACAAGTGGCTCGTTAGGTCAGCAAAGTAGATAAGAGAGGTCAAAAATAGTTGATAAGAGATGAGTGAATGTATGTGAGAATGTAAGAAATAGCAAAAAGTTGTATTAATAGGAAAATTCCATGCAAATAATTGAAAGAGCAAGAAATTTATTTGGCTGTGGGAAAGTTAAAGGCAAAAGTTGTTGTTTGTTCTCAAGTTATTATAGGAAATGAGCCTAAGTAAATTTAAAACGAGTTTGTCCTCGTTTGGATTGTAAATCTTAGTAAAATATTGTTAAAAATGAGATGAGCCTAGCCTAGCCTGTACTCTTATTATGAGAGGAGAATATAAAACACAAGTATGAGTACATGGAGAAATATATTAATAAATTCTAAAATGCAAAATGTTACAAAATGTTACTATACATAAATTTATATTGTTTAATATAATTCATTCAAATCATCTGTTTCCTTGTCTTTCGTTGGCTTCTCTGGCATTTCCTTGTTGTTCTTTACTGGTAATATACCTTGATGGCATGTGTTTTGCACCATCCATTAATTTGAAAATCTTTTTAGAATCACATGCCAAACATCTTTCATTATACAGATCTGTTTCTCCTCTACATTTGGGACATTTTATTCGTACAACAACTGGCATTTTTAATGATAGTTTTATCTCAGACACCTGTTATTGAACTAAGTTTAGTTTATATAAATCTCAATCTTATATAGAAAAATATTTCTACTACTACTACTACTACTTATTACTGAACATTAGTTTTATCGATCCAACTATTGTGTTTATTATCAAAACCTAACCATTTTACAAGTACTTTATTTCCTTGTCGTTTTATTACTTTTTCAACTAAATAAATATCTGGATATTTAACTTTTTGCAGTTGGAGTTCATAAAATCCACCTTTAATGTCTTGATTTTGTTCATCTTGAAGTAAATACGTAACGGGGTTTTGTATATTGTACCTTTTTTAATAGTAAATATTTCCGTAGACCAATTTGGTTTGTAATGTTTGTCAAAAACACCTCTAAGTTTTGAAATGCGTACATGATCTCCTAGTTTATATTTCGTTTGAAGTGTAGTCATCTTTATGTTATTATAAACCGTGTCAAGTAGAAATTTTTCATGTTTTTTAGTTACCTCACTAGGTTTTAGACCTATAGTTCTATGTTTTTTATTATTATAAATATGGATGATTTTCGGTAGTAATTTAACCCACTTATAGGATCCTTGAATACTAAATTCTTTCCACATCATACTCTTAAGGGTTCTGTTAACACGTTCCACAATTGATGCCTTCTTTTCACTGTAAACGACATAATGTAAAATATTATATTTTCTCAAAAGGTTTTGTACTTCCTTTCCCGTAAATTCTCCACCAGAATCTGTACACAAATTGATTGGAATCTGTTGTTTAAAAACATTTTCAAGAGCATGTGCTACTTCATTAGATGTTTTTGTCTTTAATGGATAGGCCCATACGTATTTGGAAAAAAAACAATTAATTACAACTAATATGTATTTAAATCCCTTATTTTCTTTTTCAAATTCTCGCATTTCTACCAAATCGGCTTGCATTAGATCTAAAAGTGATTTTAAAATGACTCTTCTACGTTTAAAATTTTTCCTTGCAGGTCTATGAATTTCTTCAACAATTTGTTTCTTTACTTTAGTTGTATAGTTGGACATTATTCGATAATATTAGCTTCACGTAATTCTTCAATAATAGAGTTGATCTCGTTTGTGTGACTTGTATTGCCAGCTGTTTCAGAGGCAACTAATAATTTTAGTCGTTCAACCAACTCATTTGGATCATCCCAGTATACATAATCGATTGGATTATTTGTAACTTTCATAAACATACCATGTCCTACTCTTTCAGAGTTGTCTGATTCTTCTTCGTCTTCCGAATCTGTTTCTATTTTATTTAAATTTGGTTTAATAATTTTCTTAAATTTGCTATGTTGTATAGTTTTAATATCTCTTATTGCACTCGAATCAGATAGAATTTCAGCATAATGTTTAGCATCATTTTTAGTATATTTATTTGGTGGATTTCTATTAAAAAGTAGTCCATATAAACCATTGGTACCTCTATATTTTTTAGATCCAATTATGAGATCGGGTCCATCGAAATTAATAGTTTGATTACCTATTGAAAATCGTTCAATGTCTTTATCAAATTTTACTCTAAATTTTCCCTCAGAATCACCTTTACCTTTTGGATTCTTAAGATACATTTTAATATATTTTGCAGGTAAAGGATTATATTGTTCATAATAATCTGATAAGGATTTCTCTTCTATGGTTTTATTTAATTGATCTTCGTAATTTTTTTGTCTTTTGGCTTCCTCATCGAAATGTTCCTTTTGAATATCTTTAACGAGATGTTTTCTTAAACTGTATGGCTTAGATGTTGTAGTAAAATACAATTTTTCTTTTGATAGGTACTGCTGACATAGGTGGTTTAATTGCCATCATTCCTCTAGGTGTATCGGTGTAAGTTGTCGGGATAGGTTCAGATGCTATCGAATCTTTATCAGTTTCTTCCAATTCATCATCATCATATTCATCTCCTTCATACGCATCATCTTCATAATCAGATTCTTCAGATTTTATATTTACCTCAGGAGGTGCTTCAAGAGTTTTTGTTGTTGGTATTTCAAATTTTTTTGGATCCAATTTATTTTCAATATTTTGTAAATGTTTCGTTATTGGTTGAAATAAAGTTTCATGTGCAATTTGATCATGTTTTAAAAGATTTAATTTATTTTTGATATCTCTTCGTTTGTGTGTTAATTTTTGTTTAACACTCTTTTTACTTGAGATTGTATTCTTCCTGTTAGCCATCTTGTTTGAAAGACGTTTAAGTGAATATTAATTGTATATAAACATCAATTTAAATATATATAACTGTCCAAACCATAACGATATCTTCCTTCATCAATTTTGTTGTCCTTAAAAAGTGATAAGAATCCAAATGTTTTATTCCAACAAAAAGAACAGATCTTTTTAAAACGTTCAAATGACATATCGGTACCAACATGATCGGAATAGACATGTCGTAAATTTAAATCATCCTGTTTGAATAAAATAAGTACATTGGCATTGTCTCGTATTAAATGTTTCGGGATTTTTGCATAGGTTTGACATAAATAAAAACAGTCAATGTTGTTGTGACGACCCATACTAAAGTACTCTCGTATTACATCTTGTTTGTCACAGGCTACATCATCGAATATAAATACAGAATTACGTTTTGCCTCTGACGGTGTTATTATTTGTTCACTGTTATCGAAGGCGAAATATCCTATTCCCTTGACAGGTTTTAATAATTGTTCCAAATAAATATATTTAGGTTGATATAACGATTTCGAATACAGGTAAACATTCTCAAATTTTAAACCATTCGGATGTTCAAGAAGACTTAACATAGTTGAAGTTTTTCCACAATTACTAGGACCTGAAATAATACATCGCATCGTAGAGGGTAATAAGATACTATGTTTAACATTGTTCTTAAATTCTTGTAAATCGTGATTTTCAACTTTTAGTCTAGTTTTTTGTTGAACAATTCTCTTCATTTTACACAACACATTCAAAGTTAGAATAGAAATAAGTATAAAATAGGATGTTTGTTAAATTTATAGTTAGTATATAGTTTGTTTTCGAAAATGAAATACTATTCTAGTGACAGTACATTTCAAGGGAGTGGACTTTTAAATACTGTTATAAATAAACTTCCATTTGAAGTACATTTACCGGGTTATCAATTTTGTGGACCTGGTACAAAACTACAAGAACGTCTAGCTCGTGGTGAAAAAGGTATTAATCCTCTCGATGAAGCTTGTAGAGAGCATGATATAGCCTATTCAAATTATACTGCCTTATCTGATCGTCATCAGGCTGATAAAATTTTACTTAAAAATGCTTTAACTCGAATTAATGCACAGGATGCATCTTGGAAGGAAAAAATTGCAGCTATAGGTGTATCTGCTGCCATGGACAGTAAACTTAAGTTAGGTATGGGTTATAGTAGAAAAGGGAGGGATAGTAAACAAGATAAAATAAATGAGAATGATAAAAACTAATCAGTATATTATGAATGAAACGAAGAAGAACATTAAACAAACCACAAGTATTATTAAGCAAAGTGTAAAATCAACGCAAAATTATCTAACAAAAATGGAAACGTTGTTGGAAAAGACCAATAACTTAAAAACAAATGCTGAGAAGAAAATAAAAGCTCCTAAAAAATAAATCAGCTACTACTACTAAAAATAAATCAGGTACTACTAAAACGAAAACTATTAAGAATACTATTAAGAAGAAGAAAACTATTAAGAATAAGAAACCTCAAATAGATAGTAGTGAAGATGAGGATGAATACGAGGATGAAAAAGAAAAACCAATTTATAATTATCACGAAAGAAAAATTAGGGAAAGGATAGCAGCAAATAAATTATCAAATACCACAGAAGTACCACGTAGTAACAGAAAGAGGAAACTTGATAATAATATTCAAGAAACAGATGTAAAATTGTTAGAAAAGAGACTTAAGCGAGATATTAAACAACGACGACAACAAAAACAACAAAAGCAGAGTCGAAAACGTAAATTAAATATTTCAGAAGAACCACCTACTACTAATACTCCTACATTTGACATGGATATGGATACTAGTACTAGTCAAAAACGAAAACGTGATAGTATTAGCAGTGAAGAAGAATTTGATGAGGATTATAGTAAAAAATTTAAATTATAAATACAGTTATATAGGAAAGTCTTATTAATTATAGTTTAGTTCATTACAAACCTTTCAACCAAAGGGAACACTTATTATTATTCTTATTATGGCAGTCAGTAATAGTCGTAATCGTAGGAAAAGAAAAGAGATTAAATCTAAGAAGAGACAAAGGGGAGGAAAACGTAAAAAACAAATAAGAAGGAAAAATAAGAAAAGATTAAGTTTTCAATCTGTGGCAAAGAAAATAAAGAGGAATATTTTAAAAGTAAAGCCTACAAGTATAAACAGTGCGCTTAATATTGCAATTAAAACGGTTAAAAATGAAAAAGGAAAAATCAACACACCTCGGGTTATTAAAATTCCTAAAACTGGAGGAATTTTACCCTTAATACCTATATTTGCAGGTCTTAGTGCCTTAGGGGCTTTGAGTGGAGGAGCAGCAGGAATAGCAAAGGCCGTTAATGATGCTCGATCAGCTAAACAACAATTACATGAAAGTCAACGTCATAATAAAACAATGGAATCAATTGCTATGGGGAAAGGTCTCTATTTAAGACCCTATAAAACTGGAATGGGACTGTTTTTTCATCATCGTCTTCCTCCTCACCGAAAGTACCAATAACATTACCCAATCGGGCTTTAACGAATATCGAAATGGAAATGTATGCTAAAAAGTTGAAAATTCCCCATTTTCGAGGAGTCTTTATGAAGGATAGGTTACCGAGGAAAATTTATAAATACGAATCAGGAGTTATTAATTTGGATAACGATTCTGGTCCTGGTACTCATTGGACTGCTTACAAAAAAATATGGATCAATCATTTATTATTTTGATAGTTTTGGAAATTTGTTACCACCAATCGAAACACAACTGTATTTTCAATCCAAGGAACTAAGTACTATATATTATAATCATGCTTCTTATCAGTCTTATAATTCTATTATTTGTGGTCATTTATGTTTAAACTTTCTGTATAATCCTGTATGTTTAAAATAAAAGCAATTTACAAGTAGATATTGTGTTAGTTATTTATATTATTTTGAACTGATTAGAACTAATATTCAACAAAAAAAAATGTCCTACACATTTACATTGTCAGGAAATGAATCTATATTGACAACAAATATTTATCCTCCTATTGTATTAAACGAAAACGAAGAGTTTGTTTTGGGGTTGATTAATTTTGCCAGTTATTATTCAATTCCAAATGTTGACAAAACCAATAATACCTTTCACTATGGAAAAAACAACAATAAGATTGTTTTACCAGAAGGATCGTACGAACTTAGAGATATATACAAATATTTACTCGAACAAATAAGCCTACAGTCCAAGGAAGAAGATAGACCGAAATTATTTCTTAGTGCAAACTTGAATACTCTCAAGTGTGAAATTAAATGTACAGTAAAAATTGATTTTACTCAAGAAAATTCTATAGGAAAACTATTGGGATTTGGTAAAATTGTCCTAAAACCGAATACACAGTACATATCTGAAAATCCTGTAGATATTTTCAAGGTGAATTCCATCTGTATTGAATGTAATTTAGTAAACAATTCATATAATAATGAAGCGCATGTGCATATAATTCACATGTTTTATCCTAATGTAGAACCTGGATATAAAATATTGGAGAACCCATCAAATGTCATATATTTACCAATCAATACACGTTATATAGATGAAATTCAGCTTAAAATCACCGATCAACATGGTAATTTAGTTAATTTTAGAAAAGAGTTGGTCACAGCACGTTTACACTTAAAAAGAGTTTAAATATGGTATTTATATACAACCATAATTCATTTGACATACCATTCTGGGACTATAATCATTATAATCAACAAACTGAATATAAAACCTGTAGGAAGGATAAACGTCTCAGTTTACAACGACCATTGAAAGAATTAACTCCTGAGAATAAAGCTGTTTTACATTCTTTGGGATTTAAATTGAAAAATTAATAAACAACATTGCAAACAAAATAAGACTATTTTGGTGTAGATTTAAGTTACAAATTAGTACAAGTATTGAGAGAATTTTCCTAATAATTAGGTGTAAGTGTAAATACAAGGACAAAGAAGAAGAAGAAGAAAATGAGTTATAACATACTAAAAGTTGGAGAAAGTGTGTTACATGACGATGCAATTGTTAGTTATCAATATCATACTCATCAACCTTATTCGTCGTCAACCCTAAGTAACAACGATGAAATTAGAATACCTATTCAAACACAGGATCTTTATACGTTGCCCAGTCAAAGTTTTTTGTATATTGAAGGAAAATTGTTGAAAACTGACAATACTTATAGTGAAAATATACATTTTATCAACAATGGTATAATGTATCTATTTGAAGAAATTCGTTATGAACTAGGAGGAGTAGTAATTGATCGTGTTAGAAATCCTGGAATAACTACAACCTAAAAGGTCTCGTATCATTTACTCCAACCGATAGTAATAGATTACAAAATGCAGGATGGTGTGAAAAAGAGATTCCTATTCTAGTAGATGGAAGTGGAAATTTCAGTGTTTGCATTCCACTAAAAATTATGATGGGTTTTGCTGAAGATTTTCATAAAATTGTAATGAATCTACGTCAAGAATTGATATTAATCAGAAGCAGTACAGATTTAAATGGTATTCAACACATTACAGATAAAAAGGAAAATTATAAAGTGACTTTGAACAAGGTGCTTTGGAAGATGCCACACATTTCAGTGAGCGATCATCAAAAGTTACGATTACTCAAACAATTTGAGAGCAACAAGGATTTAAATATGGCTTTTCGTAGTTGGGAATTACATGAATATCCACAGTTGCAACAAGCTAAAAATCATACTTGGGCTGTAAAATCTTCCAATCAATTGGAAAAACCACGTTTTATCATCATTGGGTTTCAAACAGCTATGAAAAACAAACTTGACAAAGATATGAGTACTTTCAATCACCTCAATTTGACTAATTTAAAAGTCTACTTAAATTCGGAGGTGTTTCCCTACGACAATTTAAACTTAGATTTTGACTCTAACAAATATTCAATTCTCTATGAAATGTATGCACAATTTCAAAAATCC
Organism: Pachyrhynchus sulphureomaculatus; assembly: GCA_019049505.1. Classification (NCBI taxonomy): domain Eukaryota; kingdom Metazoa; phylum Arthropoda; class Insecta; order Coleoptera; family Curculionidae; genus Pachyrhynchus; species Pachyrhynchus sulphureomaculatus. Next base: position 74,673,388 of record CM032455.1, read on the forward strand.
TACTATTATACAACAATCAACGATCCATGTGTCTATCCTCTAAGATTTAAATCACATACACCTCTAGTGGTAATTGACTGTTCTCGACAGAGCGAAGATATATTGAAAGGAGGAGCTGTCGATATACGCATTGAATTTGAAACCAGTAAAAACGTATCCAAAGATACAACTGCCTATTGTTTAATCCTACACGATCGATTAGTTAGATATAACCCTCTAACCAGTACTGTTAAGGTTTTTTAAGAGAATATATTACAAGTCAATAAAACAACAAACTCTCTTATGTACTAAAATTTATTTTATTATTAAGAAAAATGTTTTATACATACATAAATATAATGTAAATAAATAAATATTAATAGAAATTTTGTATGATTTCATTTTTGTTCCATAACAATATTCTTCTTATAGTCATAATCTGGATACATTTTTAATCCCTATCTGAAACGTAAAACATTATTAAAATATGTATGAAAAATCCTATTTGATATTATTACCAATAGCAGTATCGAGTACATTTTCCTTATCAGAATCCTCTTCACTGTCCGTATAAACTTCTTCAACGGTTAATTTAGTCTTTTTCCTTCGAGGTGGAGATGAGGAGGTTCCTTCCTCTAAAGCAGGAGAAGAAGTCTTCATTGTTATCGATTGAGGTGCATCAGACTCTTCCTCATCGAGAAGATTAAATTTATACATCTTTGCAACTTTCTCCAATATCTTAAAATCTTCTTCATTATCAATTTTAGTACGCATATAACGCACAGGTAAATTTCCCAGCTTTTGTCTCAACTTGTTACCCTTAGGACAATAGGAAAGATAAACGTACACTTTATCTCCTCTGGTTTTAATTGATTTCACTCCGTATCTACAAATAACATGCCCAATAAATAATATTTCTTATTAAAATCTGAGTTTTAGTAAAAAATAAAACAATATTAGAAATTAAAAGAAATAAACTTACTGAAAGAGTTCCTTAACAACCACATTCAAATAACGAAGAGGAAAATTAATGGTATCCTCGGAGAAAAGAACAAGAGTACATGGAGTATTAGCCATAATGTAAAATTATTCACTGTACTGTTATATCAATAATAATACCAAAAAACAAAATTTTAATTGTCCTTATATACTAGATCCAAACTGTTTCGTCAGAGATCTCTAGTCACGTTGCAAACAACAAAATGAAATAAAATATAAGATTGCATCATGCAAAATTTCCATTTGTTATTAAAAACATGTTTTTCAATATTTTATCCCGTTATACTAATTAACTTGTTTTTGTTTTTTGCAATAAATCAAAACTAATTAAGTAAAATAAATCTATAAAGTTTAAAACATAAATAGAACGATTTATTTAATATAGTCGTCAGTTCAAACGTTTAACTTGAACAAAAAAAAAATAGTATACCGGTTATTACATTTAACTAAGAAATATGTCTTCTGTCAACAACAGTAGCAACAACAGTAGCAACAACAGTAGCAACAAGAGCAGTTCCAAAGTGTTGGATTACTATTCCACGGAAATCGTACGGTCGACCGAATTAGTAAGTAGATTACTTAAAACAAATGAAGAATATAAAAGACATATAAGTATCTTAAAGAAAAATATTGCTATTTTAACAAAGGGTTTAAAAAACAAAGTCTGTGTGAATAGTTTAAGTAAAGTGGAATCAAATTTATGCATTTTGAAAAATTATTTAGCAAAATTTAAAATTCATCTTAAAACTAATAAATCTTTGATAAATAGAAAATTGATTTGGCAAAATGTAGATTCCTGTTTTCAGGGACGTATAAAAACCGGAGTTATAACAAATTTTAAGTATAAAGAACCTAAGGAATTTCTACAAAAAGCTTTTCGTGTATTCTCTCTGCGAATTAAAAAGGAACTCAAACAATTGACTATGCTTAAAGTAAATGTTAACTTTTGTGGTCTATTTATAAAAACTCAAACTGCTGACACATCCATTAAACATTTTTCAACTAAAAACCAAATAATTGATCAGAATACCAACTTGACTGAGTGGTATAAGATGAATGTAGTTGATAAAATATTAGGAAATTTAGAAGATTTTCAGGAAAAAGACAGCGGTTGGGCCTTATGTGAAATATGGCACTTGAAAGTAAATTTAAACAAATATAATCCCATAGGTGGAGGGTTTTCCACATATGTAACAGTACCTAAATTCATTCAAAATACTAAAAGTGTTGTGAATATTAAAAATAATGATCCTTATTGCTTTCTATGGTCTGTTGTATGTGCTTTATATCCAGTTGACAACCATGTTACACGTACTTCATCTTATCCACATTTTAGTCGAGTATTAAAATACGAAGGAATTACATTTCCTATAGTATTAAAAGATATTCCTCGATTTGAAGCACTTAATAAATTGGCTATAAATATTTTCTGTGTAAAAAACCAGGAAATTTTACCCTTAATGTTGACTAATACAAATTTTTCAACTAAAATCAATTTACTTATTTTAACTCTTGATAATGAAGATTCTGATGATGATGATGATGATGATGATGATTCCTTTGAAATTGATTATTCCAACCCTAATAATAAATTCCATTTTGCATATATTAAAAATTTAAGTCGTTTAGTACACAAACAAGTCGGAAATATTCACCACAAAAATGGTTTTGTGAGAGATGTTTTAATCACTTTATAAGCGAATCAAACCTGACTAAACATTTAACTGATTGTAAGATACTAAATAAATCTAAAATTACCTTACCCAAAGAAAACGAGAATATTTTAACCTTTAAGAATTTTTCAAACAAATTGAAGGTTCCATTTGCGATTTATGCAGATTTAGAAAGTATGCTTATAAATTACATTGATGAGCATACCACTAAGAAATCCAAAAAATATCAGAAACATGAACCTTTTAGTATTGCTTACTATTTAAAATGTTCCTATGATGATTCTCTTTCAAAATTTCAAATGTATACAGGTGAAAATTGTCAGGTATGGTTTGTTAGAGAACTGGAAAAAATTGCACAACAAGTACAGGCAATATATTCTAATCCTATTAAATTATCCTTAACGAAACAACAAAATGAGGAATTTTATCGTGCGAAAACTTGTCACATTTGTTCAAAACCCTTTTTAACAGATTCGAATGATGATAAGGTAAGAGATCATTGTCATTTAACTGGTGATTTTAGAGGGCAGCTCACAACTCTTGCAATGTCAATTTTAAAAAATAAAATGGTAATACCTGTTCTTTTTTCACAACCTTTCCGGTTACGATAGTCATTTTTTGATTAGAGCCCTTTGTACAGAAATGAAAGGATCAATAAGTTTACTTCCAATTAACAAGGAAAAATATATATCATTTACAAAATATGTGGAAAACTCAAAGGTTCAATTCCGATTTTTAGATTCTTATCGGTTTATGGCGAGTAGTCTAGATAAATTAGCATCCTATCTTGATGATGATCAGAAAAGTATTACAAAAAGAGCTTATAAAGATGATACTCAATTTAAATTAGTTACGAGGAAAGGAGTCTTTCCTTATGAATATATTGACAGTTGGGAAAAATTTTGAGCCATACATATGTTACTTATTAATATTTTACGTTTCAGATATTCAAATGTATTGACTGTCAGATTGATACATATGATTATAAGGAATGTGCTGGTTGTGAAGGATTACTAAGTATAATATGTGATAAATGCATAAAAAAACCTATTCAACCGAATTCAAAATGTAAATACTGTGGATTAACAACATCATACTGTTACTTTTTCCGCTCTCCAATTAAACCTTGGAAACCAACAAATAACATATGAATAGCTCAATTATTTTATATAAGTATATACTGTAAAGTTCTTTTAATATAATTCTTGAATCTACTTTATTTTAGTAACAATTTGTAGAATTATTAATATATTGTCTTAAATATCTGCTCATACTTGTGTTTTATTCTCCTCTCATAATAAGAGTACAGGCTAGGCTAGGCTCATCTCATTTTTAACAAATATTTTACTAAGATTTACAATCCAAACGAGGACAAACTCGTTTTAAATTTACTTAGGCTCATTTCCTATAATAACTTGAGAACAAACAACAACTTTTGCCTTTAACTTTCCCACAGCCAAATAAATTTCTTGCTCTTTCAATTATTTGCATGGAATTTTCCTATTAATACAACTTTTTGCTATTTCTTACATTCTCACATACATTCACTCATCTCTTATCAACTATTTTTGACCTCTCTTATCTACTTTGCTGACCTAACGAGCCACTTGTTTACTCAATTTTACTTACAAAAAGTACCATGAATCACACATTATTCATACTTTTTGTTTACATTTTGCCTTATCTCACACATTTTTACAGACTTACGGCGCCACTTGTTTACTTTTTCAAGCTTTTTTACCGACTTTTAGACGCCAAACAACATATTAGGGGAACATTTACCAAATTTTACCTCGAACATACAACCTAATAAGGTCTTTTTGCTCACATTTACTACTAAAATATTACTTATTAATCCACTTTTACACAACGAGCCTCCACACAACTTCTCCTCTAACAGAAGTTTACAAAGTTTTTAATGAAGTTAAGATACCCTGTTTCCACGTCTACTGGACTTGTTACGTCATTGACGATCACTTCTTGCAGACCATCTACCTCTAGAAAGACATTTGCAAACATCTAAACTTGACAAAAAGGCACTGTTCAACAGCCACTGGACAAATTTTAACTCATTGACGACTACTTCTTGCACTTTCTTAACTAATAAGCTTACACATATTCACATCTAACATTAAAACACCTCTTAGACAAATTTTATTTTACCAAAAAGGCACTGATTCAACATCCACTGGACAATTTACGTCATTGAAGACTACTTCTTGCACATCTTTCAACATTCCTTTTTTTTATGGCATCCCAACAATTGCATTCTCTATTACGAATCCTATTTGGCTAAGTAGGATAAGTCCCCGGTTTTGCAGTATTGAAACCAACAGATGTAGGTTCAAATCCTACAACAGACTTCACTTTTTTTAACTTATTTCATTTAATACACAACATTTAACATTTATTCTAAGTCCTCAAGGTCGACAAAAGTGACTAAAAGGCACTGAGCTACATCCACTGGACTTGTGACGTCATTGAACACTTCTTCAGATATTACAGGTAAATTACAGGTAAATTACAGGTAAACAGGTGACACAGGTACAGGTATACAGGTATACAGGTATACAGGTAAACAGGTAAACAGGTAAACACTTCTTCAAGAGGTTCAGGAAATATGCCAAAAGGGCACTGTTCAACAGCCACTGGACTTGTGACGTCATTGACGACTACTTCTTGCACAGATTTCAGCACTTCTTCTAGATTTCAGGAAATTTTCAGGACTTCTTGTAGAAAGGTCAAGTAGAGGTCATGGACCACTGCTGAAGGAAAAAGTGGCCATCGAGGTGGTCCAGAAGCACGTTTGTTATACTACTAATACTATTGCAACAACACCAGTTGAGAAAGCTAACTTATTACCTGTGCTCTCTGTTTCATGTTCTACTGTCGATTTCCAAGGAAACACACCGTTCACTATTCTCATAGTGCAGTCAAGGATGCTCCATATTGTTTTCAGACAACGTATCACAAAACCTATTTTAATGAAGCTAGACACCAAAAAAGCTTTGGGCGCTGACAGAATATTTGCTATAGTACTTAAAAGATGCGCCAGCGAACTAACACTAGTTTTGTGTAATCTTTTCAACCTATCTTACAGAAACGGTATATTTCCTTCCTACTCGAAATACGTTACAGCTCAGTCGATACTCAAAGAATGAAAGAACACCTTGTCAAACAATTAGCGACCAATGGCACTGTTTTTAATAATATCGAAAGTTATGGAAAGGGATATCAATCAGCATCTTCTAAGATATCTAGAAGGATTTAATATTATTAGCAACCAACCAATCTTTTCTTACGAAAGCCATATGGCTTTCGTACGAAAAGATCAATAGGAGATCTTCTAACTTATGTAATATATCTTTAGAACAACGTAATTGGATACTTTGGAGAATTTCGAGCTGTTGCACTTGATATATTCAAAGCATTCGACCGTGTTTGGCAAGACGAATTATTGGCTAAGCTACGCTCTTATGGTATGCCTACAAAGTTTTGTTTATAACTGTCGTGTTTCTTCAGAGAGCATTCTTTATGAGTGGGAGTCGACTGTTCATCCTGTACAAAGCTCAAATTGGACCAACGATAGAATACTGCTCCCATGTTGGAAGCTCTGCTCGCAAACGTACATTTTCCTTGGGACGTCGAAGAACGGTTGGTAACTTGAGTCTGTTCTACAAGTATTTTCATGGCAAGTGTTCCGTGGATGTAGACCGCTTAATTTCTCCCAAAGTGGTGCATGCTAGGTATACACGTCGCGTCACGCTAATATTTCACATTCGTATGAAGTTCAGCTTATCACTCCTCGTAAAATCCTTTTCAGACAGTCTTTTATATAGAGAAGTTCCTCCCTTTAGAATGATTTACCCAGAATTGTGTTTTCCACCGAGTACAATTTACAGTGATTCAAGAGCAACGAGAATTAGTTTTTTCGCACACGCGTCGCCCCTGTAGCGCTATGGAGATTTTCTTGCAGAGCATGTGCCATGCCCATAAAATCAAAATGTATTAAAGAGAATATTAGACGGGACTATCGCAACCAAGAAATATATATTCTCTTAGACAGTCAAGCTTCTCTAAAAGCTTTAGATGCCTATCAGATTAACTCTAAGATCAGAATTGAGTGTAAACGTGACCTTTTAGAACTATCCTTAGGAAAAACAAGATTGAATTATTGTGAGTTCCGGGACATTAGAAGATTAAAGGAATACAAAAGCAGACGAATTATCACGTCATCAAAGACATGCGAGGAACATAATTGGCGGTCGATCAAAGAAACTAACCACTAACGTCTTTCATTTACAAAGGGCCCTGTAACTAATAGAGAGAAGCGCAATAAGCCGAGAAGATTCTGTGCATAAACAGGCACAATCACCTACTCAGTCAACAACCAACCAACAAACCAATCATCGACAAATTTAGAAACTATTTCTAGATACTACGCAGTACGAAACTAAAAATACAATTTCTATTTATGAGTAGACCTGTAAAGATTCAAAATGTCTCAGCAGTTTCAAAGAATTTATTTTTGTTTTAAAGTTTATCATATTAAAATATTTTTGTTATATTTTCAGGGCAAAATAAAGCTTTGAAATCTTTAAAAATTCAAATGCTTTCTGGAATTCAGTAATTTTTACCAAATCAACAACAGAAAATCATAAACAATGCAACTCTTTTGCGATTAAAGGAACAAGAAATAGCTACCAGCATCAAACAGAACAACCGAAGCTACAAGACCGGTTAGCACAGTATCCATACGGACGGCAGCCTAATGAAGCCAATCCGAAAAACATCGACAAGGCTACGTTGAACTACTGGCTAACTTCGAGACAGATGTTTCCAGAGACGAAAGGCTTTTTAGTAGCTATACAAGTCCAGATTATTCCAACCAAAAACGACCTTAATATAGATATAGATATCAAACATCAGAGACAGTGGCACACAACAGACCAGATATTGTATTGGTCGACAACTCTTCAACGCGATGCTCGTTGACATTCCTATGTTAAACAATAACAACCTACGGGGGAAATATAATGAGAAAATTGCCACATATAGGGATTTAAAAGCACAAATCAAAAGACGATGAGCAACGGGTATTGTACCAAGGAATTCAACTCAAAACAACAAGCATCTGGACGTCAGTAGATATGTGTACAAGACTATGCAGAAGGCAGTGCTACAGGCAACAGCAAGGACTGTTTGAAAATTCATGGGACATGCATAACGGCACCCAAGGCTTGATAAAATATATAGGGCCGCCAGAGGACTCAATGCTTATGTTATCGAAGCATATCTGGGATAAGTCCATGTTCCCTGACGAGAGAATTAAAACTCCAAGTGACTAAATAATAACAAAAATGATAATGAGTCGGTGGCCTGGTTTCTCCTGTTGGAAGAAATCATCTACTTTAAACCACTGCCAAGTAAAACGCCAGCGAACTTCAAAGGGTTGCGATTAACATCAGTGACCCGTATAACCTTCAATCGTTTCGATAACCCACATAATATCGGAAACTTCATGTGATGATGGGTAAACATTAGGGATGACGATTCTATCTATCGATAGTCGATGGCCACCTACTTACTGATAATTTTAACTTATCTATATGTTAATAGTTAGCAATATATCGATAATTTTGAATAGTTATCGATATAGCGACAACTATCGACATATCAACAACTATTGATATATCGAACATTCTTCAATTTACATATCGTTAATCAACATATCGACGATACTCCTGATAATCGGTCTCAAATGAATAGAGTCGATGGGTAAGATGGAGCAGTTGCAGGACAGATGTCATTGGATGACGACCCTGATAATAAACAAGTACGCTTCTGATGGACAGATAGACAGGGATGACTTTTATGACTGCTACCAAAGAGCCGGATCGGAAATAAGGAGGATATAAGGCTCATAGGCATTTTTTATGCTATAAAAATATGAGTTACAAAACATCTCTAGCCAAAGATCTTTGCAGACCCATCAATATTCGAATGCCCACTCTGTGGAAGTCATTCGTCAGAGCAATGATGATGGACTTCACGGAAGAGGGAAGTGTGGAAAAAGTATGAAAAAAGCCGCAGGACTTAGCAAATACTTGTGACAGTCAGGGAACTTTCAGAAAATGTTTCAGTCGAGACTTTTAACAACGCTGCCTATCGTTTTGCCTTAAAATTAATAACAAGCTAACAAGATAGTGGTGCCTATCATGAAATAAAGAAAAATGAAAGTACGTAAAGTAAGTCTCAAAAAAAACTCAGGGTGCTAGGTAACAAGTTCGTTTTATTCAGTGCGTGATTGTGTATATAACAACTAGACGATCATTCACAACCAAGGTGAGAAAAACGCCTCGCAAAGCTGATTCTATTATCTATAAAGAGATTTTCCTCATACAATCATCTCACTTACTCGAGGAAGGGACACCTAAAGTTGAAATACCGCCATCCATAGAAGTAACTACATTCTGAAAGAATATTTATCAGACAAAAAAATATTAAATATGGACATTTCTGCTCTATACTACTTCGGAACTTACTGAATACAGTTCCAACAGTAGTATGAAGTTAGTCAGGTAATCACAAAGAAAGAGATGCCATTTAAAATATGAAGAGTTTTGGCGCTCCCGAAATAATTTTGTCGCAAGTACCCACAAGCATCTAGCCAGAATATTTAATAGCTGGTTAAACGACGAACGACCTATTCGTGAGTGGTTTTGCAAGGGCAGAACGGTACTTATTTCAACAAAGTGCGACAAATCCTAAATAGTATATGCCGATCACGTACTTAAACTTTTATTACTCAGTATATATCACCACTACACCAAACACTTTATTTTTGCACTCGACGCGCGTTTCGCTAACCATGTTAGCTTCATCAGGAGCTAACATGGTTAGCGAAACGCGCGTCGAGTGCAAAAATAAAGTGTTTGGTGTAGTGGTGATATATACTGAGTAGTGTCATTGTGCCAAAGATTCCACATTCCCAACTTAGTTAAACTTTTATTGTAAAATTTTCACTCCTATTATCTACAACAGATTACTCAGCACGATTGAATCGGTTTGACCATATATATATATATATATATATATATATATATATATATATATATATATATATATATATATATACCATATATATATATATATATATATATATATATATATATATATATATATATATATATATATATATATATATATATATTATAAAACATAGTCCCTCGCTGCGTCTGTCTGTCTATTTGTACGCGATTTTCTCAGTAACTACCCAAAGGATTTTATTTTGGTCTTTATAAATGGATAGGGTGTTTGACGAGGACGGTTTCAGTGTATAACATGTGGATTTTTTCTAAATTAACAGACCTATAACGATGAATGTCGGATGAAGTCGAAAAAAAAGTCAGTCATCGAAGAGATATTTTCGCGTACGTTCCGTAGTTAGAAATATGTGAAAACAATGTAAGGCATTATTATTCACCTCAAATAGTCCTAAAAAAAAGCCCGCTACACTATATGTCTATCTATAAAGGTTAACCCAAATTATCGAAGTAAAGATATTAAAAATAAACCTGTTAAAATACTTTAACTAAACAAAGTAATTTAGGTAGGGAATTATAAATCCTTATTAAATTAAATACGTATTATGCATTTAACTAAGATAAAAACTGTCTTTAAGTTGTAATATTTGGATAAATAGTTTAGATTTTTACAAGGGTGTTTCTGAACTTGCGCCGGCCATAATCTGATTTAAAAGTAGGAGCTCCTGTAATATTGCTAGGTAATTTAAATCCACCAAAATTATGATGTTCTGCCGCAAAACCTCATGTATTTTCTTAGAGCCCTCAAATCTGCATTTTTTGTGCTCTTTTTGACCCCACTTCCATGTATGTGCGCATGCGCACGAATGAGGCAGTGTTGCCAACTCTATGTAAAGAAGTAGTTTTTCAGCTGTCTAGAGTAATATTAGTGTGTAATGGAGTTAGATTAGATGTCAAGAAGGCGTTATGAGACTATATTGCCAACTCTATGTGAAGTAGTATTTTTTCTGCTGAATATGTTGATGGTGGTAGAAGTGTGTGTGTGTGTGTGTGTGTGTGTGTGTGTTTGTATGTGTGTGTGTGTGTATGTATGTATGTGGTGTTGGACAATAGCGATGAGGGATTGGTTGACCAAAAGGTCCCTATTATGATGATAATTGGTGTGCTAGGCTCAATTAAAAATTTTTTATTATGACGATAAGGTTTATTTTTAGAATTGTCATGGTTATTTTTCTTCTGTAATTGGGGTAAGTTAAATATGAAAAAAGAATTAATGAAGTTAGTAGATTTTTTTTTTTTGATATAAAGTTTGCCAAAAAGGCATTGAGAGGGTCGTGATTGTTTTTTGATAAAAAGGTGGTTAAAAAGGTACTAGAAGGGTTCATGTGTGCGTGTGTAGATATGAAAAAGGTGTCGATGTCGCAGTCTTTTATACGTCTGCGTCTGCGTAGATTGTAGGAGTGGGGATTGGGGCTGTTCGTACGGGCATCGGAGTTTATTGGCTGAGTGTCTGTATCAGTGGTAAATACGGGTTTAGGCGCTATGCTTTCTCGATGTTTTGGTTATTCCTTGGTATGGCTAGTAGACTCTTCTATGAATTGGAGATAATAAGTGCACCGTCTCGATTATTTAGCTGCCAATTCTTTTTGATTTCCAAGGCTTCTCTGATTATGCGTATTTTATAATTTGAACTAGAGGCTATTTTTTAAGATCCCTCGAAATTGATGTTGTGATCAGTATCTTGATAGTGCTGAAAAAGCGTTGAAGTTGTTTGTTTGGTTTTCATACTTATTTTATGTTCTTGGATTCCGGTGGAGATTCTTCTGTTTGTTTGCCCTATGTATAGTATGTATGTTGTGCCTACGTTGTGTTTTCTTAGGACTCTTCCAATCTTATCTGTAACTCTCCTTGATTGAGGTCCCGTTCTTCTGTCTTTGTCTGTAGATGGCGCGATTTTATATCCGTTTTGCTTAAGGGCCCTAGTGATTTGTGACATTTCTTGCTGTATCGTGTCTGGTTCGGTGAGTCGGTATGATATCGATACGACGGTGTTGACTGCCGACTGGATTTGGGTTGAAAGGTGGTGTGAGCAAGCCAGCGTTTAAACATCTGTTAGTGTGGGTAGGTTTCCGGTAGATTGAGTATTAAAGTTGACCGTTGTTTTTCCGAGTTATGAGTACATCAAGGAAAGGGAGGCTTTTATCTTCTTCTACTTCCAAGGTGAACTGTATCTGGTGGTGGATTTCGTTTAAATAATAGGTGCTTCGGTTAATAATGTCGATTTTTCACAACATTTAAGCGTTTATTTCCATCACAAAATGAATTACCTTAATAATCAAAGTATTGGCCATCGTTAGCTGTAACTGTTTCCATCTTTCTGTCAAAGAATGGATTCCGCACCTGAAGTACTTTTCATCTTTTGAGGCCAACCATTCATCAAGCCAAATTTTCATTTCTTCATAAGAATGTAAGCGTTGTTTTGAAAGTCCGTGGTGCATTGATCGAAATAAGTGGTAGTCTGAAGGGGCTAAGTCCGGTGAATATGGCGGGTGGGGTAGAACATCCCATTTGATGTTTTCCAAATAGTTTGTAACACATTTTGCAACATGGGGCCGTGCATTGTCATCTTCAAAAATGACTTTATCGTGTCTTTGGGCGTATTTTGGTCGTTTTTCCTTCAATGCTCGGTTCAACTTTATCAATTGCTGTCGGTATCGATCGCCAGAAATCGTTTCACCAGGTTTCAGCAGTTGGTAATACCCAGCTCCTCTACTATCCCACCAAATACACAGCAAAGCTTTGTTTCCCTGTATATTGCGCACTGGTTTTGATGTTGAAGGCTGGCCTAGGTCTACCCAAGTTTTTTCGATTTTTGGGTTGGAGCATGTTCACCATAAGCTTCAACCAACAATCAATAACTTTCAGCAGCCGTTTTCTTCAAATGAAAGAAGGTTATTAAACTTCCCCGCAAAATGTTTTTTTCTGGTACGAAACACGACCTATTCAAAGCTATGAAGAACTACGTTTTTCACACAATGACAATTAATAACGAACTGGCTTTTGATGGCGTATGTTTACCTTCCAAAACGCCTTAGATGTGACTAGTCTATACCAACAAGTGTATTAGTAACTCCATCTCTTTCGGTTTGAGTGGTGAGGGCCTCTGTTTCAAAATTTTATAGAGGTTGGCTATTACTGGCGAAAGGGACGATTCCATGGGCGCTCCATCTATTTGTTTGTATGTCTGACTATTGAAGACAAAATAGGTATTTTTTAGACAGTGTTCCGATAGCTCTATAACATGAGCTGGAAAATCCTCGTTCATTGCTATTTTGTCTAGTGCTTTATCCACTGGAATACTGGAATAAAGTGAAACAATATCTAGACTTGCCAGAATGTCATTATCGTCTAGTCGAATGTCTCTAATTGTGTTCGTGAAGTGTTCGGAGTTTCTGATATATGCTTCAGCACTTTCAACGGTTGGTTGCTTGATCTTTGACAGGTATTTTTCTAAGTTTTGTGTAGGTGAGGAGAGCTAACAATGTGTATAAGGGCTTTGGTAAGCCATACAACTTCTGGTCCCAAGTTTGCAGCTTTTATTTTGGCCTTTGTAGTTTTTGCCAGATATGTTGTAGGGTCCCTGGCTTGTAGGTGTTGTCTGGTAAAATGGTTTCCAGTTTTGTCATGCCGGCTTTGGTATTTAGAACCACTCTGGCATTGCCCTTGTCTTCTGATAATATGGTAATTTTTTCGTTTTTCTTGGGCGGTTGAAGAGCTTTCCATTCTTCAAACTTGAGTTTGGGCTTTGAAGGTTTGCTTGTTCTCAGGATTTTAGTGATATCTTGTTTCATTCTTTTATAATTTTCTTCGGGCATGGTATCTAGGGCAACCTCTACATTTGAGATTATATCTTCAACTGAGATTGATTTTGGTGATACGGTATAATTGAAACCTTTGGTTTGACAATTGAATATACGAGGGATAATTGTAAAGTAAAGTTCTCTTATTTCTTAAAAATAGACAGCAACGTTTGTTTTTAAAACCAAATACATCATTTCAAAGGTTAAATATCGTTCTGTTTTTTAACGTAATTTCTATTTCGATCAAAGCATTCTTGTAGATGCTACTCCAGCTTTCGTATGCCCATATCAAAAAATTCCGCTGCTAACCCGTTGAGATAGCGATTCACCTATTTTTTAACTTCGTCGTGGGTGCTGAAGCGTTGTCCACCCAAGTGTTGCTTCAATTTTGGAAACAAGTGGTAATTACTAGGTGCTAGGTCCGGACTGTAGGGAGGGTGGGGCATTACAGTTCATCTAAACTGTTTTAGCAGATCCTGAGTTTGATCAGAGACTTGGGGTCGAGCGTTATAGTGAAGCGGTTCTGGATCGCCTATCTGAGTTTTCTTAATATGTCGCAATACATTTCCGAGTTTATTGTCATCCCAGGAGGCATGAAGTCGATCAACAATATCCCCTTTCGGTCCCAAAACATAGTTACCATGACTTTGCCAGCTAACTGCGTTTGTTTAAACTTTTTCGGCTTGGGCGAAGTTGGATGGCGCCACTCACGTGATTGTTGTTTTGTTTTTGGAGTGAAATGGAACGCCTACGTTTCGTTGCCGGTAATAACGGAATTCAATAATTCCTTCTTCTTGTCTTCACATTGTTAAAGAAAATGGCAGGAACAGTCGAAGCGTTGCTGCTTGTAACTTTCTGTGAGCGTTCGCGGGACCCACCGCGCGCATACCTTCCATTACCCCCACTTTTCAGTCAATATCTTCTTATTTGTGGTACAAGAAACCTCAGTAACCCGAAAAGCGAGTTCATGGATAGTGATTCTCCGATCTTTGAGCAATATTCCCTCAACCTTTTCGATCGTCTCGTCTGAAACCGACGGTTTTCCGCTCCGTTCTTCATCATGAATGTACGTACGATCGCCTGTAAACTCCCTATACCATTTACGGACGTGTTGAACGACCGTACACTTTTCATTATACACTTCCGTCAACTGTCGATGAAGGTCTGTAGGTGGAATCCCTTTTGCGATAAAAAATCGATTTACTGTATAAATTTCGCACTTGGCGGTAGCGGCGATCGTCATTTCCATCAAGGACGGTTGCTGAACCAACACTGTGCGGCACAGCCGGACAAGGTGAAATCGACAGGGGGGGAACTACTGCATACGGTACTGTTGCCCGATTTCACCTAAAACCTCTCCCTGTCTATATATTTATATATATATATATATATATATATATATATAAAACCTGAGATGCACAATAAACTAGATGTTGGCACCTGAGATGACAACAGTGAGCTTCAGCTACAATCATTCATCGAGTTTGGAAGAGCAATATTTGGAGTATGATGGAACTACACTACTTTGCAAATTAACGCTGCCCAAGCTGAATTTATTGACGACCACCGATTGTACATATAGGTATATATATATATATATATATATATATATATATATATATATATATATATATATATATATATATATATATACCTGGAATTTATTTTTTATACTTTCATTTAAAGCCCACGTTTCGGTGTCATATGTTAATATCGGCAGTATATATTGATCAAACACTCTGGCTTTTATTGTATTTAGGATATCTATTTTAAATGAAGATTGTAACCTTCCGAACGTAGACCAAGCCAACGAGACTCTTCTATCCAAGTCAGTGTTTAAATTATTTTTTGATATTTCTTTTTTTGTCCTAAATATATGAATGTTTGTACCTTTCTTATTCTTTCACTTTTTATTAATAGTTCCTGGCTGTTATTTTCACTTTCGCTGTTCAAATAATCGGGCTTGGTGAAGTTTATTTTTAGACCTATTTCTCGAGACTTAATTCTATCAGCATTTCTTGTAATTCTTCTTTTGTGTTGGCGATCAGAGTGAGATCATGAACCTTAAGTGATTTAATCGTCCATTAATATTCCTCTATTTTCCCATTTAGCGATTTGAACATGTCTTCTAGAGTCAACGTAGATCACCCTCAACCTTGATGGATGATTGTAACTGAAGATCAATGTTGTCGTCTCAGGTGCCAACATCTACTTTATTGTGCATCTCGGGTTTTTGTTGAGGTTCAGGTTCAATAACATGTCCATTTCTGTTTTCCCCCTGAAGCTGATTATTTGTTACAAGTTCAACTTCGTTTCTAATAGTATTAATATACTCGGTGTTGACTTGCAACTTTCTGTTGTATCATATATAGATGTAGATACTCTCCGGAGAATTCTGTATGAAATCTTTATCTGTATTCATTTGCATATCGTCTTGATTGGGCTACCTTGTTGAAATTGTGCAAAACTGCTCAATATAACAGCATAACAGCACCCCCGGCCGTTGTATGATAGAAACCCGCCTCTTCAGTACCCTACCAACGACGCCTCGCAAGCTGTCATACCCAGGGCGGTCACCTGACATAGCGTGAGGATTTTCGAGCAGTGATATTTGTATATGTCAATTTTCTTTCGTCTATATGGGTGTTATTTTTAGACCTATTGTGAGATAATTGTCTTTCGACCTTCTAGGTCTAGAACCAGTGTGTTCGGTTAAAGACAGTATCACCTCTAAGCGGATATGCTCGTCAACATTCACAGCGAGCTTGGGTAAGCCATACGTTGCGCATAACTTGTCTCTAGCAAGTCTTACGTTGCCATACTACTACAATTATTATTATTAATTTCTAGATTGAGTTAATATTGTTATCTAAAAGAGAAAAACAATCAACTGATACGGTAAACCCTTTGGCTTCGACCTACACAGACTCTCAGGTGGCGAGATCCGAAAATGATAATCACTACTCACGTCTGTTCGGTTAGTGATCATCAACCAAATTCATCAACCTGAGTTGAGAGAATCGAGGATAACTGCCCTCTGCATCTTCATTACCAGTGAATCAGTCGAGGCACAGCAAGCCGGTATCTCCTTAAGGTTGTTCTTCAGGAAGGCGTTTTTAATTCTTCCTAAAATTCCTATGATTATAAATATTCTTAGTATTGTTATTAGTCTGTTCTTCTTTCTCACATTTGGTCAATGTGGTTCCATATTTGGCTGACGGGCTTAAACCAAGTCAGCACAAACGCTATTACCATAAGGAATGACCTGACAATGCTACATATTTTCAAAATCACTGACTTCTGAATGTTTCTTGCATATTTGTGTTGAGTCCTAATTGTACTAACTGTGGTGTGAATATTGTTGGTGTAAGGCTTGTGGCTGATGTGACAAGGGGGACCATGAAGACTTTTTCTTGTTTCCATAGCCTTTTTATTCCTGTTGGAAGGTCTGTGTATTTGTAGATTTTTTCTGTGTATTTCGTTTGGATGTTTGTGTCGTTAGGGACAGCTATGTTAATTAGATAGGTGATTTTTCCTTTTTTGTATTAAAAAGTAATTTCCGGTCTATTGACTAGAGCTTGTAATCTTTATATTCAAGTATGGATGTTGGTGTGTATTTGTAGTAGGGATCTGTGTTTTCTGAGTTTGTATGTTGTGGCTAGTGCTTGGTGAACTACTTTTATCGCTGAGTCATGTCTGGCTGTGTATTCCGTTCCGGCTAATATTTTACATCCGATTTTTATGTGTTCGATCTTTTTGTTATGCTGGTGGCGTTTCCTCCATCTGGCTTCTATAATAGTTGGGTCTTTAATGATATGCGTTTGGTAGTTTCTAGTTAATATGCCCATCAACCAGGCGTATGACTGTTTTTGATTTACGTGGTCTTGTTCTATATCGTATCTGTGTTTTCCGTGGAGTGTTTTTTCTAACCACGTTTTCATCTTCATTTCATCCTGTTGTAATTGGGTGTGTCTGTGTGTGTCGGCGAGAGACGCAAACATAGCAGGGTGCCTAAACAACACAATATGGTGTAACAAAAATGTAGGAATCGAAGCCAAATCGAGAATTTACAAAACAGCTATTAGACCTGATATGACATATACTACGGAAACTAGATCAGAAACATCGAAAACCAAAGGACTACTGGAATCAACAGAAATAAAGGTATTCCACAGAATGGCTGAAAAGACACTTTTGGATGGGGAGAGAAGTGAACATATAAGAAACAGGAGTGGGATAGAGGATAACAACGATTGGTTGATGAGACAGAGAAGAGAATGAAATGAAAACATTGGTAGGATGGAAGACGAAAGAATAGTGAGAATTGCTTGTAATAGGTTACGATTAGAACACAGGAGTGTGGGCTGCCCTCGACAGTTAGAGAAAAAAGAAGAAGTTTATTTCACATCGTTATAAAATATCTAAATATTGGTAGGGTGTCTCTGATCTTAACTGCTTTAGTTTCCACCCGTTTGTGAGCACTAAATTCTCTGTTTGAACTATTTTGCCCGTTTCTATTTGTAGTGTCATATATTTGCTCAGTTCAAAGTTCATATCGATGGTCTAAGTAAATACTTCTAGTAGTTTGTGTACTCCCTGTAGTTGGTGTTTGTCTTTAGAGTATACCTTAAAATCATACATGCAGAATAAATGAGTCATGTGAGTTACGTTGTTAATGGTATATCCGTATTTACTGCGGTTGAGCATGATACTTACGGGAATTAGCGCCATATGTGATGCCGAAGCAAACGACAGAGACTTGGGTCGCCTCGGTAGATATTGAGCATTTATATAAGACAAGTATATGGTATAGAATCGAAAGCTTTCTGGTAATCGATCGGCACCATGGATAATATTTCCTTGTTTTAGTTTGGCCTATCTTGTGATATTATTATCGATCACCCGAATTTCTCTACACCCCTCGTACGTTTTCTGCTTCCATTTTGTTCCCATGCGATCAGTTTCTTGATCGTGAGGTAATCTTTGATTTTTGCACTAATTATGAATGTTAAAGTTTGACATATAAGGTTCGAGAGCCCCAAATTAATGAACAATCTAGTGAGGTATATTAATCATCAAACGAAGACATGCCATGCTTAACTCTATTTGAAAGCTATCCTAATTGAAGAAGCAATAGCAACAGAATCATGATAGCTGAAGAGATTTAAGAGAAATATATACGAAAATATTATTAAATAATCAACAAATCTAAGTAACATGTGACTTAGACATATACTTCTTAAATCTATACAGCTATTGTGATTATGGTGAATCAATATCAATATCTTTATTGAATTAAAATCAAGGTTAAGCTTCTTACTTACAATTATGAATGTATAATAATTACTTAAAATGAGTGTTTGCTTATACTAACTTAATCTAAGTTCTTATACTAGTAGTCCTATACTAACTTAACCTAGGAAATGTGATATGATATTCTAAATGCTAAGACTTAAAACTAAGACTAAAACTACCTTAGCCTAAAACTTACGCTAACTTAAATTACGACATAGCATTAACTAAAACTAGGACTTATTATAACTTAAACTAGATTGACAATCTTCTGTCACGGCGGGCGAGGGGAGTCATCGTCTTTATCCGAGAGCGGGTCCGACGGTCTAGGGAACTGGTGGCTGGCGTGCGGCGGGAGTCGGAAGGCGTCCCTGATGCGAGGGTTGGGGTGCTGGGACGTCTTCTCCAGAAACTTCAGTTGGACTTTCCTCATGTATGCATACTGAGGTCTCTGTGGAGTTGCCGGTTCCCATGGGGCTCCGGTGATCGTCCTCAGGGCCTTGTTCTGCACTGCTTAAAGTTGAGCTCTTCTTGTCTTTGAGAGCTGGCACCAAGTGGGGCAGGCGTAGGTGAGGCCTGCCTTTACTACGGTATTGTAGATAAGTAGCTTCGTCCTTGGCAGCAACTTACTGGAGCGATTCAAGATAGGGTATAGTTTGCCTAGTAGTTGCTTCGCTTTCCTGGTGGCAGTGCAGATCTGGTCCTTCCAGACCAGTTGTCTGTCGTACTGGATGCTCAGGTACTTGATAGAGTTGGCCCATTGGATGCGGGAGCCTTGGAGCTGGAGATGTTCATGGGAAGTGCCGCTGCCCTTCGAGAAGACGATGGCTTGGGTCTTGAGGGGGTTCAGTTTGATCCTCCAGCGGCCAAACTAGGAGCTCGGGATGTCGAGGTGACGCTGCACTCTGCTGGTGATGAGGCGGCTACTTCTTGAGTGAGTGATAATGGCGGTGTCATCAGCATAAAGGAGTAGGTTGGTCTGATCCGATTTGGGAATGTCGGCTGTGAAGATGTTAAAGAGTTGGAGGGAGAAGACGGGGCCTTGTGGGACTCCGGCTCTGATGGCCTTAACTTCGGAGATGGCCGTTTCGACTCTGACTTGAAAGGTTCTGTCAGAGACGAAGGACTAAATAAGTTTGGTTATGACAAGGGGATAGCCGTGTCGAATCAGTTTCAGAATGAGGCCTTCGTGCCATACTCGGATGAAGGCCTTGGATACATCGAGAAACACAGCTCTAACTTTGTGGTGTCTGTCTGCTGTTAGAAATGGTTTGGGCGAGTATAGTGGTATGGTGAGTTGTACCATGAAGAGGTTGGAAACCGAATTGTTCGTCAGGCAAAACACGGAGAGCCTTGGACTTTGCTCTGATGATTTCGAGGATGACTTTTTTAGTTATCTTGCCTAGTCCGGGAAGTAGGCTGATTGGGCGGTAGCTGTTTGCCTCGTGGGAGGGAGAGCCTGGTTTATTGATCAGAATGACCTCAGCTTTCTTCTAGTAGGGTGGAAAGTAGCTGAGTCTCAGTATGCTGTTAATGATGTTGGTGGTTTCGGAGATCTGTTTTTTTGGGGAGTTTCTTGAGGGCTTTGTTTGTGATTTTATCATGACTTGGGGCTTTATGGATGGAAGTAAGGCGGATGATCTCATTAACAGCGGAAGGGGTTGTGAAGTATGTATTGCGAGGAGGCTGGGCGAGATTGAAGGTACGTATGGCAGTAGCAACCCTAAGATTACTGGCTGGGTCAGGATGAGCGGGAGGGTTGGGAGAAAACTGATCCTCTAGCAGGTCTGCCAGAAGGTCAGTCTTCTCCTGGGTTGAGGAGGCGGTGGTGCCACTTCCATTGCCAATGGCAATGGAAGTGGCTTCGGTTTGGATCAGAGGAAGGGGAGGTGGTTGGTGATGGTTTAGGAAGGGTTTGACAAGAATCATGGTGCCTCCTAGGCGAGCCCTGATTCGGTCATTGCGGTAGACGGAGTAGTTGGGTAAATTGAATCGGATGCGGGGCTTTAGAAAGGTTTCTTGGATTAGAGCTACGTCGATGTTATGATCTTGTAGGAAATGAAGGAGTTCGTGTTTTTTGTCACGGATGCCATTGGCATTCCATGAGAGGATGTTAAGCGTTTTTGGGGAAATCTTATTGAGTCGCCTACTCATACTTGGGCGTTACAATTTAGAAAGGGCATGAAAGTGGCAAAATTCTGTTGAAAATTCTGTATGTTTTTAAAGAATGTTTGTATGGCATAGTTCATGCTGTTGATAGAAGAGAGAGCGTCGGTCATGTTACCTGAAGTTTTGAATTCTGGGAAGTCCGCCGCTTGGTGACGGTTTGCCGAGGAGAAGGTGGGCTTGGGTTGAGTTTGTAGCTTTTGCTGTGATGAGTGTTTGCGACAGCCCCAGTTTGCGCACTTGGGCAGAAAAATGTATATATCGGATTTGGAGACCAGCACTAAAACCATGGGCATGGGATCCCCTGATTTGTAGTGCCACCGGATAACCTTTTTAGGGTTGTGGCCTTTGGAGCGAAGATCGTCCGCAATGTATTCCGTCGAAAGAGTCTCGACGACTCCTCTTAAGACGACATGGTTTAGCCGATCTGCAGGGAACTGAAAGGTATGATAAGTCTCCCTGTTCTCGTCCAGGAATTTGGTGATGTTCCTGTATTTTTTTTCTGCTTCCTCCTTTAGGTGTGCGATGATGGATCTTAGTTCGTCGATAATGGCGTTTTGGTTATCCATAATTCGGTTTGGTCTGCGTTTATAAAATCTTGAAATTCACAAAATTTTATAAAATCCTTGGTCTGGCTCCAACTTGGGGTTGTAAAAAGGCAATTAACACTGCACAGACACTTTACGGTTTAAGCACTTTGAACAATAAACAGTTAGACGGACTCAGGTAGTCGGAAGAACCTTCTAACCGGCTAGGCGTTGCGAATTGAACTGCAATGTGATTATGGTGTACTTGCAGCTTACGTCTTTTCTTAACCTGCTTAGACCTGTTTAGGTAACCTAAATTCTTTCTTTTTATCGGCTTTTATGTACTATTTAAAATGATTTGCTTATACAAGGGTGGATTGAAAAGTCTTGAAATAAAACGAGCAAAACTGCATTTTTATGTAAAAACAAAAATTTAGTTCTTTGATCCCGCCATATTTCAATTTTTTTATTCCCTCAGAAAAAAAAATCAAAATATGAATAATGTTCAACTGCAGCACAGATATTTCAGGTTAGGAAACAAAAAAAGTTACTTGAGTATAAATCTGAAGAATAGTGTGACTGGAAAATCATTTCACAGCATTGTAATGATAAATGTGTGAGCAGGAGCATTGTCCTGGTGAATGAGCGCTAATTTTGGTCGCTTCTGCTGTAATAAGAGCCAGTCACTATTTTACCTGTTTCCAAATAGTCAATCATGATGATATCCTGTGAAAACTGTCACTTTTACCCACCCACTGCTTTTGATTGTCGTTTTGTCTCCGGGATGTAATAGTGGACCTAGTCTGCAGTCACACACAATGAAACTGCAGGTCCTTTGGATTAAGCTGCAACTATTGCAAACAAGATTTTAAAATACGGAGTCGAGAAACGCGGCACCCATCGCGCACTCAGCTTTTTCATTTTTAGAACTTCATACAGGATATTATATACCCATGCATATGAGATATCTACCATCTCAGCATTTTACGAAGCATAATGCGACAGTCTTCCATCACGATATCATGAATTTTATCAACCATTTCAATAGAAAAAACTTCCCGAACGTACAGCAAATTCATTTATCCAGCATTTTAACATTCTTAAGTGCTAGTGCAGAGTCCTTTCTTTTTCTAGTTTAGTTTCGATTTGGGCCGTAGCCCACTTTTTTATATAAACATGTTTTATCACTGCACGATATGTGTATCACCGATCACTTACGATAGCTGTCAACAGACAATGGTGCTTTGCATCTTTTGAAATTTTGAATACAACTGTTACAAGAATCCCGCTTACCACCGGTCATGCTGCTTAACAAAATTTTCCACTATTTCGTAGAAATTTACCAGACTTATCAAATCCACCCTCGTATATCGTTGATAACTTGAAATTTTTTAAAAATATATTCTATTTACTCAATCAAAACATTAAAAATGTCTTAAGCAGCATAGGAGAGAAATGAATAAGCGATTCAGAAAAAGAAAGAAGAAAAATAATTATATTAATACTAATAAGTCTTTATTTAAATAGCAAATGAATGAGATGGATTTGGCAGTAATACGGATTTAAACTTAGTTACCGCAAGTTTTCCCTCTCAAAATTAAATGAGCTAATTTGTATGTGCTCATTTAAAAATTTCGAAGTTGTAGCAATATCAGCAACTGCTTCTTTTCTTCAATGCAAAGTTAAATAGTGAACATCAGATTTATATATATATATATATATATATATATATATATATATATATATATATATTTATATATATATATATATATTATATATATATATATATATATATATATATATATATATATATATATATATATATATATATATATATATATATATATGATCATCATCATCATCATCATCATCATTAGCTTATTCCATTCATAGTCGGATGTAAGCCTCTGCAAGTTGTCTCCAATGAGCTTTATTGTTTGCTTTTTGCATCCAATCGTGTCCTGCTAATCTTTTTATGTCATTCGTCCATCTGATCTGTGGTCTACCTCTGCATCTTTTGTGTTCTCTAGGCCTCCACTCAAGTATACGGCGTGTCCATCTGTTATCATCCAGCCTTGCGATATGCCCCACCCAATTCCACATTAATGTACATATTCGTTGTATTACATATGTTACTTCTGATCTTTTCGTATCTCGATGTAAGGAATATGATACTGGAGTCTAATATTTAGCATTCTCCTGTCCATTGCTCTTTGGGATACCTGAAGTTTATTTATTATACTTTTATTTAAAGCCCACGTTTCAGTGCCATATGTTAATACCGGCAGTACAATTTAATGTAAATTTTAACCTTTCGAACATAGACCAAGCTAACGAGACTCTTCTATCTAAGTCAGTCTTTAATTTATTTTTTGATATTTCGATTTTTTGTTCTAAATATATGAATCTGTGTACCTTTCCTATTCTTTATCTTCACTTTCGTTGTTCAAATATTTGGTTTTGGTGAAGTTTATTTTTAGACCTAGACCCATTTCTCGAGACTTGCTATTTAATTCCATCAGCATTTCTTGTAATTCTTCTCTTGTGTTCGCGATCAGAGTGATATCATCTGCGAATCTTAAGTGATTTAATCGTTCACCGTCTATTAATATTCGTTTATTTTTCCACTTTAGTGATTTGAAGATGTCTTCTAGAGTCAAAGTGAACAGCTTTGAGGATATAGAGTAGTCTTGTCTAATTCCTCTTTTAATT
>CM032455.1:74700141-74785141 GCA_019049505.1 Pachyrhynchus sulphureomaculatus
AGTATTATCACTCCTTTTCAATTGGTATTAAGGTAGGTATCACCCCAAGTGAGGGTCGAATATTTTGAGGGATAGATTTCTAGTTCCAGTTAATAATTCTAATGGTTCTATATTAGTACCTTAATAAAATTGGATTTTTTTAGAAAATACCATCATGTTGAAACTCTTAACAAATCAAAAAGGCCTTGAAAACGGTCTAAATTTAAAAAATTTGATACTTATTGCAGAAATAATTTGCTTATTTTTTATATCTAAATCAAGAATCTTTGGACACAAGTTAATTCATTGTCTTTTTGAAATTTGAATATTAATAAACCTAATGGTGAAATCTAAACAATAAAGAAATATGTTATCACTGGAAAATGTAAAATTTATACATAAGGCATAGATGACTTACTTTAATAATCCATTACGGTTTCAATTTCATAATAATATTGTTCGATTTCCAACAGAACCTGGCAGATTTGACAGAAAATGTTTTTAAGTTAATTCGCACGTTTTTGTTCCATGCAGGGTTTTGCAATCACTTTAAGGCCGCTGTTACGTATATATATATATATATATATATATATATATATATATATATATATATATATATATATATATATATATATATATATATATATATATATATATATATATATATATATATATATATATATATATATATATATATATATACTCCTGGACAAAATTAACGCAACAATATATTAAATCATACAAATCTCTATAATGAATTATTTTTAATAATTTTTTATGAACATTGGTTACACTAAAAGTTAGAAAAAACTTATTCGGTTACTTTAAAAGTGAATTAGCTACCAAATTTCTCTATAAGATTCGAATTAAAATTATTCTTAAGACCTAATAACAAAATCATTGAAATTATGTAATAATGAAAAAAATAAACTGGGACACTAGTAGCAAAATTAATGGTGTAACTGGGATACTAGTAGCGTGTGTTGCCTCCTCTACTTCGGATGACAGCGTTTATGCGCCTAGGCATGCTTCTAATTAAATTTTGGATAAAATCTTGAGGAATTTGCTCCCATTCTGTGATAACTGCATTTTAAAGTTCCCTCAGGTTTCTAGGTGCAGGTATATGACGTTTCACATTTTTCTTAAGGTGATCCCATATATGTTCTATCGGATTCAGATCCGGGCTTTTTGCTGGCCATTGCATAATCGGTATATCAACTTGATTAAGATAATCGAGTACCTCCCTAGCCACGTGAGGTCAAGCGTTGTCTTGCATAAACAGGAAATTAGGCCCCACAAAATAACCGAAAGGCATCACATGTTCTATTACAATATTCTCAAGATAGTAGTCAGCATTCATGGATCTCGTACGGACAGGAACTAACTCTGTATGAGCATCAAAGCAGATGCCACCCCAGAACATAACAGAGCTACCGCCGAATGGAATCCTTGCAGAGATATTGCAAGGAGCAAACCTCTCTCCTGGCCTTCGCCATACTTGCTCACGACCATCTGGATGTTTTAGACTAACCCTAGTTTCATCTGTGAAGAAAACTTGTTTCCAATCAACCACAGACCAGTTTTCGTGATTTCGAGCAAAACGTAACCTGGCATCTCTGTTCTCTCTATTGAGCAAGGGCGCAGTGGCTGGTCTCCTACTGTTTAATCCAGCTTCATTTAACCGTCTTCTAACTGTTTTAGAAGAAATTGTGACATTGCGAACAGCTTCGAGTTCGTTTCTTATTATAGAACTAGTGACAGTCCTGTTTCTTAAAGCATATTGTCTTATAAAATGTTCATCTTGGTCGCTAGTGCATCGTTTTCGCCCTTGCCCTAGCCTTCTAGAATAAGTTCCTACTTCATTCAAGCGTCTTACCATACGACTTATTGTGGAACAATGTGTGCCTAACAAATTGGCAACAATATCCCTCGTCCAATAAAACTGAGGCTCGCATTACCTCGTGTTCAGTTAAATTCCTTGTTCGATTCATTTTTCTAATTCTTCGGGGTCAAAAACAAAACAGTCTACCACAAAAACGTATTACTCGTACGTTTATTACAGAAAATTGTTTATCTTCTAAAAAGTTCTTTAAAACTGTAAATTTAAATGAATTGTTTTGATTTCTGTCATGAACAACGAAACAAAATATGCATAGCCTACTATTCAAATACTCGATAAACTTTAAAACTGACATAAGAAAAATATAAATTAATTTTCAGATTGTTGCGTTAATTTTGTCTAGGAGTTTATATATATATATATATATATATATATATATATATATATATATATATATATATATATATATATATATATATAATATATATATATATATATATATATATATATATATATATATATATATATATATATATATATATATATATATATATATATATATATATATATATATATATATATATATATATATATATATATATATATATATATATATATATATATATATATATATATATATATATATATATATATATATATATATATATATATATATATATATATATATATATATATATATATATATATATATATATATATATATATATATATATATATATATATATATATATATATATATATATATATATATATATATATATATATATATATATATATTTATACATATATATATATATATATATATATATATATATATATATATATATATATATATATATATATATATATATATATATATATATATATATATATATATATATAAAGGGTGTTTTTTATAGAGGTATAGAACTTTGAAATGGAATAAAACAAAGATGAATTTTTTAAATTGACATGAAATTTACTTTATTCGAAAGATAATCTTCTGGCATTATAATTTAAATATGACTTCTGGCATATGACCGCCACGGCTGGCTCGGACGTAGTTTAATCTGGAGGTCGGCAATAACGCGGCGAATGTTGTCCTCCAAGTGGTCAATCGTTTCGGGCTTATCGGCGTAGACTAGCGACTTCACATATCCCCATAGAAAATAGTCTAGCGGCGTTAAATCGCACGATCTTGGAGGCCAATTCACGGGTCCGAAACGTGTAACTATTCGGTTACCAAACGTTTCCTTCAATAAATCAATTGTGGCACGAGCTGTGTGACATGTTGCGCTGTCTTGTTGAAACCACAGCTCCTGCACATCATGGTTGTTCAATTGATGAACGAAAAAGTCAGTAATCATGGCTCTATAGCGGTCACCATTGACTGTAACGTTCTGGCCAGCATCGTTTTTAAAGAAGTACGGACCAATGATTCCACCAGCCCATAAAGCACACCCACATAGTCAGTTTTTCTGGATGTAACGGTGTCTCAACATACACTTGAGGATTATCATCACTCCAAATACGGCAGTTTTGTTTATTGACGTATCCATTCAGACAAAAGTGAGCTTCATCGCTAAACAAAATTCGCTTATGAAAATTCGGATCAACGGCAATCTTGTTTTGGGCCCATTCACCGTATCTACGCCTTGCTAGGTGATCGTGTGGATTCATTTGTTGCACGAGTTGGATTTTGTAAGCACGCAAACCAAGATCTTTCCGCAAAATCTTCCATAAAGTGGATGGACACATATCCAATTCCTGTGCACGATGGCGGATAGACTGATTCGGGTCTTCCTCTACGCTACGCTCTACAGCAGCAATGACTTCTTCTGTACGCACTGTACTACGTCTCTGTGGATGCGTATTATCATTTAGAGTAAACGTGGTGCGAAACGTTCCATTAATTAATTAATTGTTCTGATGGACGATTATGTTGACCGTAAAATGGACGTAGTGCGCGATACGTATTTCGAACAGGACCATGATTTTCAAAATAAATTTGCACAATTTGGAAGCGTCGTTCAGGCGTCAGTCTATGCATGTTGAAATGCCAAACCAAACTAAACATAAATCACTTGACAGCTGAAAAAATGGCCGCCATTTTAAAAATGTGTTGCCAACTTAAAGTTTTATACCTATATAAAAAATCACCCTTTATATACACAAGACATAAGAAAAAGATAAATTAATTTTCAGATTGTTGCGTTAATTTTGTCTAGGAGTTATATATATATATATATATATATATATATATATATATATATATATATATATATATATATATATATATATATATATATATATATATATATATATATATATATATATATATATATATATATATATATATATATATATATATATATATATATATATATATATATATCAAACAAACCAAGGATGAAAGTCAAGGTATTTACTTCAAATGTAAACAAGCCAGGCATTATATATCGAAATATCCATATGTTCATGTTTTGACAAAACTGAATGAAAATACTACAGTGAAAATTATAGTAAAAATGACATTTACTTAGACTCTAGTGCGAGTAAACATTTGATTTCAAATGAAAGCTTGAATAAAAACAACCAATTATTCGTCATGAAAGACTTGTTTTTGTCAAATTTTCACTTTATACACACAAATAAAGTGGAAATTTGACAAAAACAAGTCTTTCATTACATTCGTTATGAATTTCCATCAAGTAACAGCCACAACAATTCAAAGTTCAAAAAAAAAAAAAATTATTCGTCAAATTGCAGTAGCAAAGCAAAAATTTTTAGTGAAGTGTTTAGCCAAGATAGACATTGTCACATTACATAATGGAGGTTACTATGGAAGATGTCCTGTGCATTGCAGACCTGAGTATAAATCTTCTTTACTGTGTTTCTTTTACCAATAAAAGTTGTCTTATTTATAACCATAAAAATAGGCTGTAAGCCATAGCTGGTTAAATCGATGATATTTATAATTTGAACTTCTAAGAATAAAAAAAAGAGGTATCAGAAGTAACATATGTAGATGTATGTTGACCTGTGGAGGTGATTCCATTTGTGGGTTAAAATATTTTATTCTTTTGGTGTATGACTGCTGTACCATACTATCTTTTAAGAAGTTCAGTCATTGGTAAATAA
This sequence comes from Pachyrhynchus sulphureomaculatus, assembly GCA_019049505.1. NCBI lineage: Eukaryota > Metazoa > Arthropoda > Insecta > Coleoptera > Curculionidae > Pachyrhynchus > Pachyrhynchus sulphureomaculatus. The sequence goes on from CM032455.1 coordinate 74,705,102, forward strand.
CTAAAAAAATAAGATCAAAGTTTTCAAGAGTGGCCAGGGTAGTGAATTTCGTAGCAACGAACTAGAAATATATTTTAGAAAAGAAGGAATAGATAAATACTTAAACTTACATTTAACTGGTCGATGTAGATTTTGGTCCGAAGAACAGTTCGACAGATACTGAAATCACAATTGACTATAACCTAATAGCAGACAATTGAATTGAGAGCGATTACATTCCAGACAGTATAGTTAATACTGTAAAAGGAGGAAGAGATCTATAATGACTATGTAACTTAAATTAGTGACACTAATTAAATAAAAAATTGTAAGAAAGTTCTTACAACTGTCTTAAAGGCCTTGTTTCGGTCTGATCGCAACAAGAGGAAACGGAATGAGAGGTGCTAGAAGAAATGTAAAGTTTAGAACAAAATGGAAAAAGGGATCTTGCGAATTTTCCTGAAGAAGTTACAAATGATACAGCAAATGGGTAAATAAAATCAAAAGTAATAGTGAAAATAAAAAAAAGTATCGTGCATGATTAGTGGCAAAAGCTGATACTTTAAAAGAAAGGATTATATTGAAACCTATTCGCCAGTGGTAAGACGCTCTATTTATAGGCTATTGATTGTTATATGTGGAGATTTAGACTTAGACCTATTTCACTTGGATATAACTATAGCTTTTTTACAAGTTGTCTGAAATTATTTAGATGAAATAACCTGAAGGTTTTGTAAATCCAGGTTATAAAAAGAAAATTATGATTTAAAATAGTTTTTTAGCATATTGTCCGAAATAATCAACGAGGTACTAACAAGTTACAAAAATCTCAGTTTAAACCCTGTAATAGTACTAAGGTACAAGAAAGTCTGATTACTATAATTGCCTTGTATATTGGTAATTTCTTCAGATTTTCTAACAATATTTAATAAAAAAACAATAATTTCTGGCAAATTTTATATTAAATAATCCTTATATAATGGCCTTGGTTTGAAAATCCATTAAATATATTTTCTATGCATTTTTCCTAGACGTAAAATATTTACTTTGTTTATAATTGTTTCAGGCTTTAAGTTACATGCCCCCTTGTAAGATCGGAAGTTTAATTGAGTTGAGAATAATAAGAACTAAAAAATGAACAAAAATTAGTAACTTATTTAGTAAAACTCTTCTGTTTTCATTGGTTAACCCAGAAAGTTTAACCAATGGGAATGATTAATGTTGATTTGTAATTTGCTACAAACGCCGATTTTGGGATTCACGCAATTACATTATATTAACAATTTCCGCTTCTGAGAGAAATATAAGAAAATGCAATTACCGATTTTTTTTTTTTTTTTTTTATGGGTCTAGCACACGTGCTACAGGGAAGTCCCTAAAGCGCTACAGGAGCGACACGTGTGCGGAGAAAACGATTCACGTTGTTCTTGAATCGCTGTAGATTGGACTCGATGGGAAACACAGTCCTGGTCAAACTATTCCAAAGGTATGATGTTCTCCATATAAAAGACTGCTTGAAAAGCGTTGTACGAGGAGTAACAAGCTGAACCTCATACGAATGTGAAGTATTAGCGCGACGTGTACTCCTAACATGCACCGCTCTGGGAGGAATTAAGCGGGCCACATCTTTCGAACACCTTCCATGAAAGTACTTGTAGAATAGGCTCAAGTCGCCAACCGTTCTTTGATGTTCCAGCGAATCAAGGCCGTCGGTCAGTTCCGGGTGTCCAATTAGACGAACAGCTCTTCTCTGGATAGAATCCAACAAATGAAGTGTATGTTTGGGAGCGGAGCTCCAAACATGGGAGCAGTATCCCATAGTTGGTCGAATTTGAGCTTTGTAAAGAATTAACAGTTGTTGTGGAGTGTAAAGCTTTCTGGTTCGAAACAATATTCCCAACTTTTGAGAAGCTCTCCTTGCTATGCCTGCAACATGTTCATGCCAGGACATATTTGCTCCCAAATTAACGCCTAACAGATTGAGTGACGATGTTAGAGGGATGGAGTGCCCCGAGATAACTATGTCGGGTTCTGCAAAGTTAACTTTTTTAGAAAAAACTGTCGCCTGGGTTTTTGTAGCGTTAAATTCCACTTGGTTACTGTCACCCCAAGATAGAATTTCTTCCAGGTCTTTGTTAAGTTGAATGACTTCCTGCTGTCTGCGGATATTCGTCGAGTAGTCGATGTCCAAGCATTCAAAGTGAATGAAGAGATAAGTGTACTGTCATCTGCAAAGCTGTAGATTGGATTCTCGGTCTTTTCCAGCAGATCGTTAATATAAATAAGGAAGAGAGTAGGAGATAGTATGGAACCTTGGGGCACACCGGCGTTGATAGTGAAGGTGTTAGAAAGAAATCCGTCGACTGCCACTCGTAAAGAACGCTCTCTGAGGACACATGAGAGCCACAAACAGAACTTTTCAGACATACCATAAGAACGTAACTTAGCCAACAGCCCATCGTGCCAAACACGGTCAAATGCCTTGGATATGTCAAGAGCAACCGCTCGAGATTCTCCAAAGTGTTCAATTCCAAACATGTGTTACAGAAGTCAGAAGATCTCCTGTTGATCTATTTTTACGAAAGCCATATTGGTGATCACTAATAATGTTGAATCCTTCAAGATGTTTTAGAAGATGCTGATTGATAGCCTTTTCCATGACTTTCGATATTATTGAGAGTAGTGCGATTGGTCGGTAGTTATTTGGCAAGGTCTTCTTGCCTTTTTTAGGTATCGGCTGAACTGTGGCACATTTCCAGCAGGAAGGAAATATTCCCTTTCTGTAGGAGAGGTTGAAAAGTCTACAGAAAACTGGTGTTAGTTCCCTTGCACAGTTCTTTGAGAACTATGGCAGGTATTCCGTCAGCGCCAGAAGGCTTTTTGGTGTCTAGGTTCATCAAAATACTTTTTATGATACGCTGTCTGAAGACAATATCGGACATCCTTGACTGCACTATGGGAATAGTAGGTGGTGTTTTTCCTTGGAAATCGACAGTAGAATGTGAAGCAAAGAGTTCAGCCAACAAGTTCGCTTTCTCAACAGGTGTCGTTGCAATAGAATTATCTGGCCGTGTGAGTGGTGGTATGGTGGATTTGGTGAAATTTTGGCTAACTGCCTTAGCGACTGACCAGAAGGACCTGGAATTGCCGGGACAAGCGAGAAGTTTGTTTCTAATCCGTTGATTGTGTACCTCCTTGGTTTCGTTGATAATTTCTTTGCATCTGTTCCTGGCACAAACAAAGATGTTACGATTTATGGTGTTAGGATCTTCACGCCACTGTCGGTATGCAAGATGTTTAGAAGCAACAGCTTCTTTGCATTTTAGGTCAAACCAAGGCTTGCCGTTGGAAGGGCATTTCTTCGAAAAAAGGATGTAAGCCTCCATACCGGCCAAAATAACATCGGAAACCTGGCGCCCTGGCGCAAAGTCAGGTTCGGACCGAGAATTTGGTAGGCAAATCTTATCTCCGGATTGGTGGTTTGAGAAAATATTAGGTACTTTTGTGAAGGTGCTAATTTATTTGATTGTCTTAGTAATGAAAAGTCGAATTGGTGGTAAAATACATTGTTTTTACGTATTTTTTACCCAAACACTATTGATTATAATTGTTTCAGGCTTCAACACCTTTGATTATAATTGTTTCAGGCTTCAAGTTCCTCTTGTGAGATCGGAAGACTGATTTGTTTCTGAAATCCCGAAGATGAGGTACTAATAGTGGGCTCTATATCGGGGTCAGCTGTATTCTAATTTAACGCATTTTTATTTTTATAGTTGCAAAATTCATTAGTACTATTAGCACTCTATTCTTAGAGTTTTTGCTAAAGATTTAATAGCAGTATTATAGTAGTACCTTATTCGCTTGTGGTCACGTAGATACCAAATCTCATCTTTTTTACCGTTTTTGGATTAATAGTTCTGGCACTTCATACTAGATAATTCTGAGGGCTTGTTGGCTACTGGTACCTTTGATTGTATGCTTTTTAAATAGAACTTGCTGTTATAACTGTTTAACTATTGCTTCTAGACTAACAGACAAGCTCTGATATCGAGCGAAGCATGGCATGTCCTAGTCTGGTGTTTCATAGATAGTACGCACGGGTTATCTATTACTCGGAGATACCCTTAATTTTAGTACGAGGGAAAAATTTATTAGACGATCTTGGTCTTTTTTAAATAATTTAGGTGAGGCCGAACAAGTTTTAGATTTGAGTATTTGCATTAATAAGGTAAAACAATGCCATAACTTTAGATCAGAGGCAACATAACTTAAGTTATTCCAGGTCTGCCGATCTGGCCATGGAGAAAAATAATAGCTAATAGAAATTCTTATATATAGTATTTAGCTGTTATAATGACCCAGTGTTCCATATAGTATGTGTTATCTTAGTTTAAAAACTACTACGATAAAGCATACTAGATATTATTCTTAATCTTAAAGCTAGTTGTTTATTAGTGTCTCAAACTATTATAGGTATTATAAGTTGAAATACTTAATTGCACAAGTGTAAAGATAACCGCATCTACTCGTATATATTCCGTATAGTAATATCGCAATACTACTACTACAAAAAAAATGTATTCCTGATAAAAAGTTTTGTATCACATAGAAATCTATAATCAAGCATCAAAAGTTTCAAAATATTTGATGGTATACAGGGAAAATAAAAAATAATGATTTATAATGAAGAGTAAAGTGTGTTTAAATTTAAATACAGAGCAAAATATTGATTGAAAATGTTAATAGGAACTAAAAAATTATGCTCACGTTCAGACTGGTGGCCTTCCTAGTTAAAAATTCAAAAAAACTCCAGTAAACACGTCAGTAATTGGATTATTTATTGAATAAAAGAAAATGAAATCACTACAAATTTTAGGATAAAAATAAATGAAACACCTAACAATTGTCAATAATCTGCAAAGCTAACGTCAGTCTGTATTTGCAATAATTAGAAAAACCAGTAAAATTGAGTGTTGAAGATAAAACTGAAATTGTTCTTATTGTTTGGAGATAATTATAAAACTTTTAGGGAAGCAGTAGAAATCTTTAATAATAGACACCCTGATAAAACTGTACACGTTGCAACTGTAGAATATCTAATAAATAAATTCAAGATTTATGGAAGCGTTGAAAATAAATTAAAAAAAAACATCGGGCATGGGTTTCAAATGAAGATAATCAAAATCAAGTAATGCTGCCGGTAGTAGAAAAGCCAAAAGATTCACTTCGGAAAAGATAAGCTTTATTGAATGTGAGTAAAACTACATTTGCGATTTTAAGATCAAATAAGTTTGAACCATACAACCTCAGTTTACCCATACTTTGAAAGCAGGAGATTTTGAATGAAGATTTGAATTTTGTGCTTGGTTTCAAGGAGAGTTGGAAGATAACAGGTTTATGGCAATACGAATACTTTTGTTGGACGAAGTGATATTTAGGTCTAATGGGACAGTAAGTTCTCAAAACTATCGCTGGTGGAGCGATGTTAATTCTAACTTCAATATCCAGACTCGAGATCAATACTCGTTTAAAACCAATATATGGTGTGGAATTTTTAAAGATAGAATAGTTGGACAATTCTTTTTTCGAAATAATATGAATGCTGAACATTACCTAGAATTGTTAAATATTGAGTTCCCTGAGTTTCTTAATCGCCTACCAATAATTGAAAAACAACGTATATGGTACCAACATGATGGTGCATCTTATTATAGTACGAGAAATATTCGAGATTATCTCCTCCACATTTTTAACGGTAGAGTAATAGGGAGGTATGTGCAGTTTACTTGGCCCCAAGGTCTCCGGACATTACCTCTCTAGATTTTATTTTATGGGGCTACTTAAAAGAAAAGGTTTATCCTAAAAGGCCATTTCAAGTTGTTGATCATCTTGAGAGAGTCATTAGGGAAACATGTGACGCTATCACTTCTGACGTAACGAGAGATATAATAAAAGATTTTTCTCGAAGAACAATCACTTGTTTAGAAAGGGACGGTGGATACGTTAAAGCACTTGTGCAATAAAGTTAGAATTAATCCATATGTTTGGTTATTATGTTATGTACGTAGTAATTAAGTAATGTTGCAAATTTATTATGGATGTGATTGTTGCGAAGTAGATAAAAAGGTTATCAAATTTTTAACAAAAATATGATACAGTCAAAATCAGTGCACTAGTTTTCAATTAATTTCATTTTCCTTCATTCAATAAATAATCCGACAATTACTGACGTATTTACTGGAATTTTTAACTAGGAAGGTCACAAATCTAAACGTGAACATAATTTTTTAGTTTCTATTTACATTTTCAATTAATATTTTGCTCTGTATTTAAATTTACTCTTCATTATAAATCATTATTTTTTATTTTCCCTGATTATCATCAAATTTTTGATGCTTTATTAAGGATTTCCATGTGATGCAGAACTCTTTATAAAGAATAAATTTTTTCGTAATATGTAAGATTTTTCTTAATTTGTACAAAACTTTTGGAACACACTGTATATATATATATATATATATATATATATATATATATATATATATATATATATATATATATATATATATATATATATAAATACATACATCTTTCCATTTTTCTCTATGTTGTGCTTATTGATACCAGTTAAGACCTCCGATTCCATTTTGTGTTCCAGTCTGTTTGTTAAGATTCGTGAGAACAGCGTGTAAACTTGGTAAAGTAAACTAATTGGCCGTAGTTTTCTAGGTTTTCGGGGTCACCTTTTTTGTATATTAAGATGACTATGGTGTTTTCCCAGTCTTCTGGTATATTTCCACATTTGAGGCATTCATTAAAAAGATATTTTAATTCATTCATTAGGGCTTCACCTCCGCATTTTAGCATTTCAGGTACAATATCATCCTCTCCAGCCGCTCTTCCACTTTTCATCTTGTAAGGCTTTCCTAACTTCATCCATTTTTATGTCAGGAATTTCTTCTGAGTTGACATTAATTACTCTTTTGTCTGTTGATGAATTGTCCTTTTCAACTACGACATTTTGGACTTTTGAACTGTAGAGGTCTTGATAGAAAGTTGTAATTCTATTCTGGATATTTTTCTTGTCATTGATTATGTTTCCTTCTTTGTCCTTCAATTTAATTATCTCACTTTTACAGGCGTTTGCCCTTCTAAAAACTTTTAATCCTTTGTTTTTCTCTATAAGATCTTTAACCATGTTTTCTTTGTATTTGTTTATGTCTTCTTTAGCTGCTTTTCGTACTGTCTTATTCATTTCTGCATATTCGACAGTTAATCTCTTTCCTTCGTGTATAAGTTGTCTTCGTTGTTCCAACATTCTTTTTGTTTCTTCACTGAGCTTGTTATTCTTTCGCCTAGTAGGTTGGGGAGCTAATTTTTTCTGCGGTGGTCTTGAGTATTTCAATTATTTTTCTGTTTCTTTCGTCTATACTTGCTCCTGTAGCTAATGTGTTGTTATTAAGGTTGGCTGTAATCTGTTTTTGGTATTGTTCTACGTTTTCTTTTAGTGTTTGTCTGTCTGTTTTATTTGTTTTCTTGTTTTGTAAACGTTTTCGTTCAAGTCTTATGTTAAAAAACACTTTTACTCTGACCAGTCTATGATCACTACCCGTTGTAAATCTATTTAGGACCTTTACGTCTGTTACTATGTTCTTATATGTTGTTAGTGCATAATCAATTTCATTTCTTGTCTCACCATCAGGACTAATCCATGTCCATTTCCTCTTCTCCTTTTTCTGAAAGAAGGTGTTCATATTATAGAGTTTCTCCCTTTCCAGAAATGTCATCAGCATATGTCCTCTGTTGTTCCTCTCTCCAAGGCCAAAATTTCCTATATAACTCTCTGTATTTTCTGCTTTCTTTCCTATCTTGGCGTTAAAGTCTCCTATTACCAATGTATACTTTGTTCTGTGTTCGTGAAGCGCCTGAGATATTTCCTCATAAAATTCTTCTGCTTCTTGATCTTCATGGCTTGTCGTAGGAGCTTAGACCTGTATTACTTTTAGTGCTGAGGTGTTGTTCAATCTTATTGTTATGTATATGACTCTATTAGATATCGCTTGGAATTTCTCAGTATATGGTATTAGCCTTCTGTGTATCAATAATCCAGTTCCTCCATTACTGTTGTCTTCGTAGACTTTGTTGAAGAGCAAGTGTCGCGTAGATAACTTCGGGCAGTATTCTCCTCTTCTTCTTGTTTCTGAAATTCCTAATTTGTTCCATTTAATATTTTTAAGTTCATGGTCCAGCTCTTCCAATCTTTCCTCACTTCCAATTGTTCTCACATTATAGGTCGCTATGTATAGTCGGCAGCCTGGTCCAACCCAGAGATTCTTAGCACTCCCTGTTTGAGCCCTGTTCTGACCTGCCTTGGTCGGGGTTACTCAAACTGCTGGGGACTGGGGGCTTTCTATAAAGTTTTCGTTCCATAGATTTATGAGAGGTTTTGGCCATATAACACCACGTGGGCCGGACGTCTTGGTGAGTGGAAAAAAATATAGGATTTGAGAAGGGAACTGATAATTTATGGATATAAAAGGTTGGGACATGATTCCCCTTCAAGAAAGAAGTAGAAGTAGGTCTGTCTCCCACTGGAATCATGAAGAAAGTACCTACCCGCTACCCAAATATATATATATATATAATATATATATATATATATATATATATATATATATATATATATATATATATATATATATATATATATATATATATATATATATATATATATATATATATATATATATATATATATATATATACATATGTTTAAGGGACATACATACACTACAATATAGACTGAAGAATACAGTAGTTTCCAAGGTCCTACAATTGAATTTTAATATTATTAAATCTTAAAGTTTCTTACCTACTGTATTCGAGCAAATTAGAGCTTTGGTCACTATCGAAGATATCATATCACATAAATCCACTAGCATCGTAGAAGTTGCACTACAAGTCAAGTTTAGATCGATAATACCTTTGAGATTTATTAGTTGTTGCCCTCTTTCATTTGATGCTTAATTATTAGAAATGTTAATAGTCGTTGTTGATTATATATGTCAAGTATGTCAACTTGTCCACTTTTTATAATTTTCTGTTAATTATATGAATTGTTAAATTGTCTGTGTAATCAGTTTTATTATATTCAATGTTAAGATGTATTTCTTTCTTGAATTTAGAACGTTGTCTAGCAAATGTTGTACAGCCTATACACAGCTGGTCATAATGACAGTATCGTCTATGTAACTGAAGTTATTTATAGTTATTTCACAGATGAATATTATTGATAGTCCACTAATGCTTCTGCAAAAATATTTTCTCAAAATAAAGGTTGGCAGTAATAAAACACGACCAGGCCTTCACCTCCTGTTACTTGTCTCTCTTCTGTTGTCTGATATTCGACTCTTATTGTCGCTATCACTTTCCATTCTAGGTTGCCTACAATTATGATGCCTTCTTCACCAATTTCGGTATATTTAGTTCATCGCTTAACTACTTTTTATTTGAAAGAAGTAGGGTTTTTTAAAAATGAAAATAATCATATAAAATTTATAAGGCAAAATTAAATATACTCTATATCTTAAAACGATATAATCTAAAATAAAACAGCGGACTTAATTAATATTTAGTATGATAAGTCTTACGATAGTCAATAAATTATCAGACAACTTGAAAAATGTATGGAGAAGTTCGAAAAGCAAAATTCACGAATGTTAAAATAATCTGAGTTGTAGTGATGGTAATAAGTTTGTTAGGCAAACTAGGCGTTGATTCAAGCAAGCATTTTAGTGATTTAAGGGTCATTAGATCAGAAAAATGAATCATTGCATGGTCATGGGCTTAAATAAATTCATGTAATAACATTAGTTAATTTTAGGTTAATTAAATGTGTATAGAGATTTTTAGATGTATTCAAAATTATTCCAATTAAAAATGTGAAAATAACCTAATTTAGTATAGACGACCGATCCTTTACAACCCTCTGTACTAGTTACTTGATCATATCCAAGTCATCAACATTAGAATAAATGATCCAGTTTTATTGGTGATAACTGATATCTAGTTTCATTATAACTAAGATTCTAGAACACTAACGCAATAATACTAAATGTGAATTTTAGCGTCCTCTGACATAATTAACGTGTCATATATCACATTGTGGGTAGCGGATAAACACTCTTCTACGGTCCCGGTAGGGGATAGGTTTACTTCAGGTAAGCAGTGCCCACGCGAGCACGGTCTCTCTTCCCCCCTCCACTATCGGGAGGAGACATGTCCTAACCCTAGTAATTCTTACTAAAATCATTACTTATCCCCTTCCCAATTCCCAACCCTTCATCAATCCGCATTGACCAGACTGACGTAGAAGTAGAAGCTTTATATGAAGACATCGCAAATATTATACAAAACAAAAGATCAACACACACGCTTTTAATGAATGACTAATGCTAAGCTGGGGAAAAATAGGGACGTGGAGTCATGCTCTTAAATTTTTTGAGTCAATAGAGATGTCCTGATACAAAAACCAAAAGGGAAAGAGATTTCATAACTACACATCATAGAAACTTGGTTCATGACGTATCACTGCTAAATAACTTCAATACTGGTAGTAACCATAGACTAGTAAGATCAAAGTTCAAAATTATTGTTAGGAAAGAAAGAAAGAAATTTGTAGAAAAAATTGAACCATCAAAAGTTCCATTAAGAGCAGCATCCATCAAAAACAATCAAACTTACTCCAGATTAGTGGAAATAGGGCTTCAAAGACAAATCCTAGAAAACCTGCAAATTGTAGAAATAGGTAAGACTATGAAAGCAGCCTTGACTACTGCAGCAGAGACAACACTGCTTGCCGTTAAGAAAGGATACGAAGGCAAACTATCACAACATGCTCAAAAACTAATGAAAAGGCGTAGATAAATAGTAATCGAAAGGTATTGAGATGCATACTGAGTCCAGGAAGAAAGGAAACATTTAAATTACAGAAAGATGAAGGAAGGATAACTGCGAATAGGGAAGAAATCATTAATAGCGCTGAGGAATACTATAGAGATCTACACAGAACGAAAGCTCCTGAACCAAATGTATCAGAAAGATATCCAGTGCTCTCCTCAGTAGCCAATGTGGGTATGGAACATCTTAAATGAAAGGGGAGAAGTCCCAGGCGAGGATGGCATTATACTAGAAATTCTTCAAAGAGCAGGAAAGTGTCTCTACCGAGCACTAGCTGTTATGTTCACCAAAAGCGTCCTTACTAGTACTATTTCACATGAATGCAACAACGCGATAATTATCTTACTACAACAGAAGGGAAAAAAATCTATTTAATTATACATCAATAAGTTTCTTATCGCATATTTACAAACTCTTTACAAGAATTCTAGTAAATCGCCTTGCCTCCAAACTGGACTCTTACCAACCAGGAGAGGAAGGAGGATTTAGAGCGGATTATAGCACTAACGATCACCTGTAGACTCTCAAAATAGTTATAGAAAAGTGTAATATAATGCAACCACATATCACTGGCTCTCGCGTTTATAGACTACGAAAAAGCCTTTGACAGTATTGAACTATGGGCCTTATTTGCAGCAATAAAAGATTGCAGAATAGACGAAAGATATGCTCAACTAATTAGAAATATTTATCAACATGCAACATCGACTATTAGAATACGTGAAACATCAAACAAAATAAATATAATTATTTACCCTTACACAAAAAATGTATTCAGACAATTACACTGGAACAATAAACAAATCTCAAATGGTTCAAAACATCAACATCAAACATTGATGATGATGATTTGAACCATTTGAGATTTGCTTCTGAGATAGTATTGATTTCGGAAGGCATCGACCATTAGAACTAATGGAACTAACCTGAACTAAAGATAACATCAGCACAATTGGGACTTCGGATGAATATGGATAAAACTAAAATCATGACCAATATGTACACAAAAAACAAATTGCCGCTAGATTTGGTCGACCAATATATCAATTTGGGTTATAAAATAATGTTGGAAGAAGACAACCCATTAACAGCAGTGGACCGCAGAATAACAATGACTCGGGTTGCGTTTGGCAAGTTTAACGGTATATTTCAAGGCGACATTCTCACCCATTTAAAAGACAAGGCTTTCAATCAATATATCGTACCTGTGCTAACATATGGCACAGAAACTATGACCTTTATGAAAAAGTCAGCGTCTAAGTTTAAGGTCAATGAAACGCCAAATGCTTGGAATAAGCCTTAAAGATAGAAGGTGCAATGAATGAATTCATAATAAGACGAAAGTGGTTGACGTAGTGGATGAATTGCACGGCTAAAATAGAGATGGGCAGAACACATTACGAGAATGACCGACAGTAGGTGGACTAAGCGCGTACTGCAGTGGAGATCGAGGCCAAACAGGAGATGACGGGGAAGACCACCAACAAGATGGGTGAATTATATCATATTAATGACGATGATGATATCATATTAACTAAGTTAGGTAAATCTTAATCTTAAATATTGTCTTGAAATTTCATATGGATAACTATTATTTCCCTGTTATACTGTATAATACCTAATATTTAGTTTTCTTGCACTTCTTCCTTAACTTTTCCTTATTAACTTCTGTGTATAGTTTTCTCTTTGTCTTATTTTTTTTCTTAATTTTAGCTTATATTTCTACAAGTATGAGATGATTTTTTGAGAGTACGTGACCACTGGACCACTGGTGTCGATTGTAATGAGTTTTGCCAAACTATTTTTAAAATAAGTTATCAAGTCAAAAAATAGATTTTATATATTTTGAGATAATAGGTTATTTCATTTAACAGCAATTAGGATATTTTGGTATAGCAAAAGTGGAAATTAATCCTTTTAATACTCGTTCATTAGTTGCAATATTTGTACTCATTTTTAACTTACTACTTATTTTACTTTTAAAGGATTAAAATATTCTTACGAAAAAAATAATATGAAGTAACGTGCCAAGTTTCAACTGTATAATTCACAGCACCGACCTTTCGTTAGCTGGTTAGGTAACTAAAAAACGAAATAGAACTAACTACTGGAAATAACCGTATATAATATGTTTTGCTTTACACATCAGTTGAAGAGATCGTATTCTATTAACACACTAAAGAATTTTTAAAAGCAATTCCACTCTAATTTTAGCCATATTTCAATTTTAATTTCAGGGGGAGTTTGCAGATATAGCAGAAAACCTTTTGGAATAAATTCATACCTCGTAGTTACATGCAGAGTTTTGCAATTATTTTAATGGTCCCTACGGATTTACTATGAAGTTGTTTCGTAACTGGGGATTAAGATTAAACCGAAATTTTAATTGTGAAAACACATATCTGAACAATTATTCAAATATATGGGCAGAATAATTTTAACGATATAATTAGATAAGTTCTGTTATTGTCAGTATCTTTGCAATAATAATAATAATAACACTACAGATACGCCTCCTCGGAATACTTTTTAATCAAGAAGAAGCCCAGCTGCAAAGTCCTATGTTAGTTGTACTAATTACTAGTCTAAAAAATATGTAGTAAATTATGATTAATCCGATAAAAAGTAGTTTGTAAAAAATTAATAAAGTAGAGAGCAAATAAACGAGAAACAGAAGTTAACTGAGTAAACAACTGCCAGAATTTACTGACATCCATACCTAATACTTGGATAATAGGAAAATATTGGATCATTTTATATCACTATTGAAGTAAGTTGAGAATAACGAGAATTAGAAAATGCACAAAAATTCATAATTTATTTATTAAATCTCTTCAATTATTACTTAACTTAGGAGTTTTAACTAAAGAAAACTATTGTCCTTAATTTACTCATGTTAGTAGCGGTAATAACAATTAATGGTAGTACATTCAGAAAGATGACAGCTAAAAAAATCCTTCCCAGTGATGAAATCGTATCAGAAGTTTTATCTCAAGAGTTTTAACCAAAGTAAATATTCCACGACGTAAATTGACCAAAATAACACTTCCGGTGTTATTTTGGTCAATTTACTTCAATATGGATATAGAGTCAGTAATAGAATTAGTTTGAAATTTGCGACAAAAGCCAATTTTGCAACTCACACAACTACATCATATTAGCAATTTCCGCTTATCTGAGAGAAACACAAGAAAAGGTAGATCTGTTACTTATAAGAAAATATGGATGCAAAGGTATTTTTGTGATCCGCCCAAAAATTTTTATTACACGACTAAAATCACAATTGATCAATACCTAGGAATTGGGAATGAAAAAAAATAGAAAATATAAACTGAATCAATAAAATTAGTTTCTTCACGCTTGTCTTCAAAAATGTAAGAAATTCAGTTTTACTGAACATTTAATTCTTTACAAAATGCCATAAAGAAGATAACTTTATTGCATTTTGTAAAGAAGAACTTTTTTGCGAATACAAATAGTTAATAAAATACATCGTTTTCATACCAAAAAGTAATTTAACTCGTACATTACTACATAATATTTAAAATAGCAAAGAGAGAGTTTATTATTTACAAAAAAAGGTTTAAGAGATATGAAGAAATATTTACAACTAGTAACATAAAAACGCTGCATTTTAAAGCCAACTTACTGAATATGATTGTCTCCTATTTTTTTATACTATGCCCAAAAACGTAGGTTTTCCATTTAGTTTGGAATATATCAATTCAGTCGATGGAAGTTATTTGGACTCATAAAATTCGTTATTTTTTAGGTTAAATTAGGAACCGAAATGAGCAAACAATGAGTAGCTAAAATGGAAACAGGTCACTTACATGTTAACATAATGATCTATTTTCTCAGAATACGTCGTATAGTTAAAAAAGTGCTTAGATAATTCGAACTACTTTAAGCTTTTATACAGACGTAGGTCGATGAAACACGAAATATAGTAGAGAAAGATAAAATAATTATCATCATCATCATAACTTATTCCATCCATAGTCGGATTTAAGCCTCTTCAAGTTGTCTCCAATGAGTGCTGTTGTTTGCTTTTTGCATCCAATCGTGTTCCTCTAATCTTTTTATGTCATCCGTCCATCTTGTCTGTGGTCTACCTCTGCATCTTTTGTGTTCTCTAGGCCTCCACTCAAATATACGGCGTGTCCATCTGTTATCATCCAGCCTTATGGCTTGTCCATCTGTCATCCTTGCGATATACCCTGCCTAATTCCACCATATTGTACATATTCGTTGTATTACATCTGTCACTTTTAATCTTCCTAGTATTTCGATGTTAGGAATACGATCTTGGAGTCTAATATTTAACATTCTCCTCTCTATTGCTCTTTGGGCTATCTGGTTTATATATTATACTTTTATTTAACGCCCACGTTTCAGTGCCATATGTTAATACCCGCAGAACATATTGATCGAAGCCCTTAAATTATTTTTTAATATTTCGATTCTTTGTACTTCTAATAATAGTTCCTGCTGTTATGTTCAGTTTCGTTGATCAAATATTTGGTTTTTTGGTGAAATTTATTTTTAGACCTATTTTTTGAGACTTGTTATTTAATTCCATCAGCATTTCTTGTAATTCTTTTGTGTTTGCAATCAGAGTGACATGATTTGCACACCTTAAGTGTTTCTAAACGTTCGCCGTCCATTAGTATTCCTTTATTTTCCCACTTTAGCGATCTGACCATGTTTTTGAGAGTCAATGTCAAGCTTTGGGGGATATCGAGTTTCCTTGTCTAAATCCTCTTTTAATTTTGATTTTATTTGTTTTTTTTTTTCAAGCATTATTAGTGCTGTGGCATTTTTATAAATGTGTTCAAGAAGAATTGTGTATCTTTCGTCGACTTTGCTGTTACATGGGCACCTGCAGACTCTACCGAATCAAATGTTTTTGCTAGTCAACCATTGCTATCCACAAGGTGACTTTATATTCAATTGCTTTTTCCACTAGTAATCTAATTGTTTGAAGTTGGTCCAAAATGCTGTATCCCCATCTAAATCCCGCTTTTTCGCGTGGTTGATAACTGTCTAATTTGTTCGTTAATCTATATGTTATGATTCTATTGACAATTTTGTATAGTACCGATAACAGGGTGATGGGTCTGTAATTCTCCAATATAAATTTGTGCCTCTTTTTAAAAATAAGCACAATCAATACCAACCCAAAGTGTTGGTATTTTACTTCCTATAAGCCACCTGTTAAATAGAGCTTGAAGAGATTGTATGATCGATATCCCTCAATACCTTATAATTTCTATAGTTATGTCATCGTCCCCTGTTTCTTTGTTGTTGTGTATATGTTGTATGGTGTTTATAATTTCATCCTTTGTTATATCGGGAATTTCTTTAGATCCTATATTTCCTACTACTACTCTATTTCCGTCTTCTTTCCCGGGCGTTGGCGATTGTTTCGTGTCATATAGTGTTTGATAATATTTTTCTGCTGCTCCCTTTATCTCTTGGATTTGTGCGATCGTTATTTATAAGTTTTATTATTTGATGTCACCGTTCATTCATTTGTTTGTATTTCAAACTTTTTTCTTCTTTCAGAGTTTCTTCTATTTGCGAGTTTCTGTACTGTCTGATATCTTCTCTGATCTTTTTCTTTATGTTCTTGTCTATTTCTACCAATTCTAATCTTTTGTAGGATCATTTCTTAATAGTCTTCTGGGTTTCATTAGATTTTGTGTCGCTTTACCTATTTTTTGTGTTTTTTTCTTTTTTCGATGTTGCTATTTGCTTTGTAGTCATAGGTTGATCGTTATTTATGTGTTTAGTTCATCAAATTCTCTTTAGTATTTTATGTCTTTATCTTTGTAAGCGTTATCAATCTACGTCTCTCCTGCTTCGGATTTATTCTTATTTTTGCTCTGAGTATCCGATGGTCACTGCCAATGCTTATCGTATTCAGAACTGTCCTGTCGATTATAATATTCTTGTCATTTGATAGAATATAATCAATTTCTTTTCTTATCATCCCATCTAGCCTTTGCCATGTCTATCGTATAAGTTGTGGCTTGTGGAAAAATGTGTTATTTTATTTGACAAAATTTGATAACATTTCTCGTCTGCTGTACCAAAACCAAAGTTCCCACCATTCTTCTTATTTGTATTCGATGGTTTACCTATTTTGGCACTGAAAACATCTAGCCATGCTTTGTTTATGGTCAATTTCTTCCTCCTCGCTCTATGATGTCGATGCATATATCTGAATGATCTTACCTTTGCATCTTCTGTTCATCTGTATGTCTATTGAAATCACTCTTTCCGATAGAGCTTTGAACTGAACAATATTATCTGCTATTCTTTTATGCATAAGTAAACCGACTTCTCCAATTTTCTTACTTTCATTGCTTCTACAGAAAAATTTATGGCCATTTTTTAGGATGATGCAAGACTCTCCTGTTCTTACTTCTGCTAAGCTCAATAGTGTCCATTTTATGTTTTTTAGTTCTTTCTATTCTATCATTTTTTCTTCGGATCCTAAAGTTCTTGTGTTGTAAGTTGCTATGTATCATTCTGTTCTTTTGGGTTGTCTATGTGCTGTGGGTATACGACTGTGTTTTACTTTCAAATTTTTGTCCTCCCTAGCACCCATGGGACTGATTGCAAGAGCAGTGCAAGATTTTCAGTTTCCTCAACTCTCCTGGAGTACTGCGTTTTGGAAATTCGATATATTCGTTGTTCATTTTGCGGTTTTTAGCCATTTCCTCGTCGCGCCGGCCAAACGTGTTGTAAAGGATTGATTTTTTTATGACCTGATGCCCCCCCCCATATAAGGAAGTGGGAGGAGGCTGGCGTTAGCATGGTCGCATCCCTCAAGTATATCTGTCCTCTGCCGGGATGGCAGAAGAGTATATACCCGCTACCTCAGTTTATAGAACGGCGTAATGTGATATATATTCGTCCAATTTTTCTCAATCAAATACAGCAATTGTACGTTGCAGTGAGGCTATTTTCTTTTAAGTAGTTTTTTACAGATAATACTGCTAATCTTTTTGCATGTTCACCTCGAAATTTCTTTTATTAACAGTATCGTATTACTGGATATCATATGAATTAAAATTTCATCCAAAGCTTTGTGGCTCCGTATACAATAGAAAAAAAATAAATAAAAAGCTAAGGGAGTTTTCTTTACTCACTGTTTCTGCTTAGATTGGCAGTAATGAAAAACTCATATTATTTTAAAAGTTACTTTAAATATATAGTCGAAGCTCTCCGGCCTATATTCTTCCAAACTTCTTATATTCCGTATATGGATGATAAAAACAACTATGCCTAAAATTATCGGGCTTTAATAAATCAAATAATGTTATTAAATATTTTTTGAGGTCACTTTATTAATTGCATTCTAGTTTCCTTTACAAAATTTTTCAGTCGGGATTAAAAATAAGAAAAAAAAAAAAAATTAATCCTCCGACATTAAGAACTATGAAATCCCTATATGAAATGATATATTCGAAGCTACACTACTGCAGCAAAGCCCATTATTAGGATATAAAACATATTACAAATTAAGAATTTTCCCAACGAATTCATCATGGTAGATGACCAGATCCCACCAGGCATCGCCCGGTTTGATACCAACGTATCGGTATATTAGCTCCTCATTCGGTCCGCCGGGTGGAGGCTGAATCGGGGGCGTCAGTATGTAAAGATCTCAATACTAGAATGGATTTTTGTAACATGCGAGGTTTAAACTTTAGAATCTGTCTTTTATCAGAAGCGATCTTTCTTGCCAACGAGAGGAGGCTCTGGAGCTTCAAGACTTTTATGTTATGTTGTTAAAAATAACGATTCCATAAATTACAAGGTTTATCTGCTGCCTCTACCGACCACCAAGTGATAATAAGTTTAGAAAACTTTTCGCTTCTCTGGCAGGCATCATAGATCATTTGGAGAGTAATTATGCAAGTGTTGTAATTGCCATCCTGGGCGACTTTTATGGCCACAACATCAACTAGCTTACGTATTCAAATACGACTAACGAAAAAAGTAGTGAAGTTTAATCATTCTCAGTCAGGTGTGGGTTAACTCAGCTTGTCAATAAACCGACACGGATCCCTGATTGAGATGGAAAGTTCGCCAGTCTTCTTAATCTGTTTTTAACCATCAATCCAGAGATTTACACTGTCACCGTAAGTCCGCCGTTAGGTTCTTTCGATATCGAGTATCCTACCGATTAGCAGCAGAGAAGCGGCTAAATTGCGCAAGATTTGGCACTACAAATCTGCTAAATGAGAAGGACTCATGGAGTATTTTCGAACTTTCCCTTGGTTAGAGATCCTGTTCGACCTATCTGACTGCGCTAAGCGGGTTTTCGATGTCATTTTGGCTGACATGGAAGCTTGCATCCCTTTTTCGAAGAAATGTTCTTTCGATGGCAAGCCTTGGTTCGATCGAAAATTCGAAGAAGCTCTTGCTTCTAAACATCTTGCCTACTAACAAACGAGTGAAAATCCTAACGTCATAAATCCTTGTTTGTGCCTGGAACCGATCCAAAGAAATTTTTGACGAAACCAAGGCAGCACACAACACGAATTAAAACAAACTTCTTGCCTACCCCAAAGGACCTTTTAGGCAGTCGCCAAGGCGTCTAGTCAAAATTTCAGCAAATTCACTATACCCTCACTCACACGGCCAGGTAATACTATTACAACAACTCCTGTTCCTTTCTTTTCAAACAACTACCATTCTGCACTGCTTTCAATAATATCGAAAGTTATGGAAAAGGCTATCAATTAGAATCTTTTAAAATATCTAGAAGGATTTAATATTATTACCGGTCTTGAATATGACTTTCATAAACAGAGATTAACAGGACAACTTATGTAACACATGTTTGGAACAATGCAATTCTGGAGAACCTGGAACGGTTACCCTTGATATATCTAAGGCATTTGACCGTGTTTGGCATGATGGAGTGTTGGCATAGTTACGCCCTTATGGTATGTCTGAAACGTTTTATTTATGGCTCCCTGGTTTTCTTAGAGAGCGTTCTTTACGAGTGGCGATCGACGGATATCTCTCTAACTATCATCTCCGGTGTGCGCCAAGGCTCCATACTGTATTATACATTATACATACCTTTGCATTAACGATTTACTGGAAAGAACCAGAAATCCAATTTATACCTTTGCAGATGACAGTACGCTTATTTTTTTATTCACATTAAAGGCCTGAACATCGGTTACTTACGTAAATATCAGCAGACAGCAGGAAGTCGTTCAACTTAATAAAGACCTGGAAGAAATTCTATCTTGGAATGACAGTAGCCAAGTACAATTTAATGCTACAAAAATCCAGGCTGCAGTTTTTTCTAAAAAAGTTAACGTTGTGGAACCCGATATAGTTATGTCAGGAAGCTTCATTTCTCTAGCATCATTACTCAAGTTGCTGAACGTCTATGTCTAGGCATGAACATGCTGCATGCATAGCAAAGAGAGCTTCTCAAAAGCTGCGAATACTATTACAAACTAGAAAGCTTCATACTCCACAACCAATGAGGAAATACTGCTCCCATATTTGGGGTTCTACTCCCAAACATAAACTGCATTTGTTGGATTCTATTCAAAAGAGAGCTGTTCGCATGTTTGGAGGAACCAGGAACCTTGACACATGAACTTGAATAACGAAGAACGGTTGGCGAATTGAGTCTATTCTAAAAGTATTTTTATGAAAAGTATTCGATGGATGTAGCTCGCTTAATTCCTCTCAGAGTGTTTCATGCTAATACATCACATCCGCATGAGGTTTAGCTTGTTACTTCTCGCAGAATACTATTCAAGCAGTCTTTTATATAGAGAACAACATCCCTTTGTAATGATTTGCCTAGGAGTGTGTTTCCCACCAAGTGCAACTTACAGCAATTCAAGGCTAACCTGAATCGCTAGTAGTATAGCTGGCAGGGTACTGGGACAGTTAGATGGCATATCCAGTCTAAAGAGTGTCATCTGTCGCCCACCTGCCTAAGCAGTTTACTGCCGAAAAACTGTCACCTGGCGACGAACTAATCAATAATGACGTTACATACCAGTAGCTGTTGACAAAAAAGGCCTTAATTTATTTGTATAAGAGTGACGGTTGGTACCTGTGACAGTTCAGGCAATTCTCTGTATATATAAGATGATACCTATTTAGGTAGGTTTCTCCGAAGAAGTCGTCAATGACCAGAGGCTGTTGACCAAAAGGGCATTAATGCTGGTGTCAAGAAGGTACTGTTTGAAGGCTACATGTCAAAAAGGTTTTCTTTGCAAAGAGGGTTGTTTTTAGAGGATGATTATAGGAGTAATATTTATATGGTGTAAAAAAGGCATTTTTTTATGAGGATAATTTACCCTTCCTTTTGGTGCCTCTAAGTATTTTATTTAAATTAATAAAAGTCCTATTGAATTACAAGTAGATACGAACCGTCAACCTTTGTATTATAAGTCTATACCATTATACCATTATTCTATCGTGTTAGTTAATTAACAATGTTCACAACAATCGGTGTTTTATTTAGAATAATGCTTGCAAATAATAATTCAGAGAGGTCAGCATTCTGATAAGAAAGTTCAAATTCTTCCTGATAAGTTGTGAAGTGAATACATTGAAGAATATTAAAATTGTTTAACATGTTAAAATTATAGAAAAGGTCAGCATTCTGATAAGAAAGTTCAAACTCTTTCTGATAATATGTTATAATACATTTGTTTAACATTATTTTATTAAATGATTATAAAATAGCAAAGAAAATTTTGTTTCTATATACAATTTAAAAACTACAAATATTGTGTATAAAAGCTGTATTGTATCAGTATAAAAACGTATTCAAATTGTTACAGAAAAAATGTATTGCCTTATTCTCTGTTGTCAGAAGCCCTAACAATGTATAGTGCAGTTAAATGGAGAGAGTAGCCAATATAACCCATGGTGATTTTTTATTGTAACAGTCCATGGAACGTGATGGATTATTTAAACATTACGATATATCAAGAACAGGGGAAAAGATACTTCATACGTTAATTCAAAGAGAGTGTACCAACATATATATATATATATATATATATATATATATATATATATATATATATATATATATATATATATATATATATATAACGGAAGCTGATTTTAAAAAGGTATTGTATTGTATATTACTTGCTTGAGAACATTTCGTTATTACAAATGACTATTTACAAGGAAACCAAATAGTGGATGACAATAGTAAAGTAAAATTAACATTGAAACTTAGGATATGATTGCAACCACCATATGGAACTATGAATTGTGTGTATTAGTATAAAAATTCTTATGTGTTATTTTCTTTGGGAAGAAGTATTATATATAGAAGTTACTATACTAACCACTATGATATTTTTTGAAAGATTAGATAGATTTACAGAAGATTTATTATTATCTTGAAACAACATGTAATTAATGACTATGAAAATATAATACCAACAGATGATGAAGCTTTTTGGTGTAGTCCATAAGTACATTACCTTACTATAACAGATAAATTTTTGTATTGTATTATAAATTTTACCTATCTTGAAATTACCAAAAAAAACTAATAATTTTTGTAAGCCTATTTTATTTGAACTTATACTAAACACTTTTTGTTTTAACTTTCTATTATTTTTCCTACAGGTTGATAATCTAATAACATACGAGTATGAATTTTGTCAGCCTTCTTTATTTTGTGAGTAAGCTACATCATGCCCGTTAACCGTTCTTATAATGTCGTTCCAGGACCACAAACTCATATCGTAGTAAATGTAATTCAAAGGGTAACTTGTTTATTCTGGTATTGATCAATCCACACGCGAAATAGTACTTCATGTTGCTGTTTAGATGTAAGGACGGACTATAAATTAATGTTACATCTTAATTTTTATTTATATTGTTCCAATACCGTCAGTGTAGATTACTGCTAAAAAATAAAAATGAAATTTATTAAGCAAACAACCAGTTTTAGTATGGAAAACAATGATTTTAAACATCCTACTGTGTTCAGAAAAGATGGAAACTTATTTCCATCTAGAATAAGGTGCGTTATTGTAGAATCATCAAATTGTGGAAAAACAAATGTTATATATTTAAATGAGCTCTTAAAACCTATTAGAGGGGTAAGTGATTATGCATTTAGTGATAGTGCATATATTGTGCATCCATCTGATGTCATATTTTCATAAGCGGATCAAACTTGTTAAGTAGCGGATTAAAAATCTGTTCACAAGCGAATTAATAAACCGTTCAGAAGCACATCAAACGTATTCAGAAGCGGACTAAAAACCTGTTTAAAAGCAAATTAAATACCCATCCAGAAGCCCATCGAACCTTTTCAGAAGCGAATTAAACACCTGTTCAAAAGTGAATAATTAATAAACTCTACATATTAGTTTACAAGAATTATGTCAAGTAAAAAAGAATTAAAAGAACGTTATAGTCCGGAAACATAAAGATGTTAAATAAAAATATTCTATACTAAAACGTGGAAAAGTTTTACAAGAACAACTGTCTTCACATAGAAACAAACATCTACAAAATAATCAGCAAGAATTAAATAACAATAACAATGCTAGAAAAACATAAATATTGGAAGAATTAGCCAAAGTAGATATGACTGAAAAATCAATGCCACCAACATAAAAATCTATTAAAAATTTAAAACGACAAAAACAAGAAGAAGAACAAAATCGCAATCTAAATATGGAAAAACAATCCTTTCTTAAATTACGAGTAATTAATGGATATGATCATAATGATGAGCACACTGATTTTGTCGCCGACTTTAAGAATTTGGCTAAAGAATTGTTTACAGATTATTTAGATCATTGCTTACCTAGACAATATATAGCTATCAAGATACTGAGAACACATTTAATAGCAAATACGGAGTTCGATTCGAACCGGAACTGAAAAGTTTTTTGTTGGTGATTCTCAAATGTAAATTAATCGAAGTGATATTGTTATTAAAAACAAACTGCAAAGGAACATCAGAGTGGTACAAATTATTATTCAAGAAAGAACCCACAAGGTTTACCAAAGGAGATAAAATAAAAATGATAGGCAAATTATATTTAAAAATGCTCACCGTCTTTACCTTCAGTCTAACAGACAAGTTGATGACTATAATTGCACCATTTATTAATAGAAAATGTATATATGAGGAAGTCAATACGAAACAAATAGTATATGTACACTGGGATAATCCCAACGAATTGATAAACAGATTATGTCTATTGCTGACATCCCAACAAGCTGGTAACCCTGGGCACAGCAACAAAATCGACTCAATAATCGAATAACTAAAAGAAGCGAAAATACAATGAATAACAGACAAGAAACGAGAACTTGTTGACGAAATTCACAAACAAAGAAGAATAAATTTTAAATGGTAAAAAGTTATAAACAGTTCCTCATGCCAAAATTAACAATGGATATTAGCGACTTTAAATCAAAATTTAACGTTAGTGATCTCAAAAAGAAGCGGAATTTTTAATAAAATATACAATCCGAATTGGGTTCATAAGGTATTTACTGTTAGCAACATTTAGTTAACAAATCCAATAAAATATCTTTTAAAGGACATATAAAACGAAAACTTACTTGGTGCTTTTTATAAGGAACAATTACAGAAAAAAAGAAAAAAAAACAACAAATATTTAGTTGAAAAAATCCTGTACAGGAACAGGTATCAAATTTTTATTAAATGGTTGGATTTCAGTAATAAATACAACAGTTGTATTGATAAGAACAATATATTTTAACACCATATAAAACTTTCTCCCCCCTCACCTCTTTTGCACTACAAGATTGTATAAAAAAAGAAAAAGAAACTCGGATATACATATTCACCAATAAAAAATGTTAGAACTAAAAATAGTTTATACTTTTTTTTAATAATATTATCATTTATTTTTTAATTTCAAGACAATTTTTTTACTTATATAGACTTGACTATACCTAAAAGCTTCATCATCTAATTATCTGATGGTATTATATTTTCATAGTCGTACATTACATGTTGTTTAAAGATGATACACAAATCTTCAGTAAAGCCATCTAATCTTTCAAAGAATTTCATGGGGGTTGTTATAACATTCTTTTGACATTTTTACCGTATTTATTTGTTTCTACATTATATGGGTGTTATTTATAAGGGTAATTATCATAACATAATACTTCTCCGCAAAGAAAATAATATATGGGAACAATTCATCATATGGTGGTTGCAATCGTAACCTAAGTTCCATTGTATGTATTTACTCTATTATTATATTATTTTCATCTACTATTTGGGTTCCTTGTAAATAGGGCAATTTATAATAACGAAATTTTGTAAAGCAGGTGATAGTACCTTCCGTTTTTTTGCAGGTTGGCACAATCTCTTTGAATTAACTTATGATATATCTTTTTCTCTATTTTTAGTATAGCATTATGTTCAAATTATTTATTACGTCTCATGGACTGTTGCAATAAAAAGTTATCATCGGTTATATTGGCTACCTTTTATTTCCATTTGAGTTCACATACCTGATTAGGGACACATTTTTTTTTTGTAAAAATTTGAAAAGATATTTATACTGACACGATTCAGCTTTTATGCAATATTTGTAGTTTTTCCATGTTATGTAGAAACAAAAATTTTCTTTGCTATTTTATGATTATTAAATAAAATAATCTAAACAAGTTAATCATTCTCCAATTATTCAATTAACAACTTATCAGAAAAAGCGTGTACTTTCTTATCGGAATGCTCATCTCTCGGAATTATTATTTACAAGTGTTATTTTAAACAAAATTTTCATTATTGTTAAAATTCATTTACCAGTGTTTTATTGAATTAACTAACACGATAGAATAATGGTATAAAATCGAAAGTCTGACGGTTTGTATCTACTTGAAATTCAATAAGATACTTTTTTAAAATAAAATATTTAAGACCCCAAAACGAAGGATAAATTATCCTCGTAAAAAAATATATATAATTTTTTGCCTTTTTTACACCATATATAAACTACTCCTAAAAAAACATTCCCTAAAAAACAACCATATTAGCAAAGAAGGTATTTTTGACACTTAGCCTCCAAATAGTGCCTTTTTGATACCATTTTTATTTTTAAGACCCTTCTGGTCAATAGCCTCTGTTCATTGACGACTTTTTTGGAGAAATCTAACTGAACAGGTGTCATATTATATACACAAGTAATTACCTGAACGGTCACAGGTGTCATCCGATATTCACACCTTTACACAGGTGAAGTAAAGCCCTTTTGGCCAACAACTGCTGGTATGTGACGTCATTGTCGATCACTTCTTCGCCAGGTGACTTTATCCACAGGTAACTTCTTAGGCAGGTGAGCGTCAGGTGACAACCTTTGGACTAGATATGCCAACGAACTGCCCCAGTACCCCGCCAGCTATACTATTACCGCTTGTCTGCACACGCGTCGCTCCGCTGCATCACGTGTGCTACGCTTATGAAAAAGAAACTACTGTTCGATCCAGGACATTCGGTGATAATAGGTAATGAAAAAGCGGACGAAACAATACAGGGGTATAGAGCCAGCATTCGGTATACCAAACTAAGTGGTAAAAATTATAAATCAATAGAGGATCATACTAGCAACATCTAGATCATTGGCTTACAACGTCTGGCCAAAGACATGCGAAGGGTGTAATTCGCGACATTTCAATGAAACTAACAACTAACGTCCTATTTTTAACAAAGGCCCAGACCAAACTACTAGTGAGACTGATCATCGGCCACTGTTGCCTGAGGAAACATTTACAGAAAATGGGTATCCACAATGGTCCCACAACATGCAGACTATATTGTGAAGAGGAGGAAACCTCTATGCACATCCTATACGAACGTACGACTTTGCTCGCAATAGACATAAACTATTTGGAGATCTACATGATGGCGATAAATTACCACATGAGATGCTTGAAAGGAAGCTAATAAACCTTTTAAACAGACGACTCTTCTGTAACCGAGCTGTAATGCACCAACACTATTGCCTACCCCGCCAACAACTAACAAGCCAACCAATCAAATATTACGGAGAGTGAAAAACGAGATATATACGAAATATATATTAAAAATTATTAGTTATAACAAAAGTCACCCATCATGGGAATATATAAGATCAAGGAGAATCCCAATTTTAAACAAAAATCCAAAGAAGTGAGAACTACTAGAAGATAAGAACAAAAAATATAAAAAGAGGGTTGTTTGTTTAATCCTAAATAGGATATTATTACTATTAATAATAAACTAAGATCGATTCCGTTAAATGCACAAATTGTCTCCCATTTTGTTCATTTTTTTTTTTCTTGCTATCGCTTTCAAAACTATGCCTCGACTACCCTTCCTTCCTTAGATGATTCGTCGTCAAGTTCCTTTCATATTTTAATTTACCTTTTAGACAGATCCGCAGAAATATCTCATTCAAAATCTGGACCATTTTGTGGCCATATTTACCTTATTTAAAATATCGCTTACTGCGAGAAAGTTGGCTGACAGCGGGCGTCCTGCTGCCGTGGTGCCAAATTTCATGGAATTTCCATTACTGTTTTCATGTATTTCTATTTACACGTCTATTAAAAAATATCGGTTTCATTACTATATTGCTCAATATATCTCACCCCACCCAAACAAATTGGCGGCCGGAGTGTTTTATTTCGCGAGTATTTTCGTTAGCCCTAAGTGTCCAAAGAATTTTATTAAGGGGTGTTATTCTATAAGTTGCATTATCACCTGGCAAAAGCCTAAACATAATTTTTTGTTTTCCTGAGTTAAATACTATAACGACATTTAGGTCAACACCTTTAATTAGGTTATCGAACAATTAAATATCGAGAGCCATCTTTTGGATTCATATGGTAAAGGCCCAACTGGTACAGTAAAGAAACGGTGAACTAGGAGTTAATGTACGTGTACGGATGTGAAATCGCTTTTTGTTGATTCAATAGGTTATGGTACGAGTCGCGAGCCACCTGGTTGTGATTATAATTAATGCCGATGTAGTTGTTTCCCTTTATTTCGTATGTTTGAGACATTAGCGGTTTAATTACAGTAGTACACTTTGGACTTTTGGCGCTTGAATCAGTGGTGGTTTTGTTGATATATTACCCTCTTGGGTTTAGAATCGTAATTGTGTGCAAAGTCTCCAAAAAGATGGCAGTTGTGGCACTAGGTACTATTTGCTTTCGTGCGTTGTGGTTCCGTATGGGTATTGTTGTGCTGTATATCAGTGATCCTATATATTTCCTTGTCTTTTTTGGCATGACCAATAGAGCGATGCGCATGAAGTTTCCATTTATGTAATCCCATTTGGTTACTTTCTTCGAATGTGTCTTTTCTTACTAGATCTTGTTTAATTTTCTCCTCGATGAAGGTTTCGAGGACTCTTTGGAGCAATATGGGGATGAACTTTGTTCTTTTATAGCTGGTACGTGTGGTATTGTTAGTTTAAGTCTTGAAAAATTTTTGTTATGTGTCTGAAGATTATTGGTGAGTGGATTTTTACTTCTTTAGGCAGTGTTACGGCCTGCCAGAAGTTGAGCTCTTGGCTTTAAAGTATGTTTTAATAATATGTAGCATTTTTTGTCCCATAGTACTATGGATGGTACTATTGATCGTGTTTGCTTGGCCGCTTCTTATTGGGGTATTTGGGTCCTCTGGTGGGGCAACTGTGTTGTGGTTGTGGGTGCTATCGGAGGCGTTGGAGATGGGTTTGCGGTCTCATTTTGCAAGCTAAGCACAGTATTATCTGCAGAGTTTGTCGCTTCGTGAAGGCCCCTCATTTGTTACATGTCCGGTTTTTCTGGTGTTTGATACTCTGAAGTCTTCTAGTGACTTTGTCTGAGATTGTTTGGTTTCCAAATTTTTGTTTCCTTGATCTATCTTTTTTGAGTTTTTAGAAAATCTTACCCTCTTTCTATCTTTTTTGAGTGATTCTAATTCTGCATTTAGCTTGTGATCTAGCTCAATCTAGCTTTGGTTATCGTATAATTTGTTGGCCTCCTTGATCGGTTTATAGTTTCTAAGCTGAGTTTATAATTTGTGGCATATAAAATCAATAAAACAAGTATCTTCTAGTGTTGATTTAAAAACGTTTATTGCCGGTTTGTGCTGGCTGGCGAGCAATGAGTTGCTGGTCATGCTGTGCCTCTTGCATTTCTCATGGATGTTTAAACTTTTTTGTATTTAAGTACTTTAACACTCTTACTTTACTAATAACCCAGAAACACTGTGTTGCCTGTTTTTCTCCGGTTTCATATTGTGCTACACTTTAGACATTAACTTAGAAAGTCATGGCTGACCCTTCTGACCTTTGTCGATGCTCGAGGTGAACTGAGAATACTGACTGGTGATGCATGCGTAATGTCGTTTTATAGACACACCAGCTGAAATAATGACGGTCGCTGGTAATGCCGGGGTACTATTAGCAGCGAGTCGGAGCGTTGCCGTGGTCGGAAAGTGATAGCTGAATAATTTGGGACAGATTTTTAATGGCTTCAAACCTGTGAAATCATGTTTAATTTTTAAAGTAAGAATGAACCTTTTCTGATCTACACTAAGAAAAATAGATTCGACGCATATACTGCCCTAGAAAAATTTGTAACTTCGTTACAAGTTGCAGTGGTAAAACTTTATATGGGTGATAAACGTGTTTTTGCAAAGTATCTTAAATAATGTAATAACTAAATACTACTAAGTATATATCACCACTCGACGCGCGTTTCGCTAACCATGTTAGGTTCATCAGCAGCTGATAAAGCTAACATGGTTAGCGAAACGCGCGTCGAGTGCAAAAATAAAGTGTTTGGTGTAGTGGTGATATATACTGAGTAGTATCATTGTGCCAAAAATTCCACATTCCCAACTTAATAACTAAATCTTAAACAACATTTTTTACAGAACCTCTGGATTTTTTAAAATCCAAAAATAGTAAATATTTGTTTTCGTTTGGTTTTCATAATGGTAGGGTACCTTAAAAATGGCTGCCATATCGTCCTTTCGTTTAAAAATGGAGAAAGAGGGAATATTTTTATACTAACACTTAGTTTTTAACTTAATACTAACAAAACTTTTAACCTAAGAAAGGCATTTGTCAATTTGCGTTATTAAAATAAAGTACTTGGCCGATAAATATAGAAAAAAAGCATATTTTCTTCAGTATTTTGCATAATGGCACCATGAAAATAAGTTTTGGCGGTTCTAGAAGTACCAGTTCTACAAAACAGAAAAATAACATATTTCAAAAAATGAGAGCATATGGTAATTGACGCGAGACACTCTTTCTTTTCACTTAGTTCTGGTTAGTTAGGTTGGGTGGTCTCTGGATAGGTCTGGTTAGTTCAGTCCGTCGGCTCATTTAGTTAGATTTATGTTAGTTCAAGTTGTTACTATTAGTTCGAGTTAGTTCAGATTAGTTTAACCTAATTGTGGTTAGTTAAAGAATAGTTCATATTAGTTCCATTTAACTTTGTTTAGTAATAGGTTAGTTTGGATGAGTTAGGAGATAGTTAGGGCTAGTGTAAATTAATTCGGATTAGTAGGGCCGAGTTTATGTTAGTTCTGGTTAGTCGTAGGTTAATGCTGGTTAGATTTGATTTCTTAGGGTTTGCTTGGGTTAGTTCAGGTTAGTAAAGGTAAGGCCAGATTAGGCGGGGTTAGTTTAAGTTAGCTAAGGTTGATCTGGATCTGTTAGAGTTAGTTCAGGCTAGTTTAAGTTAACTTATAGTAGCAAACGGGGTTAGTTTAGTTTAGTAGATGTTAGTTTAAGTTTAATTCGAGTTAGTTTAGGTTAGTTTGGGTTAGCTCAAATTAGTAGGGGTGAATTTCGGCAAGTTCTGATTATTTCATGTTAGATTGTTTTAGTTCGATTTAGTTGGAATTAGTTCATGTTAGATCGGATTATTTTGGTTAGTTTGTTCGAATTAGTCCAGCTTACGTGTTAATTAGTTCGACGCTGAGCATAGGCTCGTCATACTAGATTTATGTTAGTCCAGGTTAGGTCGGGCTACATTTTGATTATATACAATCTGACACTAACTGCTAATTCAGCATACTAGATTTGTGGTAGGACAGGTTATATTTTGGTTCTATAAACTCTAATATCAAGCGCGCGTCAATCTTGCCAGATTTATATTGGTTATGGTTAGTTTATATTAATTCAGATAAGTTCAGATTATATGATGTCGGTAAGTCTTTTCAGATCAACGTTAATTTTGATAGTTCAAGTTAATTTAACGCATGTTTTGGTTATGAGTAGCTCAGTAGCCTATTTTTCTAGACCTAGGTTATTTTATATTAGGTTAAATTAGTATAAGTTATGTTGTGGTTATGTTCAGTCGCTCTTTTCTTTTAAATTTAGTGGATTAGAAATTATATTAGGAGATGCCAGCCTATCAACACAAAAAATTTGACAAGTTGGCTTAGAGCAATGGTCTATTAATTACAATTTTATTATTATCACAGTTATAGAATGCTTTATATTAAAATATTCAGATGTATTTCATGAAGTTTTATATTTTAGGCTATGTTTTAGAAAGGAAAATCCGATAGAATGATTCACACAAATATAACTATCTGACTTACAGTTATAGTGACATGTGAATGTCAAGTATCAGTCCAATTTTAAAATCGATCATACCTTTATCCCATTTTTAATAGAAAACACACTGATATAGCAGTAACCCATTAATGCATTAATGCTTGAAAACTTTTAATTATTTTTTATCTTAGCTATATATCACGTTAGTTAGCTTACTTTACTTCTGAGAATTTTATCTAATTTTCTTTAATATATAAAATTTAGTGTTGATTAATAACCAACAATGAGATGATTTTATTTTGGTGTCATCTCCTATGGAAACTCCACGGTATACATGATTTAATGGTCACATATCATTAAATTTAATAATTTATTTATGCCCGAATAAGATATATGATATCTTAAGCACCAACTTCATCAAGTATCTCGTCCATCTGACGTCTTTGTAATTGAGTTATATCCTACATCAGTGTATGGAGGGTTTTCTCTCATATTCCATTTTTCTTAAACGCGACAGACCTGAAGTCTTTGACATCTTAATATTCTTAGGTATTCGGTCTACTTTGATGCCATTCTTCGAAATAAAATACACTGGTGAGCAAAAAAATGGAGTCAAACTATTTGGCTTCATTTAACGCGGTTCCTAGAATTTAGGGTTCATATATTTTTATGGATTTTAGTATTATTTGAAAGTCCATTCTATTCTCTTTCTAATGATACCAAATTAAATTTATTCATAAAAACTAAAATCAATATTTTGTATTAACCCCCCCCCCCCTAACCCTCATTACTGCTTCCAGCCGGTTTTCCATGGAACGAGTTAGCTTTTTCACTATTGTCTGTGGGATCCTTCCCCACTCTCACGCCATCGCAACCTTTAAGTCCCTCGGCGATGCAGGGCTTGGATTTCTGGCTCTCCAATTGAGCTCATCTCACATGTGCTCGATTGGATTGAGCTGAGGACTCCGCGCAAGCCAGTCTAATGTGGGTATTCCCACTTCCGCCAGGTATTGCCGTACCGATGAAGCAGCATAGGGCCTCGCATTGTCGTGCATTAGCACGAAGCTATCGCCAACAAACCCAGCGTAAGGAACGACGTGTTCCTGCAGGATCTCCTCGATGTACCGGTGAGCAGTTACTCCACCGCTACGAGTCCCATCAGTCACGACAACCAAATCGGTTTACGTATCCAGTGAGATGCCTCCCCACTCTTCCGTAGACGACCGTTTCAGTAATGCAGCACTGCGCACAGCGCCCCCCAGGCCTCCTATAGACTCTTCTTCTTTTATCATTGCCATGTTATCACATTCGGGAATTGTCGGGGAATAAAACGAAGGCAGACTGGTTTGTTTACATTACGTAGATTTAACTATATTTAAGTTACTGTTATTGATTTGTCCCAAAACTACTAATTTTAGTTATTACGTCAGATATGACCATAGCTTATAAAAGTGTTTATGTAACCCTAATGAGATTTAGGTAACAGGGATATTTATATATATATATATATATATATATATATATATATATATATATATATATATATAATATGTATATATATATATATATATATATATATATATATATATATATATATATATATATATATATATATATATATATATATATATATATATATATATATATATATATTATATATATATATATATATATATATATATATATATATATATATATATATATATATATATATATATATATATATATATATATATATATATATATATATATATATATATATATATATATATATATATATATATTTATATATATATATATATATATATATATATATATAAATATATATATATATATATATATATATATATATATATATATATATATATATATATATATATATATAATATATATATATATATATATATATATATATATATATATATATATATATATATATATATATATATATATATATATATATATATATATATATATATATATATATATATATATATATATATATATATATATATATATATATATATATATAATATTTATATACATATATATATAATATATATATATATATATATATATATATATATATATAATATATATATATATATATATATATATATATATATATATATATATATATATATATATATAATATATATATATATATATATATATATATATATATATATATATATATATATATATATATATATATATATATATATATATATATATATATATATATATATATATATATATATAAAATATATATATATATATATATATATATATATATATATATATATATATATATATATATATATATATATATATTTTATATATATATATATATATATATATATATATATATATATATATATATATATATATGTATATATATAATATATATATATATATATATATATATATATATATATATATATATATATATATATATATATATATATATATATATATATATATATATATATATATATATATATATATATATATATATATATATATATATATATATATATATATATATATATATATATATATATATATATATATATATATATATATATATATATATATATATATATATATATATATATATAGTGTGTTCGCGGACGGAGTGCATAAGAGGAAAAAAATCTTATTATTCACTTTACGACAAAAAGTCATTCTTAATAAAAACTTCTGCTTGTTAAGAAAATGAATTTACAATATAAAAATTTTAGATCAAATGTACAGGGTGTAAATAAATTAGGAAAACGCAACAAAAATTTCATAAAACAAAGTTGTTTATAAACTAACATAAAGTCTAAATTCAAATTTTGAAACGAAAATTCGAATATTTAAAAATAGAATAATAATTGTGGCTTCATGTAATTATTTGCAATTAACAAAAAAATCATGATAGTCGATTTTGTAAACGTCCATGTCACGTCAACATCTTATTCACATCTGTCAGTATTCTGATTTCGTGAAGGCATTTTCAAAAATATTCAGCAAAGAAGAGCGTATTTATTTAATATAATGTTACCGTATTGGAAATGTGTCTTATCAATACGCTATAGATCTTTTCCATGAAAAATTTCCTAATAGGCCTGTGGCGAAAGGAACATTGAGAAAATTATTAATAAAATTCAATGAAACTGGGTCGGTGATGAATGTGAAGAAATCTAAGAAAACATACGACGAAAATGACGTAGCTACATTATTAGCAATACGGTCAGTTTTAGATAACCCGAAATTATCTTTAAGGAAGCGTGCGCAACTAGTGGATTTAAGCAAATGTGAATTACAAACAATTTTTAAGGAAAACAAAGGTAAACCTTTTAAGCCAAAGCTGCGGCATACATTTGAACCTGGAGATGAAGAGAGACGTTTGGAGTTTTATTTATGGATAGGTGAAAACTACCTTGAAAACCAAAGATTTAAAAGATTTATTTTTTTTACCGATGAATTTATATTTTGCACAAACGGGCACGTATCTTCCCAAAATATTCGTCATTGGACGTTCGAGTTATGTAATCAACAAACGAAGTCAACGTTACAAAAAAGTTAATGTATGGTGTGGTATTTTTTTTTGATCGGATCATTGGCCCATATTTTATAGAGGAAGTTTAAACCAGCACGTGTATTTGAACATTTTGGAAACATTTGTCTTACCATTTCTTAATGTTTTAGAACCAGAAGTACGTATGTTTTGGCAACAAGACGGCTGTCCTGCTCATTGCACAGCCTTAGTCAGACAATGGTTACATAATCATTTTGGCGCGAAGTGGATAGAGTGGTTTGGCCCAATCCATTATCCAGCTAGGTCGCCTGACCTTCCATTGCTAGACTTCTTTTTGTGGGGTGCCTTAAAAGGTTTTTTCACATAACCTGCCACGTGACGGAAATATTAAAAGAGCGCATACAAGAAGCAATAGATGAACTGAATGTGCTGCGAATTATTTGTAATGTGTACGGTAGTTATGTTGAATAATTTTAAATATTCCAATTTTCATTTCAAAATTTGTATTTAAATTTTATGTTAGTTTTTATACAACTTTGTGTTATGAAATTTTTGTTAAAAGTAATAAATAATGGTACTTCTCTCTTCTAGCATTTTCATGTTTTCCTAATTTATTAACACCATGTATATCTGATCTAAAATTTTTATATTGCATATTCATTTTCTCAATAAGCAGAACTTTTTATTGAGAATGACTTTTTGTAGTAAAACGAATAATAAAAATTTTTTCCCTCTTGTGTGCTCCATCCGCGGACACTCTATATACATGTATGTTATGGTTTATCAGCTACATTCATTATTTAAAATAAATAAGTTAATATTTTCTAAGTCAAAATTTACCATGTCTGTTATTCCGCAGTTGAAACTAGCGAAAAAATTTAAAAAATATTATATTACAGGTATAAAGTAACCTGAATTTTTGTACCCTAAAGGCCGTATTTTTTGTTGGGATGAATTTAATTTTATATCTTTGTATCTTACACCACCAACCTATCAAGTTCTTTGGTCCTTTCGTACTCTAAATTATCCCAATTTCATCATATAATACTTTTTATTGCTTGTATAAGCCTTGCTAGCTGATAGTAATTGAGAAAGATAGATTAAGAGTTTCAAATACACAAAAACTGATTGTGTTATTCTTCGGTAGTGCGCTTCTTATTAAATATATGCTTAAAATTTAAAAGGACTAATCTTACTTATTTACTATGACTACTATAAAAAGTATTTAAAAGGATACTTTTAGATACCTTTGAATGGAACCAGATTAGCTTTTTTAGATCGGTTCGAGAAATTTTCCCACTAACTGGCTCCTTAAAACAAAGAGTTAATAAATATTTTAAAAATCAAAGTCTACGAAAGACAAAGTCTTCTACGTACTCAAAGATATTAGAAGCTTCGTAAGAGCTTTAAAGAAAGAGAGAGGACAGACATACACTCTTTACTCGTCATGTGTATATAAAATTGCGCGTTGGGTTCAAAATTGCATAGGACGTAGCTACAAACTGTTGAAATTAATAATAAAAAAAAAAACCGGTCAAGTGCAAGTTAAACTTGCGCAATTAGTGTTCCGTACGTTGATTGCTTTTAAAATAAAAAAAATTTGTTACAGAGGTATAAAATGATCAGTGACTTCACAAAATACACCCCAAATGAGTTTTCAACAAAGTTTGTTTCCAGTCTTTACTGAAATCTGATGACCTTGAAATTTTTGTTTTTTTGATATACCATATAAATTATTAAAGGTAATGCACTCGTGATAATTTTCGTTCAATCTACACCCCGTGGAGAATATTCCAGAATTTTTTCGAAATTTTTTGATAAGTACTTTTTGAGATAAGCCCCGGGGACAGCGATTTTTCGCGAATTTTTAAAAATAATACAAAGAAAACTGCGCGCAAGTATAATATTATATATATATATATATATTTTACTCGTGTTTTCACAAGCTTTCATTTGACACCACACTCGATGACCTAGTAAAAAATTTTTTTTTTCACTTCCGACTTCACCCCCCAAAACTAACCCCTTAAGTCAAAATTTAATTCTCAAAACTACATGGCTCTGATGAGGCGGGACGGACGGACGGACGGACGGACGGACGGGACGGACGGACGGACGGACGGACGGACGGACGGACGGACGGACGGACGGACGGACGGACGGACGGACGGACGGACGGACGGACGGACGGACGGACGGACGGACGGACGGACGGACAGACGGACAGACGGACAGACGGACAGACGGACAGACGGACAGACAGACAGACAGACAGACAGACAGACAGACACCGAAGTGATCTTATAAGTGTTCCGTACGGAACACTAAAAAGACTTTTCTTCATAATTGGAATCTTTCTCTGAAAATATTCATAAAAATAATAATACCAAACGGTATCTTTATTTTTAACAATCCCTTAAATTGTACAAAAACATGACTGGTTGTACATTTAGGAATTTCGCTGCAGGAATAAATGTACCTTCTGCGCATATTTTAATGACGCTTGTTCTCCGTGTTCTAAACAATAATCTGATTCTATTTTATATGCTTTCCAGATTATTATTTTTTCTACCTAAGGAAATCAAGGGCAACATAAACATAACTGCACAACTAAATGTTGGACGTGTAAGGAATAGCTAAAAATATTAAATAAAACAAAACCTAGTCCTGTGTTCGAATCTACTTTCCTAACAGTTTTAAACACATTTTGTGCCATTTTTAGAAAGAGCTCTGAAACAAGGCATGTATCGTAATATCCAAATGTTGTGACAAAGGTAGGTATGGGAAATAAAAGTTTTTATCTATCGATGGGGCGATCGTGTCCTACAAATCAATAATTGTAAATTATTTACAGTCATTAAATATCCATATGTTGATGGTTATCAATATTTAACAATATATCGATAGACTGAACTATCGATATATTAATAATTATTGAAATATCGATAGTTATCCTAAAGTTGTAACAGAGTGGTGAGTATAAATAGGTTAATAGATTACGAAAATGTGCTTCATCAATATGGTTAATTATCAAAGGATTCTCACAAGATATGTAGCACTGGATGGATGGACTTTAAATAAAGATAGCTGATTTTTTTCTGAAAAAATTTATGTTATTTTTGACTCATAAATAAATAATAAAATAATAATAAATAAGCTTTTATTTGCAATCATACATATGTGCATTGAGGTATAATAATAGTTCAATATATCGATAGCTCTAGATAATCTTTGACATATCAAAATAAATACTCATCTCCAGGGAAAAGGTGTGATCATCTTTTTAAATGGTACAGATAAAAGAACTGGGATTTATTTTCAGTTCTTCATTTTTAGTGGTCCCTACGGAACACTCGTAAGGTCACTTCGATGTCTGTCTGTCCGCATGTCTGTCCATCTGTCTGTCCGTCTGTCTGTCTGTCCGTCGGTATGTTCCTCTGTCTGGCCGTCTGTCTATTCGTCTATCAGTCTGTCACATCTCCGAAACTATTTGATATAGAAACTTAAACTTTGGCACTAATATAGGAATTGATGGCCTCATCAGAGCCGTGTAGTTTTGAATGTGATATTTTGACTTAAGTGGTTAGTTTTAGGGGGTAAAATCAGAAATGAAAAATTTTTTTTACCAGGTCATCGAGTGGGGTGTCAAATGAAAGCCTGTAAAAACATGAGTTCAAAAATATATATAATGTAACACTTGCCCAAACTTTTCTTTGTATTATTTTTATAAAATTGCTAAAAATCTCTGCCTCCCTGCTTGCATCACTTTTAAAAATTTATCTGGTATATTAAAAAAAAAAAATTTCAAGGTCATCAGTTTTCAGTAAAGATCGGAAAAAATTTTGTGGAAAACTCATTGGGGCGTGTTTTGTGAAGTCATTGATCATTTTATACTTTCGTAACAATAATTTTTATTTTAAACCAATCAACGTACGGAACACTAATTGCGCAAGTCCGGCTTGCACTTGGCGGGTTACTTCTATTAATATTAAATTGAATTAATTTACAAAAAATAGTTTTTTTTAATCAGTTTCAAAGTACTCATGTCAATAATTTGATTGGTTTTAGCTGTTGGTTCCCTGTGAAACATTATTTAAAAATTAAAAGTAAAAATTAAACTGTTTTGCAGAGAGGGAGAGTCCTATCCCCCCTCAAGGACATTAGTAATAAGTTATTTAGTTATAATTCTCTTTATAAAGTAATCCAATATAATAAGTTAATATAGGTAATTATGTAGTTGTAGATTAATTTGGTGATTATTTATAGTAAATAAAAGTATATATGGGATAACCCGATAAATTAACTCATGGCTAAATGGGACTCTTATCAAGGCCAAAAAACAAACAAAAAAAAAAAAAACTATTTTGCTTTTCAATGTTTTGCGTGGTTATAGCTTTTTCGAGAGCATGCACTATAGTAAAAGTCTAATATATATATATATATATATATATATATATATATATATATATATATATATATATATATATACGAGGCTGGTTTGAAAAGTCCGTGCAAAGTCCGAGAGATGGCACCACCGGCGCGTATCGAGGTCATGTTTAGTTAGTAGCATTTCTTGAATGAACGCACACCAAGTTTCAGCCATATTGGTCTATTTCTTTGTGTTTGGCATTCGTGTGAATCAAGGAAGTCGAGTGATTTTCAAGAAATGGACGAAAAAGAATTTCGTGTGGTGATTAAACATTACTTTATGAAAGGCAAAACGCCTCAGGAGACTAAAGAGAAGCTTGATAAACATTATGGTGACTTTGCACCTTCGATTAGAACAGTTTATAAGTGGTTTCAAAATTTTCGGACTGGCCATATGGGCACAAGTGACGCTGAACGTTCTGGACGGCCTGTGGAGGTTACGACTCCAGAAATCATTGATCAAATCCATGATATGGTGATGGATGACAGAAGAGTTAAGGTGCGTGAGATTGCTAGTGCTGTGGGCATCTCGACTGAACGGGTACATAATATTTTGCATAAACATTTGGACATGATAAAGCTATCCGCAAGATGGATGCCGCGATTGCTCATGCTTGACCAAAAACGGAATCGGGTGAAGTGTTGCAAGGATGGTTTGCAGCTGTTCCAGAAGAATCCGGAGGACTTTAAGCATCGTTTCGTCACTGTGGATGAAACATGGATACATTACTATACTCCTGAGACCAAACAACAATCTAAACAATGGGTTACCAAGGGGGAATCTGCACCAAAAAAGGCGAAGACCGTTCTTTCGGCCGGAAAGGTTATGGCGACTGTCTTTTGGGATTCGCAAGGGTAATCCTCATCGACTAGCTGGCAAAGGGTAAAACTATTACAGGTGAATATTATTCATCGTTATTGGACCGTTTGAAAACCGAGCTGCAAGAAAAACGCCCGCAATTGGCTCACAAGAAAGTCCTTTTCCATCACGACAACGCACCAGCACACAACAAATGTTATAAATACATGCGAATCATGAACAACAATCTTAAATTAGAAGGATAGAATGTTACAATATATATTACTTAATTTACTAGTGTCAGTCCTATAATTGATGGAATGTTTATCCCTTTGTATTTTACTCATCTCAAGGAATAAGCGCTGCTCTAGAATTTCAACATTAACTAATTCAAAGTTATGCCCTGTCCCTAACTGGTGGTCTACAACAGCACAAGATCTTTTCTTCCTTAAGCAATCACTTTTATGTTGTATCATCCTTTGCTTTAACCATTGGGAGGTTTGTCCTATGTAAATGGAACGGCAATCCAAACAGGAGAACCTTTACATCGTATTGGTGCAATAGATTAAGGGTGTTTTTTGTTGAACATAGCTAAAAAGCTTGAGATTGTTTAGTAGATTGTATTTAGCTATCTTTAGATCTGGGTAATCTTTGAAAATTGAAACTGTTCTATCTGTAAGGTTAGCTATGAAAGGCAACTTCCTATATGTAACCTTATTAGGGATGTCTTCAATAGGGCCATCATAACCATTAGAATTATAGATCAGCTATCTCAAAAAGAGTCTACAGATTTAACTGTGTACAATTTATCCTTTCCCAAATTGTCGTGTTTACCAAAAGTACATAAACCAGGTGTACCGTTGAGATCCATT
The DNA here is from genome assembly GCA_019049505.1 of Pachyrhynchus sulphureomaculatus. Lineage (NCBI taxonomy): Eukaryota > Metazoa > Arthropoda > Insecta > Coleoptera > Curculionidae > Pachyrhynchus > Pachyrhynchus sulphureomaculatus. The sequence continues at coordinate 74,746,241 of CM032455.1, forward strand.
GTCAGTTGCATCAATGCAACTATCTATATTAGTTCGAAAGATTTATCAAATATTTCGAAGGTACCACTTGGAGAGAAAACTAGATATAATGTTGTGGATGCTTTTACCTTTGTTGGCGCAATCAGGAATGTGAAATTACCTGATAATTTTGTTTTGATTTTGTTGGATGTTCTATCGTTGTTCACCAACATACCTTTTGAATTGGTTGTTCAAATTTTGGAAGGCGAGTGGGACCTAATTGAAGTACATACGACACTATCAAAAGCCAATTTCCTTAAATTACTTACTTTTGTTGTTAATAATAAATCTTACAGACAGATTTTTGGAACTCCCATGGGATCCCCCATTAATCCCATTTTGCCTACAATCATGCGTGATCATCTTTTGGATACTATAATATCAAAATTACGATCCCAATTCCCTTTTATTTACAAATATGTGAACTTATGTGCTCTGTACCAGAAGACCACATTCAGTTAACTTTAGGTGTTTTTAACGAGAGTAATGACAGATTACAGTTTACTATTGAGACTGAGACGGACCATAGTATCCCTTTCCTTGACACATGGGTAATAAGAACTAACGCTAATAATGTCATACTTGATTGCTACCAGAAACCAACAGCATGTGGTAGATATTTAAACTATTGGTCCAACCATCCTACCAACCATAAATTCAATACTGTGGTAGCTATGAGAAATAGAATCACTAATATTAGCGATGATAGGTTTCTTCAAGAGAACTTAAATAAATTGTGTTCTATTTTTGCTCATAATGGTTACTCTAAGCACATCCTGAAGAAACTGATCTTTAATTCCGTATGATGGCCCTATTGAAGACATCCCTAATGAGGTTAAATACAGGAAGTTGCCTTTCATAGCCTTACAGATAGAATAGTTTCAATTTTCAAAGCTTACCCAGATTTAAAGATAGCTAAATACAAACTATCAAACAATACCCAGCTTTTTAGCTATGTTAAACAAAAAACTCTCTTAATGTATTGCACCAATACCGCCTATAGGTTTTCCTATTTGAATTGCCGTTCCACTTACATAGCGCAAACCTCCCAAGGGTTAAAGCAAAGGATGACACAAAATAAAAGTGATTGCTTAAGGAAGAAAAGATCTTGTAGACCACCAGTTAGAGAGAGTGCATAAATTTGATTTCGTTAATGTTGAAATATTAGAGCAACAATCAAATTATAAAAAGCGATTGTTCCTTGAGATGAGTAACATACAAAGTTACAAAAAATCCATCAATTATAGGACTGACATTAGTAATTGAAGTAATATACGTATATTGTAACATTCTATCCTCCTAATTTGAGATTGTTGTTCATGATTGGTATGTGTTTATAACATTTGTTTTAAATTCTTTACCACTGTAGTGAATATGAATCAACAGACTTATCTGTACACGCCTGAGAACTTCTTCGTTTGTTACTCTTGGGTCAAAGATATTCGTAATATGCGGCAGTATAAATACATTTTGAAGGCATCTATTTTTGTTTCTGTCGCTGGGTCAAGCGTCCAGCCTTCGCGTGCACAGACAAGATATAGCAACGGACCATACGGATTCTAAATCTCAAACTTAGATCTGTCTTCGTAAAGAACTCCTTCATATTGATGAATGCCTTTCTTGCTTGCACAGTTCTCGAATTAATTTCTTTTTTATAGTCACACTGATGAGTTATTGTGACTGCTAGGTGTTGGTATGTTTGACATGTTCTACAGTGGTTCCTTGAATAGTAAGACGAGCTGGAATAATTGCCTTTGAGAAAACCATTACTTTGGTTTTCGTAGTATTTATACGTAACCCACAGCTCTTATTGCACTGAAAAATGCGATCCAACATTTCTTGTAGATCTTGTATGTTGTCAGCTAACACCACAGTATCATCAACACATCTAATGTTATTCACAGCATTGCTATTAATATTGATACCTTCCGTAAGGCCTGTTTGAAAATTGTCTCGGGGTAAATACTAAACAGCAATGGTGACAAAATACATTCCTGTTGCACACCTTTCTTAACGAGAACCACCTCCGATGTTGCTGATTCTACTTTAACCTTTGCAGCTTGTTTTCAATAGAGGTTAGAGATCAAGTCTTTCTTCTTGGTCTATTCCTGTTGTTTTGAGGATTTCTATCAGTTTATGATGTTTAACACAATCGTAGGCTTTTTTATAATCAATAAAACAGGCGAATACATTGATATTCATGTTCTTGCATCTTTGAGTCAGTACATTCAAGGAGAACAATGCCTCGCGAGTACCGAAACCATTTCGAAGTCCAAACTGTGTGTCATCCAGTTAGTATTAGCATTTCTTGTAGATTCAAGTGTGGATTATTTTGGGAAATATTTTGGGTACGTGAGACATGAGGCTGATCATGCGATAGTCATCGCAGTACGAAGCATGATTCTTTTTGAGAAAATTAAGGAATGTTGATTTCAATCAGTTCAGATTCGTAAATTATATTAAATAAGGAGGTTAAAAGATTTAAACCACTCCCTTCTCGCTCAGCTATGAGTTTAACAACTTCGACTTGTATATTATCTGGGCCTGTGGCTTTGCCAATTTTTTGAGCCATTTTTGCATATATTACTTCATTGTTTCCATTTTTTAAGTTTTTCTTTAATATCTAGACTGAAATCGTTTTTGGTATCACGCAGAATTTGAAGTTTTTTACGTAGATTCATCATTTCTTTTACTTTTTTTTTATGTAAATTGAAAGAGTCGTGATTGTCTTGGAGAGTTTCGATTTCTCTGCTATTCCAGACATCCATTGCTCTTTGGCTTCTTTAGGTTTCTTAAGAATCTTTTTTGTTAATTTCTTCGTAGAGTATTATATTTGACTTTTGAAGCCTTTCTTTCTTTGATAAGTTCCAAAATTTCAGCCGTATATTTACTATATATATATATATATATATATATATATATATATATATATATATATATATATATATGTATATGTATATATATATATATATATATATATATATATATATATATATATATATATATATATATATATATATATATATATATATATATATATATATATATATATATATATATATATATATATATATATATAATATATATATATATATATATATATATATATATATATATATATATATGTATATATATATATATATATATATATATATATATATATATATATATATATATATATATATATATATATATATATATATATATATATATATATATATATATATATATATATATATATATATATATATATATATATATATATATATATATATATATATATATATATATATATATATATATATATATATATATATATATATATATATATATATATATATAACATATATGTACATTTATAGAAAGAATTACAGAACACGAAAAAAGTTTCATCCATAGAAAAAACATAATGCTAATCATCTTTTAACAGAAAATCACACATTTAATAAGAGTTTCAAAATTTTACACACCCAACAAAAAGGTTTAAAACTAAACCTTTTAGAGACAATGCAAATAAATCGATTAAGGACTACAGGTACTTTACTTAACGACCAGGTAGATTTAAGCAATTCACCATTATTTATTCTCCTAATTCCAAATCTGTGTGGGTTTTCCAATACTGTCGATGTGATTTAATTAGGTGTAATATTATAATTAAGAAATTATATAGAATTGTGAACATTAAACCTAACTTGACAGTGTAAAATGTAGATCTGAAGAAGCTGCATCGACAGTTAAACGCGTCATCGCAATTTAAATAAACCAGTGGAAATTAACTAAAAAACAGTCTTTTATTATATATTCCTAATAAACTTCTTTTCCTTCAAGAAGATGGACCTGGGCTAGTCCAAATGGGCGAACAAAAACTGAAATAAATTTTGTAATATCCGACAAGAAGGCTACAATCAAAGACATTACAGTTTTAAACCAAGTATCCTTGGGTAGCAATCATCGTATGTTAATGCTTAAGAAATAAGAGATATAAAATGATCACGAAAAGATCAAAAAAGATGTGGCAAACTATAAAAAATTCCCTTCAGTTTGAAGAAACAATCACACAGTCACTAATAAGCATCGAAACAAACGACGCTGACTTCGATGATTTAAACCATTCAATAAAAGGAGCCCTCACCCACGCTATAGAAAAGCATTGTCTAAAGCAGGACCACGGCACTAAAATTAGCCCTTATACTCGGCCACTTATACATCAACGCAAAAACATGCAAAGTCAAAGCGGCAAAACACAAAATATGAAAAATTTTAATAGAGAGATTTCGGAAAATATAGGAGGAGATAGAAAACGTTTTAAGAAAAATGCCTGATAACAAAGCGGCAGATGACGATGTCATAGTGACGGAAGCCATTAAAATAGGTGGCAAGATTCTCATGAACAAGATCAAAAACCTATTTAATCTTTGTCTGTCTAACTCTGTTATACCAGAAGACTAGAATAACGTTAAAAAAAGGAGATACAACAGACATGGAGAACTATAGACCAATATCTTTATTGTCGTATTTATATAAATTTTATTAAGATTATTAATAACCGATTAAAAAAAAAGCTTCTATCAACCTCTAGAACAAACCGGTTTTTGTTCGAGATTTGGAACAAATTACCATGTCCTAACTCTAAAAATCCTGATTGAGAGTACCATGAATATAACAGGCCCCTAGTTCTGGTGTTTGCTGATTTTAAAAAGATCTTCAAAACTCTGAAGACTGACTCAATTATGAAAGCTCTTAATGGTAGAGTAGTTAGGCAAGGGGATACGATGTCCCCTAAATTGTTCACTGCTGTTCTTAAGTACGCCTTCAAGAAACTTGATTGGAGTACGAAGGGGATTAACATCGATGACAAAAATCTAACAAATCTGCGTTTTGCAGACGACATCATACTTATTACAGATAATATGCATGAAGCGGAAGAAATGCTTTACGTTCCAACAAGAGGAACCGAGAAAGTCGGCCTTCACATTAACAAACAAAAAACTAAATTAATGACGAGCTTGGTACTCTGTGAGCCGTTTATAGTTAATAATGATTCCATAGAGGAAGTTAGGGAAAATTGGTCTTGGCTGGGCCACTTACAGCAGAGTACGAAACGTCTTTGAAAATGATATTCCTATTAGCTTTAAGAGAAAGGTATTTAATCAATGTATACTCCCCATGATCACTTATGGAGCGGAAACACTGACGCTTACGAAAACAAATGGAAAAAAATTACGCGCAGCGAAAAATGGAGAGGAAATTCAATTTTCAGACCTTATACGAAATTTAGAGATTCGTCAAAGAACGCAAGCGGATAATATTATTCTAAAAACTAGCCGATCCTAGGATGTTAGATGGCTGGACAGAGGTAGCGAGTGGAGACCATGCACCGATAAGAAAAGTAGAGGTAGATCCCAAATCGCTGGGCTGATGACATAAAAAGAGTTTCAGTGTAATGATCGAGGCAGACACATGTGTACAAACTGGAAACATCTTGGGAAGGCTTATGTCCTGCAGTGGAGGCGACAGGCTGGTTGAAGATATATATGTATATATATAAATATAAATATATATATATATATATATATATATATATATATATATATATATATATATATATATATATATATATATATATATATATATATACAGTCGACACTCTATATAGTGAAAGACCAAATGTTGACCGAAATTTCACTATAGAAAGTTTTTCCCTATATAGAGTTTCACTATAAACAGTGTCTACCATATATAAATATATATATATATATATATATATATATATATATATATATATATATATATATATATACATATACATATATATAGTTAAACACCAGTATTATATTCTTGGGGTAAGCGGTCCTTCGAAAAGAACTAAAAAGTTTTTGACACCTTTTTAGCTACGCCAAACTTTCGAAAATATTTCATTTTCTTCATCAGGGCTACAATTATAGTAGATTATCAGTATTTTTGAGATTAAAAGTAAAGCACAACCCTATTTTATATGTAACATTAAAGTTTTTTTTTTTTTTTTTTTTTTTATTGGTCTAGCACACGTGCTGCAGGGAAGTCCCTAAAGCGCTCCAGGAGCGGCACGAGTGCGGAAAAAGCCATTCACGTTTTTCTTGAATCGCTGTAAATTGTACTCGGTGGGAAACACAGCGCTGGGCAAATTATTCCAAAGGGATGACGTTCTCCATATAAAAGATTGCTTGAAAAGCGTTGTACGCGGAGTAACAAGCTGAACCTCATACGGATGCGAAGCACCAGCGCGACGTGTATTTCTAACATGCACCGCTTTGGGAGGAATTAAGCGGGCTACATCCTTCGAACACTTTCCATGAAAATACTTGTAGAACAGACTCAAGTCGCCAACCGTTCTTCGATGTTCCAGCGAATCAAGGCCGCTGGTCAATTCCGGGTCTCCAATCAGACGGACCGCTCTTCTCTGAACAGAATCCAACAAATGCAGTGTATGTTTGGGAGCGGAGCCCCAAACGTGGGAGCAGTATTCCATAGTTGGTCGAATTTGGGCTTTGTAAAGAATTAACAGTTGTAGTGGGGTGTAAAGCTTTCTGGTTCTAAATAATATTCCCAACTTTTGAGAAGCTCTCCTTGCTATGCCTGCAACATGTTCATGCCAAGACATATTTGCTCCCAAACTAACGCCCAACAAATTGAGCGACGATGCTAGGGGAATGGAGTGCCCCGACATAACTATGTCGGGTTCAGCAACGTTAACTTTTTTTTAGAAAAAACTGCCGCTTGGGTTTTTGTAGCGTTAAATTCCACTTGGTTACTGTCACCCCAAGATAGAATTTCTTCCAGGTCTTTGTTAAGTTGAACGACCTCCTGCTGTCTGCGGATATTCGCCTGAGCAGCCGATGTCCGAGCGTTCAAGGTGAATGAAGAGACAAGCGTACTGTCATCTGCAAAGCTATAGATTGGATTCCCGGTCTTTTCCAGCAGATCATTAATGTAACTGAGAAAGAGAGTAGGAGACAGTATGGAGTCCTGGGGCACACCAGCGTTGATAGTGAGGGTGTTAGAAAGAAATCCGTCGACCGCCACCCGTAAAGAACGCTCTCTGAGGAAACATGAGAGCCACAAACAGAACCTTTCAGACATACCATAAGAGCGCAACTTAGCCAACCGTCCATCGTGCCAAACACGGTCGAATGCCTTGGATATGTCAAGAGCAACCGCTCGAGATTCTCCAAAGTGTTCAATTGCGTTATTCCAAACATGTGTTACATAAGTCAGAAGATCTCCTGTTGATCTATGTTTACGAAAACCATATTGGTGATCGCTAATAATATTGAATCGTTCAAGATATTTTAGAAGATGCTCATTGATAACCTTTTCCATGACTTTCGATATTATTGAAAGCAGTGCAACTGGTCGGTAGTTATTTGGCAAGGTCTTCTTACCTTTTTTAGGTATCGGCTGAACCGTGGCACATTTCCAGCAGGACGGAAATATTCCCTTTCTGTAGGATAGGTTAAAAAGTCTACAGAAAATTGGTGTTAGTTCCCTTGCACAGTTTTTGAGAACTATGGCAGGTATTCCGTCAGCGCCAGAAGCCTTCTTGGTGTCTAGCTTCATTAAAATACGCTTTATGATGCGCTGTCTGAAGACAACATCGGGCATCCTTGACTGCAATATGGGAATAGTAGGTGATGTTTTTCCTTGGAAATCGACAGTAGAATGTGAAGCAAAGAGTTCAGCCAACAAGTTCGCTCTCTCAACAGGTGTGGTTGCAATGGAATTATCTGGCCGTGTGAGTGGTGGTATGGTGGATTTGGTAAAATTTTGACTAACTGCCTTAGCGACTGCCCAAAAGGACCTGGAATTGTTGGGACAAGCGAGAAGTTTGTTTCTAATTCGTTGATTGTGTGGCTCCTTAGTTTCGTCGATAATTCCCTTGCATCTGTTCCGGGCATGAACAAAGATGTTTCGATTTACGGTGTTAGGATTTTCACGCCATTGTCGGTAGGCAATATGTTTAGAAGCAACAGCTTCTTTGCATTTTCGGTCGAACCAAGGCTTGCCGTTGGAAGGGCATTTCTTCGAGAAAGGGATGTAAGCCTCCATACCGGCCAAAATAACATCGGAAACCTCCGGTGGATTTGGTGAAATTTTGGCTAACTGCCTTAGCGACTGACCAGAAGGACCTGGAATTGCCGGGACAAGCGAGAAGTTTGTTTCTAATCCGTTGATTGTGTACCTCCTTGGTTTCGTCGATAATTTCTTTGCATCTGTTCCTGGCACAAACAAATATGTTACGATTTATGGTGTTAGGATCTTCACGCCACTGTCGGTATGCAAGATGTTTAGAAGCAACAGCTTCTTTGCATTTTAGGTCAAACCAAGGCTTGCCGTTGGAAGGGCATTTCTTCGAAAAAGGGATGTAAGCTTCCATACCAGCCAAAATAACATCGGAGACCTCCCTGGCGCAGTCAGATGGATTATCGAATCGAAAACAAACGTCCATCCAAGGGAAAGTTCGAAAGTATTCCATGAGATCTTCCCATTTAGCAGATTTGTAGTGCCAAATCTTGCGCGGCCTAGGCGCCTCTCTGTCACTGATTGGCAGGATACTCGATGTCGAAAGCAATTTATGGTCGGAAGAACCTAACGGCGGATTTACGGTGACCGTGTAAATCTCCGGATTGGTGGTTAAAAACAGATCAAGAAGACTGGCGAACTCCCCGTCTCGATCAGGGATCCGTGTTGGTTCGTCAATAAGCTGAGTTAAGCCACAACTGATTGATAATGATTCAGCTTCACGACCTTGTTCGTCGGTAGTATTTGAATATTTGAGCCAGTCGATATTGTGGACATTAAAGTCGCCCAGGATGGCAATTTCGGCACTTGGATAGTTACTTTGTAAATGATCGATGGTGTCTGCAAGAGAAGCGAAAAGTGTTCGAAAATTGGTATCACTTGGTGGTCGATACAGGATACAGATAAACCTTGTGGTTTGCTGAGTCGTTATTTTTAACCACATAACATCAAAGTTTGGGGGCTCCAGAGCTTCTTCTCGTTGACAAGAGAGGTCGCTTCTGACAAAAAGATAGATTCCAAAGTTACGCCTAAATCGGGAATAGAAGTCGTACCCAGGATAAAGATAGTTGACCGTGCTGGTCGATGGACTGACCTTGGTTTCACATAGAGCGAGTACATGAGGTTTATCTGATTGCAGATGTTGATGCACTGAATTTATGTTCGAGTTTATACCTCGTATATTGCAAAACTGCTAAGTGGTGTGTTTCAAAAATTGTTCTTTGTGGGGGCACTTTATTACACTTATTCATCAGAAAAAACATGAGAAAAACTCGTCATAATCATCTCTGGGAAATATAATAAACTTTTACTTCATTTTGTTAGTATGGTACGAAGAATTGTGTGGTTATAAAGTGATTTTAATTTATAAAGGATTTTTTTGTTTATGTTTTCTTGTCATTTTGCTAAGGGCAGTGTGTTTCTATCTCTTAGTTAGGTAGTAGTTAATTTATATTTGAAAGTAGGATGACGTTGACATTTTGTTTGATCGTTTTGAAATTGAAAAGTTAGTGAAAATCAGTGGGATTATTATCAAAGAGAAAAGTCAGATATGTTGTAAGAGTTTTCATTTTGACTGCCTATTTCTAATAGATCCAATCTATATATATATATATATATATATATATATATATATATATATATATATATATATATATATATATATATATATATATATATATATATATATATATATATATATATATATATATATATATATATATATATATATATATATATATATATATATATATATATATATATATATATATATATATATATACGTAATCTCCATATATATACGCGGCACCCATATATATATACGTTCTTTATATATATATACTTTATATATATATATATATATATTGTTGTTTCTGATGGAGCGGAGTCCCCATAACACTTTTCAAGCCATATATTTTTTATACATACATATATGTGTTAGGCCCGGGACTTTTCAGCCCATGTGTTTATATATATATATATATATATATATATATATATATATATATATATATATATATATATATATATATATATATATATATATATATATATATATATATATATATATATATATATATATATATATATATATATATATATATATATATATATAATATATATATAATGTGAAATGTGTGTGAAATTCCCCTTCGCGGACACCCCTCTTACGCGGACAACTTCCTTGAACGGACAGTTTCTCATGATCCCGACCGGCCCTCATATAATTGGCCTCTCTATGTGTTAACTCCCTCTTGGATGGATATTCTCTTGAACGGACGCGGACACAAAAAAATGTTCTCTTAACCGGACAAAAAACAATAAAAAATAAACGCCTTGTCCCAATTTTCTGTGGCAAGTATGGTTGTTGCGTTTCCCAATCGCGCCTCACACAAAGTCGCTGCCCTGCTTTCACTGAGGGACTTCCCCGAGTAAACCGGGGATTTATCGATCTCAATTTTTCGGTATACGGGGATTTAATATTAGACTGACGCCTATGCGAAAAAGAGAAACAGTGGACGACACATTCATGGTAGAAATGGCTCCAAATAGAAAAATTCTTACGCTTAAACAAAAAATTGAGATTTTTGAAGTTCACAATAAAGAAAACTCAAGAGTAAGGGGATTATTCAAGCGTTTTAATATTGGAAAAATACAAGCTAAATAGGTGGATGTCGAACAGCAATTTGAATAAAAAAAAAGCTTTTTGACTGGTGATGGTACTAAAATTGACAAGTTGTGTATAACTGGTTTATAGCAGCTCTCCATAAGGAGATTCCTTTGACAGGTATGTACATGAATTATTTTTTTTAGATAAGGTTTTCTGGAATTAGTGCGTTGATTTTCTTTTCCTATCAGTATAAAGAATGGATAAAAGAGGTGAGAGTATCAGTAGGCTTGTCGTGACAAAAACGCAGAAAACTTATTGTTAATGTTTTTTCAGGCCCGCTAATACGATGCAAAGTAAAAAAAAATAGCCGAGTCTCTGGGACATTCTAATTTTAGTGCTTCTACTGGCTGGCTTAATAAATTTAGAATCCGCCACAACAAAAGTTTTAAAACAATTTCAGGAGAAGGAGCTTCGGTTATTGCTGGGAAAAATGTCCTTCTTTAATTAAGGGATATTCCCCTAGAGACATTTACAATGTCGATGAGATAGGCCTGTATTTTAGGGCTCTATCCAATAAAACGCTAAAATTAAAAAAAGAAAAATGTGTTAGTGGTAAATATCCCAAAGAGAGGTTTACAATTTTGCGTTGTGAAAATATGGCGGGAGAAAAACTCTTAGTCATTGGTAAGGCAGCTAAACCCAGAGCATTTAAAAATATTAACATAAACAACCTACCTGTAACTTGGAAATATAATAAGAAAGCTTGGATGACAGGAGAAATTATGACAGAGTGATTGATTAAAAATCCGGTTGAAATACAAGGACTTTCCGAAGATTCTGATGTCGATGAGGTTACAGAACTATCCGGAATTATGGTGAAGCTATTACCCTTATATATATATATATATATATATATATATATATATATATATATATATATATATATATATATATATATATATATATATATATATATATATATATATATATATATATATATATATATATATATATATATATATATATATATATATATATATATATATGTATATATATATATATATATATATATATATATATATATATATATATATATATATATATATATATATATATATATATATATATATATATATATATATATATATATATATATATATATATATATATAGGACATAGAAGGGAGATTAACAAAGTAACAGTCAAAAATGGAAACACTATAGAGGAAAGACCACAAACACGTAAAGTGGTAGAAACATTCTATGCAGATCGCGAGTCGAAAGCCGATAAGGAAATTCTAAGAGATTAAGAAAGGACAACCGAAGGATACTTAATATCTGTTCCGAAGATCTACCAGACACCGAAGTTTTTAAAAACAAATTTAAACAGCCATTACCCAAATTAAAAATGGAACGCAACAGAAGAAGACGACATTCTGCCGGAAATGCTAAAAGAAGAAGGACCGCCATTAATCACAGAGCTTAAAAACTCTTCTATAAATGTTTAATCGAAGGAATGATACCAAAAGATTGAGAAACTGCCATAGTTATATTGATATACAAAAATAGAGCTCCTAGCAATTTGGAGAACTACAGACCAATAAGTCTAGTGATATTAAATTACCCAAAATATTCACCCCGGAACTAGAAGATATCTCCAAAAGCCTTCACTAGGAAAATAGGGGACTTAACATACCCGGAGAGAGACTCAACAAATTAAGATTTGCTGATGACAACGAACTTTTTGCCGAAATCGAATTAAAGGAAATGCTCCAAGAATTACAAACTGAAGCAAAAATTATCGGTTTAGAGGTGAACATCACAACAACCAGATTCTTGACGCACGAACACACAACCATTAATGACGCAATATCCGTGCACGGGCAACAAGTGGAAAGGGTGGATTCATATGTATATTTGAGACAGGAAGTTACAACGGGAAAAGTAAATTAAGAACCTCCTGGTGGCTTAGAGTAAAATTGGCGATCATCCCCCACAACTTAAATAATCGGGATGATTGCCAACGTGCAGACGGCGACCCCAAGGAAATGCAGTATTAACACATGATGTTAAACAATTATTAATGCAGAATCTATTTTTATACATATAAATTCACACAATAGGTTAATACTTTATTTCTTTAATTGCTAGAATATAAGAGAATAATAATTAGTAATTATGAAAACCTTAAAATTATTAAAATGAAAAGTAGTGAACAACACGTGTTTCAGCCATTTTCAAATCTAAGAGAAATGGTTATTTTTTCATTTAAGTGATTTTTAATTTATATATAAAACGTCTTTGAATTTTGTTTCTCCATAAATTATTAATATCTGTTCGTTTATTTTTCATTATAATATATAATATATATATATATATATTTATATATATATATATATATATATATATATATATATATATATATATATATATATATATATATATATATATATATATATATATATATATATATATATATATATATATATATATATATATATATATATATATATATATATATATATATATATATATATATATATATATATATATATATATATATATACGAATATGTACATAGAGTTATCGTCACTATTCCAAGCACTTTATTTTTGAACTCGATGGGCGTTTTGCTAACCATCATCAGGAACGATGACTGACTAAATTTAAAAGTAAAACCTAGACTATTTAAACTAAACTTGCAGTTTACTCAAGTGAAACCGACTAATTACGCACGGCGTATCAATTTCTTGAAATGACATGTACAGAGAATGTTTGAAACAGTAAGTGTATCCAGCAGTGGAATGACATATGCAGATTGTTTTATATATATATATATATATATATATATATATATATATATATATATATATATATATATATATATATATATATATATATATATATATATATATACAATCTGCATATGTCATTCCACTGCTGGACATAGGCTTTTTCCATTTCATGCCATTGCCATTATTGTGCTGAAATAATTTCCAACTGTTAGAACTAGACAAAATGCAGTATTTTAATTCTTTTCATTTTTAACAAAATATGTTAGTTTTGCTAATAGGTAAAAATTGTGTATAAATAATAATGATGTTATAATCATTAAATTCTTAGCTTATTCATTCATAGAACAAATAAAAAAATTGCACTCTCCTTGCGAAACCTTGTACTAAAATAAGCACTGAATTTGACTTTCTCAAGGTAAAGAGTGATTTAATTAATAATTATACTTAATTGTAGTTATACTAAATGCACGATTTCAAATAGGTGCTGAAAAAAGAGGTAGACGTTGATCGGCGCCTGTATACTATTGTTTTATACCGAAATAAATAATTTTCATTAGGGAAGTAAATAAATACAAATATTTCTCTCAAGCATTAATAATAATGATAACCGAGATGTCATTTCTGAGGGGGGGCGTCGTTCAAAAATAGATCATATATATATCATATATATATATATACGAGTATATTATATATATATATATATATATATATATATATATATATATATATATATATATATATATATATATATATATATATATATATATATATATATATATATATATATATATATATATATATATATATATATATATATATATATATATATATATATATATATATATATATATATATATATATATATATATATATATATATATATATATATATATATATATATATATATATATATATATATATATATATATATATATATATATATATATATATATATATATATATATAGATTTGATTTCTTGAACCTTTATGTAAACAAATCTTTTTGATGTATCTTGGGTTTTGGTTCATCAAATGAATATCTTTGAGTTCTTTTGAATTTTTTTTTTTATTATTTTGACGCTTCGCCCCTGGTTTTGGGTATTTTCAAAAAACAGTTTTATTTTGCCATGTCTCGAACATAAGTGACCGTGACTGATGTATTTCAGTCGATGGTTAGTGTTAAGACTGGCGAAAAATATGCGTGTGTACGCTGGCGGACGAGCTATTTATTAGTATGAGATGTATGTGATTTTGCAACCACTCTGTCATAATTTCTCCTGTCATCCAAGCTTTCTTATTATATTTCCAAGTTACAGGCAGGTTGTTTATGTTAATATTTTTAAATGCTCTGGGTTTAGCTACCTTACCAATATCTAAGGGCTTTTCTTTTTCTCCCGCCATATTTGCACAAAGAAAAATTGTAAAACTCTTTTTGGGATATTTACCACCAAACATTTTTCTTTTTAGTGTTCCGTACGGAACACTTATAAGATCACTTCGGTGTCTGTCTGTCTGTCTGTCTGTCTGTCACACCCGATTTTCTCCGAAACTATTTGACATAGAAAGGTGAAATTTGGTAATAATATAGGAATTGATGGCCTCATCAGAGCCATGTAGTTTTGAGAATTAAGTTTTGACTTAAGGGGTTAGTTTTGGGGGGTGAAGTCGGAAGTGAAAAAAAAATTTTTTTTACTAGATCATCGAGTGTGGTGTCAAATGAAAGCTTGTGAAAACACGAGTAAAAAAATATATATATAATATTATACTTGCGCGCACTTTTCTTTGTATTATTTTTAAAAATTCGCGAAAAATCGCTGTCCGGGCCTTATCTCGAAAAGTACTTATCAAAAAATTTCGAAAAAATTCTGGAATATTCTCCACGGGGTGTAGATTGAACGAAAATTATCACGAGTGCATTACCTTTAATAATTTATATTGTCAATTTGCTTTTCGACATACTTTGTTTAGAAGGATTTCTTTATGTTTAATTATATTAGCAGCTTGTGTTTTTCCGATATTAAAACGTTTGGATAAGTCCCTTACACTTAACTTTTTCTTATTGTGAACTTCAACAATCTCAATTTTTTGTTTAAGCGTGAGAATTTTTCTATTTGGATCCATTTCTACAATGAATGTGTCGCCCGCAGTATTTCTTTTTCGCATATGCGTCAGACTAATATTAAATCCCCGCGTGTACTGAAAAATTGAGATCGGTAAATCCCCGGTTTACTCGGGGAAGTCCCTCAGTGAAGCGATACTCGCCACAGAAAAATGAGACAAGGCGTTTATTTCTTAGTGTTTTTTGTCCGGTTAAGAGAACATTTTTTAGTGTCCGCGTCCGTTTAAAAGAATGTCCGTCCAAGAGGGAGTTAACACAATGCCAGTGATATGAGAGTCGGTCGAGACCATGAGAAACTGTCCGTTCAAGGGAGGTGTCCGCGAAGGAGATTTTCACTGTATATATATATATATATATATATATATATATATATATATATATATATATATATATATATATATATTTATATACCATATGTATATAAATCAAGTTTTGGAGATATAATCCTTTACTTCCAAGTGAATAGTGTGTTGAAAAATACTGGTAGAGGTTTAAAACATAAATAAAAACATAAAAAATGGCTACTGCAAAACGTTATGTACACCAAATATTGTAACAAATTAGAAATCGACCTTTTTTAAGTAATCAAAAAAAAACTGTCGAGTGCAAGTCACACTTGCCCAATTAGTGTTCCGTACCGTCATTGCTGAAGTATTCTGTGAAATTCAGACACACATTCATCTTCAATATAAGAATTACCGAGAATATATAAAAAGCGAGACATCTTTGTAGTAAAAGTTTAAAAAAAATATTTACTACCTAAAATTTTGTTAACAAATAAAATAAATATATTTTGTCTCGATTCCTATCCGTTGGTCACCAGTCATCATGGAAATTTATTTTATCTATGATTGGCAGTAATGTACTTATTGCACCAAATACATATTGACTTCGTAGCTCTTAGTCCCGGTTAAATTTACAACTTTCCACGAA
Organism: Pachyrhynchus sulphureomaculatus; assembly: GCA_019049505.1. Lineage (NCBI taxonomy): Eukaryota > Metazoa > Arthropoda > Insecta > Coleoptera > Curculionidae > Pachyrhynchus > Pachyrhynchus sulphureomaculatus. Next base: position 74,762,771 of record CM032455.1, read on the forward strand.
AAAAATTTCCGCCATATTAAGTCAACCAGTTTTTTTTTTTATACCGAATAAAATTACCAAACTAATGTTCTCGCGATAGTTTTCGCTCAATCTACACTTTATGAAGAATATTCTAGAATTTTTTCAAAATTTTTTTATCAGTACTTTTTGAGATAGAGAGGAGGGCAGCGATTTTTTAGCTATTATTTAAAAAGTGATATGAAGAAAAGTTTGCGTGAGTGTAACATTATAATATTTTTGAACTCGTATTTTCACAAGGTTTTATTTGACACCCCACAAATTTTTTTTTCACTTCACCCCACAAACTAACCCCTTAACTCAAAATTTAACTTTCAGAACTATACGGCTCTGATTGGGCCATCAATTCCTATATTTGTGCTCAATTTCAACTTTCTATGTCAAATAGTTTCGGAGAAAATCAGGTGACAGGCAGACGGAAGTAGTATAGCTGCAGCGGGACTGGGACAGTTTGACCTTGAAAAATCAAGTCGGATAGCATGTATTTATCGGGACTGGGTGTGGTCGTTATTTCTTCGGTAAAGAAGCGACGTAGTGTCAAGAAAGTTGAAGAAGACATGAAATAGTGAGATCGCGGCTTGTGTGTTATAGAATGGTTGAAGATAGATCTAAAGAGGTGACGTAATGGATAAAGAAGTACGAAGACATGAAATGGTGAGAGCTCTGTTTGATCAAGATTTCTTGGAATTTGCATGTGTCCATCCGCAGTAGCCCAATAGCCGAAGAATGACCTTGAAGAGCTAAAGAAGTGATTGACAGTGACGTCATATACCACAGGCTGGTGAAGAACGCGTGGGTTAGATATGACCAAAGAGCTGAAGAATTCTTGTAATGATGCGAAGAAGTGATCGACAACGACGCCACAGACCAGGAGCTGCTGAAGAGTTTTGGCAATAGTCCAAGAAGTACAGAAGACGTAATCGATAATGACGTCACAGACCAGAAAGTGTTGGGGTGGTTGTTGACCAAAAGGGCGTTAATGTATTTTTTGTGTAGGTTGTAGGCAAAGAAGGGTAGTTTCTTGAGGGGATGACTTTTAGGGGTGGTTTTCATATATAAGCAAAACAGTTTTTTTTTCTTTAACCTTTTTTTTAATTTTAATTTACCCTCTGTTTTTCAATATTTTATTTAAAATAAAAAAGTCCAAGTTCATTAGTAGGATATGAACAGTTAACCTTTGTCATACAGTCGGATTCAAATTTTTCAAATTCAAATTCAAAAAGGTATGATTAGTTACAATTAATTGCATATTTCTTACAGCTAACTAAATTTACTTAGTTCTAAACAATCACGTATGTCCGTGAGTTCGGACACACTTTTGTTTAAAGGCATAGGGCGGTTCTGTGGTGACGTTGTTTGTCAGAGAGGTTAATCATGCAAGAATTAAAATAAGTATAGATCAGCTGGCTCCGTGACCTTCGCACAGCTTTGGAAATCAGGGTTTCTAAAAAGAATCTAACTAGGGGAAAAGTTTGTAGTGTGTATAGCTAAAACATTTGCTTTTGCTAGAAAAACCAAAACGAAAAACCAGCTCAACCCATCAGGTACTAGTGGAAGTTTAGGTACATAGTACACAATATTGCGCTGGAGCGCACGGTCCAAGTATATCCAAGTTATCTTATACGGTTCTTGTTATGGACTAATATACAAGTGTCATATGGTCGGATTCTTTAGCCTTTTCGCTACCGGGGCTAGTTAAAATAACTTGGAAATGAAATGTTCACTGGTGGAATATGAAAATTAGTTTATTCTTTCATTATATTTTATTCTAGTATGTAAAGGGATTGAAAAGATGGAAGAATCTCTTATAGTTTGAATATAATTATGTGCAATTTTCTGGGTGTTTTAGATGGTAGAATGCGTATGTTTTAAGAGTAATCATTTATAATAAAACGTATGAGGGGCCAAAGGAGTGAAGAAGGGCAGCAGAAGAGTGACTTTCTATTTATTATGTTATAATTTTTCAGGGTTTTATTAGTCAATGAATCGAAACATTACATTTTATTTCCCTTACTAAAACATGAAGAAAAATAAAAATAACGCTCCGATATTTTTATTTTTCTACATGTTTTAGCGTTTCTATATTACGAATAACATATTCATTAATTTCCGACGGTCTATCTATCTGCTTGTCTACCTCTCGGTCTGTTGGTCTGTCGGTCGCACAGTGTGGCCATTCGAGTGATGTTTCAAAAATACCTACAGGACTCAGGATTCATTCATTTAAATATTTTTTTCAATAATTCTGATTAAATTTCGAAGAGGTCTTCGGAGCCCGATTTTAAAAAAAAATAATCTAACTTATCCTAGCGTAACCTAATCTATCATAACATAAAGTATAACAATGAAAAATTAGGAAATGAAAAGTAATAGTCTCTGAATGTAAAAGCCTTAAATATAACCCAACATAACCTATTCTAACCTTAGGACTTAACCAAACCTGATCTAACTTAACCTAATCTGAACTAATCTAGCTCAGCATAACAAAATACAAAATAAATTTATGTAAAATATGTGTAAGGTAGGAAATGAAAAATATCTAAAATCCTTAAACGCAACCTAACCTAACTAACGATATGAACAGTGTGGCCATTCGAGCGGTGTTGTTTCAAAAATACCTACAGGTCTCAGGATTCATCCATTTTAATTTTGTTTTTTAATAATTTTGATCAAATTTCGAAGAGATCTTTGGAGCCCGATTAAAAAAAAACTTAATCTAACGCCACCTAATCTAGCCTAACATAAAGTAAAATAATGAATAATTAGGAATTAAAAAATAATTCTCTTTGAGTCTAAAGACCTTAAATATAATCCAACATAACCTAGTGCAACCTAATACGAGGTAACCAAACCTGATCTAACCTAACTTAATATGAACTAGCCTAGCATAACAAAATAAATATATGCAAAATATATGTATGTATGTATATATATATATATATATATATATATATATATATATATATATATATATATATATATATATATATATATATATATATATATATATATATATATATATATATATATATATATATATATATATATATATATATATATATATATATATATATATATATATATATATATATATATATATATATATATATATATATATATATATATATATATATATATATATATATATATATATATATATATATATATATATATATATATATATATATATATATATATATATATATATATATATATATATATATTGTACCATGTGAACTTGCCCGGAAGTTGTGGTGTCATTTTGTAGCCTATGAAAAGGTGTTTAATTGCGCCCCACGTAGACTGCGTCTTTTTGTACGGTGTTAACTCGCCCGCTTTTTGCGGCGTCTTTTTGTACCCTGTGAAAATTGTTTTTCCCACGCTTGGGCGCAATTTTCTTGCAACCTCTTTTTTAATTTCTGATAATGAATTGAGTGAATCCTGATTTTAAAAGAACTAGAGAAATTAATCACACACTAGCTCAGTTTTCCTTGGTAGAGAGATATGGGTAAGAGATAATTTTTGTACGTCTTTTTGGAATTATTTTTTATTTTTAAAAAACCTCAGCTGTACGACTTTTGGGCACCATTCATTTTAAAATAGAAAGGATCTAACTTCAGCTAAAAAAATGAAAAAAAATACTCAAAGGGTGTACAGTTGTTAAATAAAAAAAACAGTTTGGTACAGCCGTCATTATCCTGAAAAGTAAGATAGGTATTCAGTGAGACACTAGCTTTAATCAACAAAAAGAAAATTTATTCATGATTTTAAAATAAAAGTTCTAACCTCTGTGTCTTTAAGGATTACAAAGAATTCTAGCCTAACAGGTAGTTATTATTATTAGAGTCCCTAAATCAGACATTTAAATTCTAAAACCTGACTACCCCCGAAAGCGAAGAATCGTGATTTTCACTTCACTTTTTGTCAGTTCAAATTGCTATTAAGGCACTACTTCGGGAATAGGTCTATTGAGGAATGTTCTGGTAACTTACGGTTTTTATTTCGGCTTCTAGGCCTTCGATGGAACACTTACAGCCCACTACGGCTTTACGTTAGAAAAAAAACTTGTGCTTTACTTAGCTCTCATAATTGTTGCTATGAGCCTCTACTGCGGCTCGGTCGGCGTAAGCCTCGCTGCGGCTCGATGGAAAATTAGCCTCTTTGGCGGCTTGGTCGAAACAACCTACTTGGCGGCTCGGTGGAAATTAGCCACGACAGTAGTTCTTCGGACCCTTAAATAAACCGTGCGAACTCTGCCTGTAATATGGCGACGCCGGAACCAAAACCGGATACAAATTTTTAACCAATCCCGGCGTATCGAGAGATTCGGTCGCAAACCCGCACAACACACTAATATACCGAACGGCTTGGAATTTCTGATTAATATACCGCTCGATACAAAAATGAAAAGAAGTACAATTTAAAGTGAAAAATCAGTAACATTACATGGTCTTAAAATCTAGGAAAAAATGAATGTTACATTTACCCCCTTCCAAAAAGAAATAGACTACACTAGTCTATTAAACTAAGGCTACTTATGAAAAGGTACAAAGTGGTACACTATTACTTAATACTAAGGTCAGAACTTAAAACAAAATTACAAACTTCGGACCTTACTACTAGACTTAATTCAATTAAGCACTAATATTAAGTACAATGAAAACCAAATGAAAATCTTTGCATGTACACAAGAATCTTATAACTTAACTTAATTAAGCACTAAGGTTAAGTACATCAAAAAGTAAATAAAAATCCTTGCATGAACATAAGAAATACCTGTTCAAAGTAACAATCGCGGTCTTCTTATATAAAAGAATCAGCTCTATTATTGTTACCAAAACAAAAAAAAAAAATATAACTTTGTCTAGACTCTTGTCTAAATCAAAAAAGTGAACTGAAACAAAGTATGAACACCCCCCTTAAAATATTTTAAGGATTGTCTGAAAATTTTCTATTTCAGCAAAAGAAATTTATAAAAATTCTTAAATAAAGAAAAATAAAAAACTGATTCTAGTGCAAACACTTACACTAAAAAGAAAAAGTCTTGTCAGACCATTTAGCACAAGGCCAAAAAAAAAAATATCTGGATAAATATCTAGACAAACGCTCGGGAAAAATCGCTATCAATGCTCTAGCTCATCGCTAAGAGAACATTCCAAATCTAGTATCACTTCTAGTCGCACTCAGAAAATAATCGCACTCTACGTCGCAATGTCGACGTCCTGAGATATCCAGACATGCAAAAATCGCCAGGGAAAACGCTACATCGCGCAATGTCGACGTCCTGAGACATCCAGACATGCAAAAGTCGCCAGGGAAAACGCTCTGGTTAATCGCCAGAAAACACGTCAGCTCCTCGCCAACAAAACACTCTGGTATATCGCCAGAAAAAAACCTCGGGCTCCTGCGCCCAAAAAAACCTCGGCTCCTCGCCAAGAAAACACTCTGTAAGTAGTCCTCGACTACACAAAGTCTGCGTTCTAAAAGAACAATCTCGCCATTAACATAGTGAGCAGCTATAAAAGCTAACAATATCACTATAGGCACAGTGAATAGCTATAAAAGCTAAAATTCACCCTAAACAGAGTGAATAGCTATAAAAGCTAAAATTCACCAAACTGAATGATCCTGCTTCAAAAAGCAATGTTCACAAAGAACAGAATGATTAGTCCACGCGCAACTAACATTCAAGGAAACATTCCTAACATAACTATGTGAGACAGCAAGTCTCGAAATAGGACCTCCCTAAAGTCATAATCCTATATATGGGAGTCCATAAACAAAACGACTCAAAATCACACATTTTGAGCACATGCCCTCAGGCAACCAACATACACCGAAATATATACAGAAATATATACAGAAATATATACAGAAATATATACAGAAATATATACAGGAGTTCAAATCCCAAACTCTTGGTTATGATAACTCCATACTGAGCTTGGTGAAAGCTCTTAGCAAAAGCTAATCAAATCTTCGGCACATCGCACCAAAGTGACAAATCTGCCTAGAAACATGAGCCAGAACAAACGCCCTCCGTCATTCTTCAGGGTGGCTATACAGAGATATAAAACTTAACCAGCATTGCGCCTCTTCAAGTTGCATGAAGAACCCTCGTGTACTGGTCTCGCCCTGGAATAACAACGAAAAACATTCAATCCATTCCACATAACAGGAGACAAACACCTCACCACGATATACTGAAAGGTGGAGACAATAAAATACGGAAATGGTGACCCTGGTGTCCACCAACAAAAGGGAGTAGATTATAGCATCCACTAAACTAAAACGGTGTCTACCACACCACCATAAGTCAAAAAAAAAATTTAATCAATAGGGTGTTCCGAAACACACTACTGCCAACAGCCTGTCACCACTAATAGGCTAATTGGAGCTGAGGTCGACTACAGTAGCTAGGCTCTCCTTTGGTTCAAATAGAAATAACCATTGGGTAACAAAACCCCTAAAGGTCCCAAAGGTCAAACGTTCACCCCCCATAGACTACCCTTCCAATCAGTCTGTTCCTCAGGAAGACTAACTTCCTGCCAAACGTCGTAACGGCATCTGTTAGCACCCGGTGCATCACAGCCTGTAAAAACAGATAACTCATGGGATACAACCTAAAAGGTTTACAAGGTTGACTTAACCAAGCTTCTAACGGAAATTTCCAAAAAACGAAAATGAGCTTAAAAAGCTACTTGAAGTAAAAATTTCTCCATTTTTCGGTGGCAACGCAACAAAACTTTTGAAGACGACAAGAGCTTTTCCAGCTTAATCAGAAACAAGAAGAAAACATCATTGACAGCTAAAATATTCGATCATGGTGTTAATCGTCTCCCTAGACAATAGCCTCTAGAAGAAACTGCTACAGGTATCAGGCATAACCGTTTTCTGTCAGCCCAAACTTCTAGATTACCTCTTGGAAATCTAAAAATTCGGTTAGGAATCTTCCTTCACTGCGCTTAGCCTCTCTTGACAAGGTTCTCATCTCGGTATCAGATTTTGATCATTTCTTTGTGAAACGACTGTCTTACTCTGCTCTCATCTCTTGTAAATGATCAGCCTTTAGTTCTCCTGCAGGACTTCAATTTCCTATCAATCTGATAGTATACCGAAAAAACTCATCAGACGCCTATGAGTCTATGCAAAAAATTTTTAAAAAAAATTTGTGACTCAAAGGTAACGTTTAAACGGCCCTGAAAAGAATAGAGTATACCCTCAGTTTGTCAATTCAGAAGAAGATCTAAATCAAAATAATCCAAGTCTTAGACTCACTGGATAAACCAAAATCAATTTACTCTTAATTGCACCCAACATACACCATTAAGGTAATAAAAATACACCCACTCGGGTAACAAACTTTGAAATTGCTCATAAAAATTTTTGACTCTACATCATACCACGCGAGCTACATCTTGCGCTTGTCCTAACTCAAGATCACCTTGGATTGCCTCTAATCAAAATTTCGCTTCCAAGTGTCAAGAACTGGATATTATTTGGGGTCATAAGCAAATCAAATCCCGCGACCACCGACATACCAGTCTTATGATAAATCCTGAGTGTGACTCTTTCGCAAGCTCGCAACAGCTGAGTCGATGCTAAACATCAACTACAATCAACCTAAGTTTGGATATGATCAGTACCCAAAACCTTAGCATTAAACAACAAAAGTAAGCTATTCTCTGCTCAACTTTTATAACAGTCAAAAAAACGAGGTCGTCACCTCTACAGAGCAACATCAAAAAAAATAAAGTTATGCAATTAAGATAATGTAAATATAAATTATTCTTCTTCTGACAAACTTTCATTAGGGTTAGGTTCATTGAATGGTTTTAAGTCTTTAATATGCCATTGTCCTACTTTAGTCCCATCTAAATTAACCAAACCATAAACTAAATCTGAAATCTTTTCTCTTATCACGCAATGCACATACTTAGGTACTAACTTAGATGTGAATTTATCAGCTGCACTGGAAAGAATTTTATTTTTTCGCCAAACGTGATCACCTATTTTAAAGGAAAAATCCCTTTTTCTAAGGTTGTAAGACTTACTGTTCCGTTCATAAGCCTTATGTATCTTACTACGCACGTCGGTGAAAATATCTTTTAAACCCTTTAAATTTTCGGCGTACGCACCCCTGTTACCCGGAATTATCTCGCTGTCAACATTGACATCCAAATCCAAATTTTTATAATACGATCCAGATAGAGGTATATGTCTGCCGTAAACTAAGAAAGACGGTGTGAACCCTGTTACTTCGTGTCTTGCGGTATTTATTGCTTGTTGGATTTTGGAAATATTGCCATCCCAAGTGTCATGTGAATCAACGTAACTTCTTAAAGCGGTCCCGATTGTTCGGTTATTACGTTCGACAAAATTACATTGTGGAGAGTACACGGGATTAAAACGGATATTAAAACTATAAGTTTCACTTAGGCTCTTAAAACTCTTAGAGGTAAACTGAGTACCGTTATCGCATATTAAGAGCGATGGAACACCGTGGATTAGAAAGACATTATTTTCCAAAATTCTCTCTATATGTCCAGCTTTAGAGCTTTTCAAAGGAAATAGCATGGCATACTTTGTAAACCAGCAAGAAACCACGAGAAGCCATTTATTTCCCTTTTTTGAACGTGGGAATGGGCCTACTAGATCTGCTGCTATGTCTTGAAAAGGGTAATTAACCGTTTTCTCTTTTCCCATCAGTCCCATAGGTAGTGCAATTGGAGATTTCTGCGCTCCACATACTTCACAAGTCCTCACAAACTTTAAGATATCAAAACGCATTTTTGGCCAATAATACTGTTCCTGAACCCTGTGAAGAGTTTTATAAAAACCAAAATGACCAGAAGTAGGAGGAGTGTGACACATGTCTATAACTTCCTCTCTCTGTGGTTTAGGAACTAGTATTTTCCACTCGGGTACATTAACTTTTAAAGGCAACTGGTTTGGGATAAACTTGTACACGAAATCATTTTCCACCTTCCACTGCGGAAAATTTTGAGGAAATTCCTTAATTTGCTGCCGTAAATTATCGTACCATGGATCTATACGATCTATGTCTACTGTATCAATTCTTACGCCAATCTCTGCATTAAGACTGTTTTCGTCCGCTGTATGATCTGGGATTCTTGACAAAGCGTCAGGAATAACATTGTGGACTCCTTTTCTATGAATTAAATTAAACGTATGTTGTCTCAGCCTAATCGCCCAACGCGCTAGTTTGCCACTAGGGTTTTTAATAGAATTAAGCCACAATAAACTATAATGATCTGTTATGACCGTGAAAGGAACACCTTCTATGTAAGGTCGAAACTTTTCGATGTTAAAGAGTACTGCTAAACATTCTTTTTCAACAACCGAATAGTTACGTTCAGCCCTTGATAAAGTTCTACTGGCATACGCTATCACTCTTTCCTCACCATTGATTTTCTGTGTTAGGACGCCCCCTAAACCGGTATTAGAAGCATCACTAGAAATATAAAACTGTTGGGAAAAATCTGGTTGGGATAAAATGGGAGCTGAAACCAATAGCTCTTTAATCTTTATAAAAGATTCTTCGGCTGCCTTTGTCCAATCTATCGATTGTCCTTTTTTTCGTCCTTTCAAAAGATCATTAATAGGCGACAACAGGGTAGAAAAATTCTCGATAAAAAGTCTGTACCATGAACACATTCCTACGAAGCGCTTAACTTCCGTAGTATTAGTAGGTCTCGCATAATTAACCATGCTTGCTACTTTATCCGGATCGGTACGCAAGGAATTTGAGCCTACAATATAGCCTAAAAACTTTAGAGAAGTTTTGAAAAAATCGCATTTGCTCAAATTTATCGCCAGTCCGGCCTCTTTCAATTTATTTTTTACTTCTTTAAGTAAGCGAATATGCGATTCGAAGTCTTCTGATGTTACTAAAATATCATCGAGATAGGTAAAAATATGTGGCTCATATTTCGGACCAAATATAGCGTCCACTAAACGTTGCTGAGTTTGAGCAGCGTTCTTTAGACCAAACGGCATAGTGGCGAACTGAAATAGACCTCGGCCTACTACTGCAAAAGCGGTCTTTTCCTTAGAGGATTTGTCCAAAGGAATTTGCCAGAAAGCCTTTCTAAGGTCTATCGAGGATACATACTTAGCATTCCTGAGTGATGTCAAAATTCTGTCGATGTTCGGTAATGGATAGTTATCAAATTTGCTGACCTCGTTGAGCTTTCTTCCGTCAAAGCATAGACGATATCACTCCGAGTTTCAACATTTCGTCTAACTCCTTATTTAATACTTTTGACATGTTCGGAGACATGGCGATGGGCCTTGTCTTTACAGGACTGGCATCAGCCGTATCTATAGACATGGTGATTTTATTCGTTCGGCCTAACCTATCTTTACTACTTATTTCCTTGAAAGAGCTTATTACTTTTTCTGCCTTCAAGCGTTCCGTCCGCGAGAGATCATCTAGGGTACATAGACGCGAGAAAAGGATTTCTATAGAACTTTCTGAATAATAATCTTTAAAACTTGTATGAGAAGTGACTTCTAGGGACTGTGGATACCACGAATTATCTTTAAAATTTACTAAAATTCCGAATTTTTGTGCAAAATCACATCCTAAAACCAAAGTATGTGATAGAGAAGGTACTACTAGAGCAGGGATTACTAAACAATGACCATTGCAGACTAGCGGCAACTAAACCGTACCTAAAACTTTTAAACGGCTGCCATCTGCAGTGGTAACACTTCTATTTTTGACATGGCATATTTTTATACTTAAATGACTTAAAATTTTTATACCATTCTGACCTACAACGGAAGTATTTGCACGAGAGTCAAATAAAGCCGAGAAATGGACACCTAATAGATCTATCTTTATATGCGGTCTATTATCGAAATATTTATGCACGAATAAAGGAGACGTGTGACCATTTGGAGAAGCAGGAGTTTTAACTTGAGAAGGAAAATTTTTATTAGACTTTAAAAAAATCTGAAACTTTTGTAACTATTTAGTCCAATCTGATCTATTGGATTATTTCTTTACTTAAGATCCTCGTTGGAATCTTTCTTTTATCCGCGACCGGACGTTCTGAGAAAATACGACGGATTTTCATTTCATAGTCTAACTCATATTCTAGTAGGTGATTGACTTTAAAATTGAAAGCTTCCATGATAAATGAATACAATTTAAAAGAATTGTTTAAAAGGTCGTGAAAATATTTCTCCTGTGCTCCCAATAGTCAAAATAAAAAATATATAAAGGCACTTAAAATATGTAAACTTCTTTACCAAACATTTAAAAAAATCTTCAACAATTTCAAAAAAAAATTTCTAAGTATTGCCTTGTATTAAAATTCTTTTGCCAAATATGCTAAGAATTTCCAACAAAAAATCTCCAAATACCGTTTCGTATCAGCAAAGTATTTTTAATATTCATGCAAAACATCGGTGAGAAAAAAAAGTACAGTTTTTTCTTCGGTTTACCGCAAAATAAATCTAACACTGCAAAAATTAAAGTAAACCAGCACATCTGCTAATCTGAACTATAAAAGTAGCTTTTAAGAAAAAAGTAGGAATCTCTTATCTTAGAGTCGATTAACAAAATTCAAATATCTATACCACCATCAGATAAATTGAAATAAATAATTCTACAAATTTCCTGCTTTTGTCTTATTGCTATAGTGTAGTTTCGTTTAATAAATATTATGAAATAAAAATATCTGAAAAGTTAGAGCTTTTACTTTGTTCGAAAGCTAGTACACTGAACCCTTTTTTAAAAAAATAAAATTCCAAAAGCCCCGCGTTGACAGCGCTATTTTGTAACATGTGAACTTGCCCGCACGTTGTGGTGCCATTTTGTAGCCTATGAACTTGCCCGCTTTTTGAGGCGTCACTGTTGTACCCTGTGGAAAGTTGTTTGTCCCACGCTTGAGCGCAATTTTCTTGCAGCCCCGCTTTAATTTCTGATAATGAATTGAGTGACTAATGATTTTAAAAGAACTAAAGAAATTCAACAAACACTAGCTCAGTTTTCCTTGGTAGAGAGATATGGGTAAGAGATAATTTTTGTACGTCTTTTTGGAATTATTTTCTATTTTTTAAAAAGCTTTAGCTGTACAAATTTTGGGCACCATTCATTTTAAAATAGAAAGGATCTAACTTCAGCTAAAAAAATGAAAAAATACTGAAAGGGTTGTACAGTTGTTGAAAATAAAAAACAGTTTGGTGCAGCCGTCATTATCCTGAAAAGTAAGATAGGTATTCAGTGAGACACTAGCTTTAATCAACAAAAAGAAAATTTATTCATGATTTTAAAATAAAAGTTCTAACCTCTGTGTCTTTAAGGATTACAAAGAATTCTAGCCTAACAGGTAGTTATTATTATTAGAGTCCCTAAATCAGACATTTAAATTCTAAAACCTGACTACCCCCGAAAGCGAAGAATCGTGATTTTCACTTTTTGTCAGTTTCAAATTGCTATTAAGGCACTGCTTCGGGAATAAGTCTATTGAGGAATGTTCTGGTAACTTACGGTTTTTATTTCGGCTTCTAGGCCTTCGATGGAACACAACCGATTTCACACTTTGCAGGAAACACTTAGAGCCCACTACGGCTTTACGTTAGAAAAAAACTTGTGCTTTACTTAGCTCTCATAATTGTTGCTATGAGCCTCTACTGCGGCTCGGTCGAAGTAAGCCTTGCTGCGGCTCGATGGAAAATTAGCCTACTTGGCGGCTTGGTCGAAACAACCTACTTGGCGGCTCGGTGGAAATTCGCCTCTCTTCCTGTCCGCCGGACTCTTAAATAAACCGTGGGCACTCTCTCGGCAATATGGCTACGCCGGAACCAAAACTGCGGATACAAATATTTAACCAATCCCGGCGTATCGAGAGATTCGGTCGCAAACCCGCACAGCACACTAATATACCGAACGGCTTGGAATTTCTGATTAATATACCGCTCGATACAAAAATGAAAAGAAGTACAATTTAAAGTGAAAAATCAGTAACATTACATGGTCTTAAAATCTAAGAAAAAATGAATGTTACAATATATATATATATATATATATATATATATATATATATTATATATATATATATCTATATCTATTTATATATATATACATATATATATATATATATATATATATATATATATATATATATATATATATATACCTATATATATACCTATATATATATATATATATATATATATATATATATATATATATATATATATATATATATATATGTATATATATATATATATATATATATATATATATATATATATATATATATATATATATATATACGAAGCTGGTTTGAAAAGTCCGTGCAAAAATAAAAACTACTTATGTGTTTGGGGTAAACCTTTTTTATTTTTGGACATAGTCTCCTTTTAGGCTTATACACTTCGTCCAACGATGTTCTAGTTTGTTGATCCCTTCCGAATAATAGGATTTGTCCAAGTCTGCAAAATATCCATTAGTGTCTGCAATCACCTCCTCGTTTGAATAAAATCTTTGTCCCGCCAGCCATTTCTTCAAATTGGGAACAAATAGTAGTCCGAGGGAGCCAAGTCTGGAGAATAGGGGGGAGTTGGAATCCTATTTCCATTAATTTTACGACCACAACTGCTGAGGTGTGTGCTGGTGCGTTGTCGTGATGGAAAAGGACTTTCTTGTGGGCCAATCGCGGGCGTTTTTCTTGCAGCTCGGTTTTCAAACGGTCCAATAACGATGAATAATATTCACCTGTAATAGTTTTACCCTTTTCCAGATAGTCGATGAGGATTATCCCTTGCGAATCCCAAAAGACAGTCGCCATAACCTTTCCGGCCGAAGGAACGGTCTTCGCCTTTTTTGGTGCAGATTCCCCCTTGGTAAACCCATTGTTTAGATTGTTGTTTGGTCTCAGGAGTATAGTAATGTATCCATGTTTCATCCACAGTGACGAAACGACGCTTAAAGTCCTCCGGATTCTTCTGGAACAGCTGCAAACCATCCTTGCAACACTTCACACGATTCCGTTTTTGGTCAAGCGTGAGCAATCGCGGCACCCTTCTTGCGGATAGCTTTCTCATGTCCAAATGTTTATGCAAAATATTATGTACCCGTTCAGTCGAGATGCCCACAGCACTAGCAATCTCACGCACCTTAACTCTTCTGTCATCCATCACCATATCATGGATTTGATCAATGACTTCTGGAGTCGTAACCTCCACAGGCCGTCCAGAACGTTCAGCGTCACTTGTGCCCATATGGCCAGTCCGAAAATTTTGAAACCACTTATAAACTGTTCTAATCGAAGGTGCAGAGTCACCCTAATGTTTATCAAGCTTCTCTTTAGTCTCCTGAGGCGGTTTGCCTTTCATAAAGTAATGTTTAATCACTACACGAAATTCTTTTTCGTCCATTTCTTGAAAATCACTCGACTTCCTTGATTCACACGAATGCCAAACACAAAGAAATAGACCAATATGGCTGAAACTTGGTGTGCGTTCATTCAAGAGATGCTACTAACTAAACATGACCTCGATACGCGCCGGTGGTGCCATCTCTCGGACTTTGCACGGACTTTCCAAACCAGCCTCGTATATATATATATATATATATATATATATATATATATATATATATATATATATATATATATATAATCAGCAATATTTCCGAGTCCTCTTGAGGTGAAATGTTTTTGTATGGAAAGCAAATTTACTGGACACGTAAAACCAATTTGAATCGATTATTGATTTTTATTCCGAACTGGCTGCTTTATATGGCTATTCATTGGGTTTATTAAAATAGAATGTTTTTCTTAATGAAATTATTGAATGAGTTCCAACTAAAATTTATTTAGTTGATTTTACATGATAGTTTTTTATGTACATTTTATATAATTGTTTTTAAAACTGGTGGTCGACTATAAACTGCTCGTAAAAAAAATCGTAAACACAACTACTCTTGTTATTATAAATTACGAAAAAAGTGGTACTTTGTAAGTTATAAGTATTCTGATAAACAAAATACCGCTTTTTCGTTTTGCTAAATATTTCCTTGTTTTTTAATTTTGTGGTCCTGTTTGTCCTAAATATTACTGAACTGAATTCCTTATATCGGAGTGTACCTAAAGCAGCATAACCTAAGTATTTTAAAATTTAATTGTATTTTATTCCCTTTCGCTGACTATTATTTAAAATTGAAGATAAAGAATTGTCTGACTTTTGGATTGTCATACACTAAAAACTGAAAAAGATATATATAACCTGATATGTATATCAGAACATAAAACTATAATGTTAATGAAATATAACAAAAAGCATCAAATTACATTATACTATCGCCTTATGAATTGATATTACATGCAAACAAATAATTAGTTAAACCAAGGAGGCACACAAACAAAATTCTTTCCTGTCCCAACATTTCCAAATTAGTCGTTAAAGCTCTAAGCTAAAATTTCACTAAGCCCACTATTGCAACAACACCTGTTGAAAAACCTACTTGTCAGTTGAACTCTTTACTTCAGACTAAACTCTTAATTTCCAAAAAAAAGACCACTCGCTAACTAGTTTGTTTGTTCTTCTAGTCACCTTCTGCGATAGGTAGGGCGTCCGGGTAGGGGGGAGTAAGGTGGTATTTTGTTCCGTCACCCTGTGGGATAGGAGTATTATGACGATGGAGTCTAGTACATTTAAAAAACAATATTTCAGTGACCTTACACTCTTTTAGATATATGGAAGGCATGTACCCTGTGAAAATATCTAAGAACCAAAAAGGTATTACCAAGTCCAACTTAGAGTACTTTTTAGTAAGCTTACCAAATTGACCTTATGGGGTTGACAAGATAAGTTAAAAATACTCTCATTTTTTTACTGTTTTAGCCTGAATCTGGGGAATTCTTATCAAAGTATACGCGCTTTACTGCTAAAATAGCTAAGAAAATATCTACTTATAGAAAGGCACAGCTAAGATAGGTATATTAATTATTATACGTACCTGATATATAAACTTTATTATGAAAAATAATTGCTTTAAAAAAATAGTTGTCTGGCCCCAAGAGAGAGGAGCACATTAAGCCGAGCCGCAGTGAATAACTTATCCGTCCGCTGTTTTAATTGAAAGACATATCTATTTTTCCAAAGTAACTATTTTTCATTTTAAAGTTTATATATCAATTAGGTATAATAATTAATACCAGCAGTGCCTGCGGCTCCGCTCGCGTGGACTTGATTCAATATTATCGTCGCTGCTTATTCCTTATGTTACTTAACGTAATAAAATGTATCCCATATCTTGGCCAGAGAACATACGAATGAATTAAAAAAGAAAAATCGTAAATCGGTTAGGTGGTTCTCGAGTGATAAGCACACTAACGGACAGACGGAAAGACAGAGAGACGTTGAGTTTTATATATATTATATAGATTATTATTGTTCTTCTTTCTCATATTTGGCCAATGTGGTTCCATGTTTGGCCGATGGACCTAAGCCAAGTCAGCACAAACGCTATTACCATTGTGTGTTAAGGAATGACCAGATAATGTTACATTCAAAATCACTGACTTCTAAATGTTTTTGTGTATGTTTGTGTTGAGTCCTAATTGTACTAAGTGTGGTGTGAATATTGTTGGTGTAAGGCCTTTTTATTTCTGTTGCAAGGTCTGTGAATTTGGAGATTTCTTCTGTGTATTTTGTGTCGTTGGGGTCAACTATCTCAGTAGGTGAACTACTTTTGCCGCTGAGTCATGTCTGGCTATGTTTTCCGTTCCGGCTAATATTTTAAATCCGCTTGTTATGTGTTCGATCGTTTCTTTATGGTGAAGCATTTCCTGCACTGTCTTCTGTAATAGTTGGGTCCAGCTCATATTAACCATAAACTACCAAAAGCACAATGGGAATAAATAATACACTCTTTTATAAACTCTGTGAGGCTGAAGAATCAGATTTTGAAATCCTATTCACTTTTCATCTCTAACTAATTATCTTTGGTAATGCTTCTTTATTATAATGGTTTATTGTTTCTCAGGGGACTGGCAAACAATTGTAATTTTTCTTGATCTCATTTTCTGCCTTTATTGATTGCTATAAAACTTCGTTTATAGCAATTATTTCATCACGATTCGTGTAAAAGTTGCCTTTAACATCTACTTTTTCAGTGTTTCGTGTATGTTAAAATCCAGCAGTTAGTCAACTCTTATTTTTAATTTTAAATGATATAGTGCGTGAAAAGAAATAAAATACAATTAAAATTTAAAATATTGAGTTTTCTCTGCTTTAGGTACCCTTAGAGGTGAGGAATTCAATTTAGTATGATTATAGAACTGAAAATAAGGGAATATTTAACAAAATTAGAAAAGAGTTTTTTTGTGCTTCAAGAAGTATTTTACTACTGGGTTTTTATAATTTATAGTAGCGAAAGTAGTTGTGTGTTAAACTTTATAATTTGTTTACATGCCAGTCGACCAATATTGTATTACAGGTCACCGGTTCCAATAACGTATGTCAAATTTACTGAAAAACACGTTTATGTAAAACCGGCTTAATAAGTTCGAGCTTGCGCTACAGTTTTATTAGGAAATACATTCGATTTTCATAAACCTTTCGAAATAAAAGTCAAGGATCTATTTAAATTGGCTTTACATACCAGTAACTGTGCTTTTCATGAAAATATTAAAATTTAGTAAACAGGAACATCTATGAAACTTTTGAAAATTTACATGAATATGTAATTCACTATATGTTACAAAGTTATATACAATATTTAATTGTGTATAAAGTGTTATATTAAATTATATAGTACATAACATTTCTAATGTAAAAAAATATTTTCTTCTTCTTCACTGCATAATATAATGTTTTACTGAATAATTATTAAGCACTGACTAGAAAATATGAATAGAAATATACATTTGGGTAGTAGAGCAACTTTCAATAGTTTTGGTATAGAACTTCCAGAGGTTACATAGTTGATACGTACAAATTTTCTGGTTTTTTTCCTATGTCGACTAAAAAAGCGAGGCTAACGTTTCGTCAATTATCCTGCCTATTTTCTTAAAGCTTGTTCCTAGAGTTGTCTGTCTTCTTCGGAATCTAGCAGAAAACTATTTGAAATTTCTGTAGTGCGTTCATATCTCGGTATAATTCTAAATAACAAAAATTCGAATGCAATATAATATAAAATATAGGATTTATATTGCATTGCATTAGAATATTTATATAGGAGCTTTGCATCATAGGAGAGCAACAAATTTTCCGAAAAAGGGTCTGGCTTTTATTAATGTATACTTAACAAAAGCTTTCCGCACCGACAGTGTTATATATATATATATATATATATATATATATATATATATATATATATATATATATATATATATATATATATATATATATATATATATATATTATATATATATATATATATATATATATATATATATATATATATATATACATATATATATATATATATATATATATATATATATATATATATATATATATATATATATATAAATATATATATATATATATATATATATATATATATATATATATATATATATATATATATATATATATACATATATATATATATATATATATATATATATATATATATATATATATATATATATATATATATGTATATACATATCATCATCATCATCAACAGATGTTCATACTGTATTCATTTAGCCAATATTTCGGTCCTAGGTTGGGACCTTCATCAGGGCACAAAATGTAGCATGCAATTTAATGCCACCTCAAAGAAAAGTGAGATTGTCACTTTTCTTTGAGATGGCAGGTGGTTAATTAATTTTGATCTTTCAGCATCCAACGTTTTTAATGGCATCCCTGCTGTAAATGCCATGTTTTTATATTAATATGTTAGTGAATAGTGTTTGTTTTATTTCAGTGTTGGTCTTTGCTATGGCGATTGTTATTTATGGTCATTCTTGTTAGATTAAATTGCATGCTACATTTTGTGCCCTGATGAAGGTCCCAACCTAGGACCGAAATATTGACTAAATGAATATAGTATGAACATCTGTTGATGCCCTTTTGCCGAGTTCCCCAACTAGTTTCATAACTTAGTATATATATGTATATATATATATATATATATATATATATATATATATATATATATATATATATATTAGATAGTAGATTTCTAGACCGTACTCTTATAAGGAATTTGAAATATATATCAGGTATGCGGTCTGTCACTAATTAAAACTCAATTGATGTTAGCTCAGTATTTCGCTGATATATTGCAACTTCACTTGAAAATTTACATGAATATGTAATTCACTATATGTTACAAAGTTATATACAATATTTAATTGTGTATAAAGTGTTATATTAAATTATATTGTACATAACATTTCTAATGTAAAAAAATATTTTCTTCTTCTTCACTGCATAATATAATGTTTTACTGAATAATTATTAAGCACTGACTAGAAAATATGAATAGAAATATACATTTGGGTAGTAGAGCAACTTTCAATAGTTTTGGTATAGAACTTCCAGAGGTTACATAGTTGATACGTACAAATTTTCTGGTTTTTTTCCTATGTCGACTAAAAAAGCGAGGCTAACGTTTCGTCAATTATCCTGCCTATTTTCTTAAAGCTTGTTCCTAGAGTTGTCTGTCTTCTTCGGAATCTAGCAGAAAAACTATTTGAAATTTCTGTAGTGCGTTCATATCTCGGTATAATTCTAAATAACAAAAATTCGAATGCAATATAATATAAAATATAGGATTTATATTGCATTGCATTAGAATATTTATATAGGAGCTTTGCATCATAGGAGAGCAACAAATTTTCCGAAAAAGGGTCTGGCTTTTATTAATGTATACTTAACAAAAGCTTTCCGCACCGACAGTGTTATAATATATATATATATATATATATATATATATATATATATATATATATATATATATATATATATATATATATATATATATATACATATATATATATATATATATATATATATATATATATATATATATATATACATATATATATATATATATATATATATATATATATATATATATATATACATATATATATATATATATATATATATATATATATATATATATATATATATTTATATATATATATATATATATATATATATATATATATATATATATATATGTATATACATATCATCATCATCATCAACAGATGTTCATACTGTATTCATTTAGCCAATATTTCGGTCCTAGGTTGGGACCTTCATCAGGGCACAAAATGTAGCATGCAATTTTAATGCCACCTCAAAGAAAAGTGAGATTGTCACTTTTCTTTGAGATGGCAGGTGGTTAATTAATTTTGATCTTTCAGCATCCAAACGTTTTTAATGGCATCCCTGCTGTAAATGCCATGTTTTTATATTAATATGTTAGTGAATAGTGTTTGTCTTTGCTATGGCGATTGTTATTTATGGTCATTCTTGTTAGATTAAATTGCATGCTACATTTTGTGCCCTGATGAAGGTCCCAACCTAGGACCGAAATATTGACTAAATGAATATAGTATGAACATCTGTTGATGCCCTTTTGCCGAGTTCCCCAACTAGTTTCATAACTTAGTATATATATGTATATATATATATATATATATATATATATATATATATATATATATATATATATATATATATATATATATATATATATATATTAGATAGTAGATTTCTAGACCGTACTCTTATAAGGAATTTGAAATATATATCAGGTATGCGGTCTGTCACTAATTAAAACTCAATTGATGTTAGCTCAGTATTTCGCTGATATATTGCAACTTCATCAGGAGCACTATGAACTACCAAAACAATGTGTCAGTAAATACAAAAATTAATATGTATAAGGCTTACCAGCCCAAAGTTAGTCATATGGCTGCGCAATACTAGAAACACTGCCACACTCACATTTCATTAAAATAAAAGGGAGCATGTAAACTAAGAAAACAATACCGAAATGTAACCAATAATCAAGCGGGCAACACTGACTTTCCTCAAACTTTTGATTACTATAAATGAAACAAAATTTAAAAAACAGGCAACACAACTATGTATATAGTGGTTTGGAGTATTAGTAAAAAAATTTTTATATGTCTAAAATATTACAATAGATATTGCTTAAACTATTGGTGTCTGACTTGAAATTAACACAGTCTTTATCTTTGATTGTGTTAGCCGATACTTGTTTAAAATTCATAATAAAATTATATAAAAACAACACTATGTTTTAATTTCCAATACATTTAAAGTCACTTGACAATTGGTTCAGCATACAATGGCTTCTTCAGAAGTAAATAAGAAAGAAAAATATTTGGTAGTAATCCTGGTTAAATAGTGCTTAAAACTATCCTTAATTACCTAAGATTATGCTAATCATTTTATTATATTATTTACAGACAGAATTATTTTAAGAATGCAAATCTGTGGTACTATTTCCGAGAACTAATAAAGATTAAGTAAGGGTGAATGGTTTAAGTCTACCTGTTCGTTTAATAATTGATTGGAGTTTTTCCGTTTGTTAATTTCAAGACATTCAAGCAAATTTAATTTTTTAGATTTATTTTCTAGACGTAGGATTTTCAACGTATCATCAAAATTATGAGATTCGTTTATTATATGAGTTGCGTAATGTGAATTGTTCTTATTTTTTAAATAACTATGTTTATGTTCTTTAATGCGAGTTTCAAAAGATCTACCAGTTTGTCCTACGTAGGTTTTAGTACAAGATCCACAATTTAATAAGTAAACTCCTGATTTTAAGGAATTCTTAGATTTGGTTTTGTTATTCAAAATTATACTCCCTAAGGAATTACTGGTTTTGAATGATATTTTATTGTTCTTTTTTATTAAATGTTTGGAAATTGTTCTAGTTATTTTCCCTGTGTATGTGAGTGTACTAAATTTTCCTTTTTTGTCATTAATTGTGGGATAAATTAGAGAGATTGCTTGTTTAAAGGATTTTTTATTCAAGATATTATCTATAATGTTGGGGTCATATCCATTATTAATTGCTATTTGTTTGATTATATTGAATTCTTTGTTAAAATTAGTTTTAGTCATAGGGATATGTAACAATCTATGTATGAAAGAGTTAAAAGCTGCCATTTTGTGAGGATACGGGTGGGATGAGCTATTGTGTATGACTGTGTCAGTATGTGACGGTTTGTGAAAAATCGTGTTTATTGTTCACTTTTGATATAGATATGTCTAAGAAATTTATAGAGTTATTGGTTTCTAATTCTATGGTAAATTTAATATTAGGATGCAATTATTTAGGAAGTTAAGGAGGATTGTTAGTTCTCT
>CM032455.1:74787641-74863287 GCA_019049505.1 Pachyrhynchus sulphureomaculatus
ATATATATATATATAAATACAATCTTAATTGGGGAGCTCGGCAAATTTGGGCGTGATAGGAGATCACACAATTTTCATTAAGCCGCCAATATTTCGGTCCTGGATTGGGACCTTCTTCAGGGCAGAACTGAAAAGAAGAACAGAAGCGTATTCACTGATAGTGTCTGGGACAACTTTAAATTAATGATGTTATTAGGTTGTTATAATAAATAAAATTAGTGTGGAACAAGAATAAGATATTAGTCATAATAAGTTAAAAAACTCACATGAGAAGTGCAAAGATTTCGTTAGCCGGAATGGCCGTAGGTTGTACATAAAAAAGTTGTTACATATAAAAGTTGGTTGGCATCTAGTGTCACTTTTATGGAGTGCAATACGACGATTCAAGGATTGAGAAGTTTGGCCAATATAGATTGATGGACAATTGAGGCAGGAAATTGAGTAAACCAAGTCTGACATGGAAAGAACTGGCAGCGGGGCCTTCAGCTTACTGAAGACACGTCTGTTTTTGAAGAAGTAATATTTAGCGATTTTAATGTTGGGAATGACATACAATATGTGGACCAATTTTGTTTGTAAGGCCAGGAATGAATGGTAAAGAAAGCAACGACCAATTTATTTCGACTGGGGAGTTAAAGGGGGAAGGGGAGATATGCGGTAGGTGGAGGGGAGGGGGTTCTGGGGGAATTTGATGATATGAGTCAGCTTGTTGACTTCATCTTTGGTTCTTAGTAAGAGCTTTCGATTGTATCCATTATCTATGAAAAGTTTTGTAAGTGTTTCTTGTGACTGGAGTAAGAAATCAGGATGGACTATTATCTTCAGTCTTCTATATAGGCCTTTGATGACATTGATCTTCACCTTCCAATCATGGCCAGAGTTTGCATGATATATCTCCCAGAAGAAGTAGGTTTTCTATACCAATCAAGTTTGATTATGTTATGGGAGTCTCTAACGACTCTTGTGTCCAGAAAATGGAACAGCATTGTTGGTTTCTTCTTCCATAGTGAATTGCAGGTGTGGGTCGAATGAGTTGAAAACATGAAGAACTTCTTCTTTGCCATCAGCTGGTATGGATAGAATTAAATCGTCTACGTATTGATATAGGAATGGAAGTCGGAAGGATAATCTTTGAGTGCAGCTTTTTAAAGCATATGACATAACGATTGAAGCAAGAACAGGACTGAGGTTACTGCCCATAGGGCATCCAAAAATTTGAGAGTAGAAAGAGTCTTTAAATTTAAAGAAGGTTGACTGGAAAAGAAATTCTATTATAGATAAGAAGAAGGATTTGCTGATTTTGGTGTTGGGTGAGATTAATGCCCATTCGGAGTCAATTATTTGGCTGGTTAACTGCCATGAAATATTCGTGAAAAGACTGACTACATCAAGTGATATGATAACGTGGTTTTTCTGGTAATTGGAAATTATTGACCATTGCACTAAATGCAAAAGAGTCTTTAATAGCGAATGTATGATAATTGAGGAAGGACTTTTTCAAGAAGATTAGCACAAAATTTACTGAGTTTTGAAGTAGGAGAGCAGGTGGTGGAGACGATAGGTCTGAGCGGTACCCCTTCTTTGTGTATCTTGGGTAAACCATAAATCCTTGGTGGAATCGCCTTGTAGTAGTAAAGTTGTTTGGCTGTTATATCGTCGATCCATTTTTTGGTCTTTAACTGCTTAATAAAACTATTACTCTTGTTTTGATGTTGAGTAGTGGGATCATGAGAGAGCTTCTTGTAAACTTGTTCATCATTAATAAGTTCTAACATCTTAGTTTCATAATGTAGTCTCTCTAAGGCAACTGTAACCGAGCTTTTGTCTGAAGAAGTAATTAAGATCTCATCATGTTGTTTGAGAAATTTGTGTGTCTTGATGAACAAAGTCTTCTCAAAAGAAGTGTTACGGTTTTGTAAAACAGCGTTGGTAACTGCATTGGTGCATTTGGCCCTGAGAATATCTTGACTGGAGGCTGGTGCAAGCTTAATGAAGGATTCAATGTCAGAAAGGATTGTTTTTACAGAGATATCAGTACCTGGAATGGAATCATAAACAAATTTCGGACCCAAAGCAAGAATTTTATGAACCTCAGGTGGAAACTCAACTGTAGTTAAAATTGGTAAACCATTGGAACAGACTTTTAGTTTATCAGTTTTTGACCTAATCAAGTTATTGAATTTATTGAAGAGAGTATTAGAAAGGGATCTAGTGGTGGTTTGGAAGGATCTTTCTTGAGTAGCACGAAAACGGTGCACAATATGTGCTGGAACCCTATTCCCTGCCAAATGAGCAACACGGTTTATCAGAGTTTTGAGGTTATTAATCTCTTTGAAGGTAAAAGAAATTTCATAGGAAAGAATTCTGACAGATACCTCACTCTGGAAGCGCTGTATCCTGTTGTTGTCATTGGGTCTGTCGGACATCGGATTGTTCATACATCCAAAGATTTCTTAACAATATGGTTAGGGACAAGTCCCGTTTGAGCGACATTTCAATAGAAAATTCCTTCTACAGGTCATCCTAGCTAACTTGGTATTGTATTTGGCCCAGTTACGGAAAAAAAAGGTTAGTAGTTTCCGCTCCATATGTATTATATAAATCTTGAAAAAACCCCATTTCTATAATATAATAAAGAAAGAAAGCAAAATGTTGCCGTATCTACCAAAATTATTAAAAATACAATCTTAATTGGGGAGCTCGGCAAATTTGGGCGTGATAGGAGATCACACAATTTTCATTAAGCCGCCAATATTTTATCCTTACCAGCTGATGGCAAAGAAGAAGTTCTTCATGTTTTCAACTCATTCGACCCACACCTCCAATTCACTATGGAAGAAGAAACCAACAATGCTGTTCCATTTCTGGACACAAGAGTCGCTAGAGACTCCCATAACATCATCAAACCTGATTGGTATAGAAAACCTACTTCTTCTGGGAGATATATCCATGCAAACTCTGGCCATGATTGGAAGGTGAAGGTAATAGTCCATCCTGATTTCTTACTCCAGTCACAAGAAACACTTACAAAACTTTTCATAGATAATGGATACAATCGAAAGCTCTTACTAAGAACCAAAGATGAAGTCAACAAGCTTACTCATTTCCATCAAATTCCCCCAGAACCCCCCTCCCCTCCACCTACCGCATATCTCCCCTCCCCCTTTAACTCCCCCAGTCGAAATAAATTGGTCGTTGCTTTCTTTACCATTCATTCCTGGCCTTACAAACAAATTGGTCCACATATTGTGTGTCATTCCCAACATTAAAATCGCTAAATATTACTTCTTCAAAAACAGACTGTTTTACAAAACCGTAACACTTCTTTTGAGAAGACTTTGTTCATCAAGACACACAAATTTCTCAAACAACATAATGAGATCTTAATTACTTCTTCAGACAAAGGCTCGGTTACAGTTGCCTTAGAGAGACTACATTATGAAACTAAGATGTTAGAACTTATTGATGATGAACAAGTTTACAAGAAGCTCTCTCATGATCCCACTCCTCAACATCAAAACAAGAGTAATAGTTTTATTAAGCAGTTAAAGACCAAAAAATGGATCGACGATATAACAGCCAAACAACTTTACTACTACAAGGCGATTCCACCAAGGATTTATGGTTTACCCAAGATACACAAAGAAGGGGTACCGCTCAGACCTATCGTCTCCACCACCTGCTCTCCTACTTCAAAACTCAGTAAATTTTGTGCTAATCTTCTTGAAAAGTCCTTCCTCAATTATCATACATTCGCTATTAAAGACTCTTTTGCATTTAGTCAATGGTCAATAATTTCCAATTACCAGAAAACCACGTTATCATATCACTTGATGTAGTCAGTCTTTTCACGAATATTTCATGGCAGTTAACCCGCCAAATAATTGACTCCGAATGGGCATTAATCTCACCCAACACCAAAATCAGCAAATCCTTCTTCTTATCTATAATAGAATTTCTTTTCCAGTCAACCTTCTTTGAATTTAAAGACTCTTTCTACTCTCAAATTTTTGGATGCCCTATGGGCAGTAACCTCAGTCCTGTTCTTGCTTCAATCGTTATGTCATTGCTTTAAAAAGCTGCACTCAAAGATTATCCTTCCGACTTCCATTCCTATATCAATACGTAGACGATTTAATTCTATCCATACCAGCTGATGGCAAAGAAGAAGTTCTTCATGTTTTCAACTCATTCGACCTACACCTGCAATTCACTATGGAAGAAGAAACCAACAATGCTGTTCCATTTCTGGACACAAGAGTCGTTAGAGACTCCCATAACATCATCAAACTTGATTGGTATAGAAAACCTACTTCTTCTGGGA
Organism: Pachyrhynchus sulphureomaculatus; assembly: GCA_019049505.1. Lineage (NCBI taxonomy): Eukaryota > Metazoa > Arthropoda > Insecta > Coleoptera > Curculionidae > Pachyrhynchus > Pachyrhynchus sulphureomaculatus. The sequence continues at coordinate 74,791,966 of CM032455.1, forward strand.
GATATATCCATGCAAACTCTGGCCATGATTGGAAGGTGAAGGTCAATGTCATCAAAGGCCTATATAGAAGACTGAATATAATAGTCCATCCTGATTTCTTACTCCAGTCACACGAAACACTTACAAAACTTTTCATAGATAATGGATACAATCGAAAGCTCTTACTAAGAATCAAAGATGAAGTCAACAAGCTTACTCATATCCATCAAATTCCCCCAGAACCCCCTCCCCTCCACCTACCGCATATCTCCCCTCCCCCTTTAACTCCCCCAGTCGAAATAAATTGGTCGTTGCTTTCTTTACCATTCATTCCTGGCCTTACAAACAAATTGGTCCACATATTGTGTGTCATTCCCAACATTAAAATCGCTAAATATTACTTCTTCAAAAACAGACGTGTCTTCAGTAAGCTGAAGGCCCCGCTGCCAGTTCTTTCCATGTCAGACTTGGTTTACTCAATTTCCTGCCTCAATTGTCCATCAATCTACATTGGCCAAACTTCTCAATCCTTGAATCGTCGTATTGCACTCCATAAAAGTGACACTAGATGCCATCCACACCGATGTGCCTTGGCGACCCATTCTGTTGACAATGGTCATTCCTTTAATTTCAGGGAACCCAAAATTCTTCATTTCTCCAATAATCTTTCCAAGAGAGAATTCCTTGAGATGTGTTACATCCAGGAGAATCACCTTAATATCAATAAAAGAACCGACCTGGATGGTCTTAGTAACACATATAGTTTCCTCCTCTCCTGTGATAAATCAACTTCTCACAATATTTCCCTGTCTTCAAGTGTTTTATGATCCATCTGAACCGCGTTGGTCGTCTCTTCTTTTAGCTCCGTAATTTCCAGGGTTTCTCTCCTCCTTCCTCTCTCTATTTACGGTTCTCTTTGATTCTGAGCTTCACAGATTCCCTTCCATTTTATCTGGGCCATCTTTTGCACCTAGCGATTACTGTCTTCCTTCCATTGACAGTACCTTGCGTCACCTCTCTAACACTTCCTGGTGCCTCGAGTCTTCATTGGTTTTTTTGCCAACAATCTCTTCCTCTAATCAGATTCCAACAAGAAATTAATAAATTAATAATTAATTCACTAGATAATTTTCTTCTTCGTTGCTCCCCATTATTGTCACTTCTCTCTCTCGCTCCCTCGCTCACCATTTACTTATAATTAGGGTGTGTTTTATCCTTCCGCTATTACATACCGGGTGGTTTTGGTCGCTCAATTGGCTACTTCTCTCTCACTTAGGGTCCAATATTTGTACTTCCTTTTCTATCGGTTCCTTCCAGGTGTCGACCCCGCATTCTGGTTAATTGAGTTTTCTTGACTAAAAACCCCTTATCTCTGTCGGGTAGCTGTCTCCTGTCGTTCTTGTCATTTGTTCATAAATGGCGGTGGCCATATGTGGTGGTCACAAGTGAAATAATTAATGATGTTTTCAACATCCAAGGTTCCCAATTACATCCATGTGTTAAATTTGTTTTTTAGAATTTTGTCTAGTGTTTTAATGTGTATTTTGTATATTTTATGGATTAACCAACTTTTATATGTAACAACTTTTTTATGTACAACCTACGGCCATTCAGGCTAACGAAATCTTTGCACTTCTCATGTGAGTTTTTTTTAACTTATTATGACTAATATCTTATTCTTGTTCCACACTAATTTTGTTTTATTATAAAAACCTAATAACATCATTAATTTAAAGTTGTCCCAGACCCTATCAGTGAATACGCTCTGTTCTTCTTTTGAGTTCTGCCCTGAAGAAGGTCCCAATCCAGGACCGAAATATTGGCGGCTTAATGAAAATTGTGTGATCTCCTATCACGCCCAAATTTGCCGAGCTCCCAATTAAGATTGTATTTTTAAATAATTTTGGTAGATACGGCAACATTTTGCTTTCTTCTTTATTATATATATATATATATATATATATATATATATATATATATATATATAATATATATATTATATATATATATATATATATATATATATATATATATAAATATATATATATATATATATATATATATATATATATATATATATATATAATATATATATATATATATATATATATATATATATATATATATATATATATATATTATATATATATATATATATATATATATATAATATATATATATATATATATATATATATTATATACTATATATATATATATATATATATTTTAGACCTATATAATTTAGTAGACATTTCAAAATAAAAATATTATAAACTTATAAATTGCTTCGAAAGTTTAAAGGAAACCAATTCCAAATTAGTAAGATGGAAACATTAACTATTAGAGTATGATTATGCAATTGATTACATAAAGGGGAAAGAAAATAAAGTAACAGATAGTCTTTCAAAAAACTCAATGCTATGTTCCATAATTAATGAACCTAAAGACAGTAATAAGACGACACAACGATTCTCACAAACTACTATACCACTACCGTGCGTTTTGCACCACAATTATGATTTTTTTTCCCTATTGCGACAAAGTTTTAAATTATTATAAACTTAAAATGATTATTAAAATATCGGGTTGTTTACCCGTACCAAAACATATCGAAGAAAAATTTTTTGAAAACCATTTGTTTTATAAAAATGACTGGCATAAATAATAAACAATGAAAAATAAGATAAATTAAATTTTTATTATACATAAAATAGGGCACAGAGGAATACAAGCTACCACTGATTCCATAAAAAATATATTATTGGCCTAAAATGGTTACAGATATTACAATTTATATTAATAATTACACGATATAGGAGAAAGCGTATTATGAAAAACATACCAAATGAATTTAAATTTGAAGTCATACCAGTAGTTTTAACATCTTTCGAAATTATTTTTCAGGATACAAATTTCAAAAGAAAAACATTTGAACTAGCTTGATTCTTTTTCAAAATTTACTGAAACGTATCCAATTCCAGGAATTGACCTTCTTGGCCTTTAAGTAAATAGGAATGTCACCTTAAAATATATCCCCGAGTTGGCCAAATGCAACCCAAGTTGTTATTCTGCGGTACTACTTCTGCTATTTGGTTGTCTGTTTCTCAACATTATTTTATGTCCCAAATAGATATATTGGTCGACCAAATCTACCGGCAGCTGAGCTTGTGTGTAAATATTGGCCATTATTTTTAGTTTAATCCATATTTATCCGAAAACGCACTTGTGCTGATATTATCTTTAGTTCTTTAAGTTTTCAATAGTTTCGTTGATGTCTTCCGAAATCAATACTATGTCATTTGCAAATCTCAAGTCGTTCAATGTGTTCTTCATCGATGTTAAGCCGTTTGTTGTTCCATGTAATTGTCTTAATACATTTTCTAGTTTAAGGGTAAAGGGTAAAGAACTTTGGGGGATATGGTGTCCTCCGGTCTGACTCCGCATCTTATATTTATTCTGTTTGATGATTGACATATTCTGATGGTTCAGGTTGCATGTTGATAAATCTTTCTAATTAGTTATGTATACTTTTGTCTATCCTTCAATCTTTCATTGCTGTAAATAAGGCCCATAGTTCAATGCTGTCGAAAGCTTTTTCGTAGTATATGAACGTGAGAGCCAGTGGTATTTTGTATTCATTACATTTTTCTATAACTGTTTTGAGAGTCTGCAAATGATCGTTAGTACTATAACCCGCTCTATATCCCGCCAGTTCTCTTGGTTGGTAAAAGTCTAGTTTCGAGGCGAAACGATTTACTATAACTTTTGTAAAGAGTTTGTAAATATATAATAAGAGATTTATTGGTCTGTAATTTTTTATATTTCCCTTCTTGTACAGCAAGATAATTAGCGCATTGTTCTATTCATGTGAAATAGTACCAGTAAGGAGGCATTTGGTGAACAGAACAGCTAGTCCTCGGTAGAGACACTTTCCTGCTCTTTGAAGCATTTCTGGTATAATTCTATCCGCATCTGAGGCCTTCCCCCTTTCATTTGAGAGATGACGCATTCCATTTCGTCTGACGTTGTTCCTGAACCAGCCAACATTGGCTGGTTCAGGAACTTTCGTTCTGTATAGATCTCTATAGTATTCCTCAGCGATATCCATGATTTCTTTCCTATTGGTAGTTTTCCTTCCTTCATCATTCTGTAAATTAAATATCTTCTTTTTTTTTATTCAGTGTTCATTTCAATACTTTTCTGTTGTTATTTTCTCAATTATATGCACTTCATTGAGTCTTTTGATATCCTTCCTTATTTTCTCTCCGTATTTTCTTGTAGTTTTCAGTATTCTAGGTTATTAGTTTTTCTCACTTTTACAAGTTATCTACGCCTTTTCATTAGTTCTTGAGTATGTTCTGATTTGAATCCTTTCCTAACGGCAAGCAGTGTTGCCTCTGTAGCAGTAGCAGTAGTCAAGACTGCTTTTGTACTCTCATCTATTTCTACAATTTGCAGGTTTTCCAGGGTTTGTCTTTGAAGCTCCGTTTTCACTAATTTGGAGTAACTTTTATCGTTTTGTTTGATGGCTGCTGCTATTAATGGAACATTTGATGGTTTAGTTTTTTCCAAAAATGTCCTCCCTTGTTTCTTAATATTAATTTTGAACTATCTTACTAGTTTATGGTCGCTACCAGAATTGAAGTTATTTAGCACTGATACGTCATGAACCAGAAAGTTTCTATAGCCTGCAATTACGAAATCTCCTTCCCTTTGCTGTTTCCATCAGGACTCTTCCAAGTCTACTTTTTATATTCTTTCTTATACAAAAAGTTGTTCATCGCAAAGAGATTCTATAGACTCAAAAAATTTAGGAGCATCACTCCATCTTTAATTCAAGTCCCTTTTTCGTGATTTCCAATCGCATGTTTTTTCCCCAGTTTAGCATTAAAATCACCCATTAAAAGCGTGTGTGTTGCTTTTTTTGTTTCGTATAAGATTTGCGATGTCTTCATATGAAGCTTCTACTTCTTCGTCGTCATAATCCTGCGTTGGAGCGTATACTTGAATTACTTTAGGAGTACGGTACTCTGTCCGATACGCTGCCAATTTCCGTTATTTGTGATTTTATGCATTTATTTATCAGGAAACCAGCACCGCCTAAAACACTGCCTGCATTTCCACGATAAAAGAACATGTGTTCACTTCTGAGACTTAAGCAGGCTTCACCCCTTCTACGAACCTCTGAGAGTTGCCACTTAATTCTCCCTAATTCTATCAAAAGTTCTTCCATCCGTTCTTCATTTGAGAAAGATCTAATGTTATATGACGCCAAGTTCATTTCCCTATAGCTGCCCGATTTAACTCTGTGATTACTTTTCGCACCTCTGCCCCGGTTTTATGAAATCGCTGCTGTTATCTCGCAAGAGCAGTGCGCCGGCGACTCGAGGCCGAAGCGTACTGACTATTTCCATATCAGGGAGGGGGGGAGTTAGTCATAATAACCACGCTGGTCAGTGCGGATTGGTGATGGGTTCGGGATTAGGAAGGGGAAATAAAATATATATGGGATTAAATACATATCACATTACATATCCTTGTCAGAGTTATTAGTGCCAAGGAATCTAAACATTATATTATTTTCTCATTATGTTCAATGTTAACAGGGGAATAGGATAATATATAAAAAATATAAAACAGTAAAACATATAAAAATAAATGTAGATCGTGTTATATGTATAGCTCATCGGGCTCGAGAAATTTAAAAATTTTCTAACAGAGGGGTGTAGAAGGGTAAAGATCGATAAATATAAAGTATAGTTTCAATAGTAATATAAAAATCTTTCCTGGTTGAAATATTGGACAAAATTTTGGGATATTTTGTTTTTGCTTTGCAGTGGCTGCATAAATATCATCCCTTTACGGTTTTTTGAATTAGGGGTTTGAAAATTATATTGTTTTTTTTTTAACTTAAACTTTATTAGATGCATTTCTTTTGTTTAACTTTTTTTTTATTAATACCTCCCTATAAAGTGCCTATTGTGTAAAATGCCAAGTTGTAATGCTTGGATTCAGTTATTCTTTAGTGTGAGCCAGTCAAATTTAGTGTTTATTTTAGAATTGCATGTTTGCAAGGGGACTAGGCAACTTTTTTACCAATTTTTCTTTCTCTGTTCAACTTCAATCATACTACTCGGTATATATCACCACTACACCAAACACTTTATTTTTGCACTCGACGCGCGATTCGCTAACCATGTTAGCTTCATCATCACTCCTGATGAAGCTAACATGGTTAGCGAAACGCGCGTCGAGTGCAAAAATAAAGTGTTTGGTGTAGTGGTGATATATATACCGAGTAGTATCATTGTGCCAAAGATTCCACATTCCCAACTTAACTTCAATCATGTAAAATGTACAGTTGCAATGTTGTTATAAAATTATTTTTTAGTTAATTATAGTCAAATCAGTTTTTTTTTTAGGACTTATTGTTTGCAAAAATACGTTACAGAATTTTTTTTGCAGTTTTCAATGATGAAAAGAAATCCAACGATGATAAATCTTGTAGAATAATAAACAAATAATGACGTACTGCTGACCAAAAACATTTTAGACCCTTTGTTATTCGTATTATTATTTTCGCTGAAGTTGATTACGTTTATATTATGTTCCAAGAAATAAAAATACGAACTTACTTTCACATTGCTTTCGATATTTTCAAATAGCGGGTTGAAGAATTTTTTTATACATATTATTTATGTTTGCATTAACGTGAAATTAAGATGAATAGTTTTTAATAAAGTCAATAATACTTAATAATAACAGTATTATTTACATATAAAAAAAATAGGACATAGTAAATTACTAAGTATTATTGACTAGTAATCCTGTAAAATATTTTAGTATAGAAATTCTTAGAAGTTCATTTAAATTCTGGTAATTTTTCTCTGATTAGTGATGATTTATCACAAAAAAATTATTTTGGACACAGTCTGCCACATGCTATTACAAACGGTTCATGTCAAATTTCGAAAAGTTTAATTTTAGAGCTATTGCATAATTGACTTTTGCCAAAGGAATTTAAGATGGCAATTAAAACAATACATCATTGATAAATATTTCATTTTACCAAGTCGCTTTTGCTATAATATTAGATTTTTAGGTCAGATTCTTAATTTGAAATAAATAATTACGTACCGAGAGCTTAACATAGCTAGTCTTACAACAGAGGCGTTACAACTGTTTTTATGAACTAATATCTATCTATTACAGTTTAGTTAATTGCAATACTAAATATATCACCCTTTAAAATACTTAAGTTACTATTAGCATTTAATTAAATAAATTATGTGTATTTTTCAGTGAACTGAAGAATTCTTAAAGGCATAACAAGCTGTACATTATACGAACAATGATGGATACGAACACTTCCTATGACAATATTTACAGAAAAAACTCAAATCTAAAATTCTTCTTCGATGTTTCGAAGAACGAAGGTTTCTGGTAAGCTCCAGGTATCCAGTTACGCTGTTCTGGATAGAATCTAGCATAGTGTATTTGGGTGCTGCCTCTTAACATGAGACGAGTAGTCCATCTATGATTAAGTTAGATATAGCAATAAAAGCTATTATAGAGTATGTGATTTAAAGAATGGAGTTTTAGAGATGCTTCCCTTGTTTTTTCAACAGCATCCTAGCTTGATTATGTTAAGACATATGACTTTATAAGTTATATCGAAAGTTAAACCCTTGCTTATCTCGCTATGTGCTAGTATCGTCATGCTGAATAAAATATTCTGACATAACTATGTCCGGCTTTACAGCGTTAAATTCTACTTGCTTTCACTCTCCAGAATATAGAGATTCTTTCAGTCCTTGATTAAATGGTATTTTGGCTAAATTAGCTGTTTTGGCAGTAAATTTTTCTTCTATGTGAGAAATTTCAACAAATATTCTTTAAATATTTGCTTAAAAATAGATAACACAATTATCTTAAGACTGATCGACTACAAATTGCTGGCAAAAAAGTGATTTGCAATACAATCTTCTACAATTTTTACTATCGATTCTCAGATTAATCCCACCTCGCAATAAATAAATCTCTATCGTTATATCTGTAACAAAAAAGTAAAGGGTCGAAATATTTAAGAAATGATCAAAGCTTTTAAATACATTCTACTTAAAAAAAAATCGAATCTGATTTCCAATTTTTTTGAAATCCTATTATTAACTTCACATTTAAATGTATTAACCCTTTTCCGCCATAAATGAAAACAAATTATATTCTTACTTCCTTAATTTTTTTTCTAAACCAGTTTTCTATCGAATGTAAATGTTACTTTTTTTATCCAATTCTAAGCAACGTCATGAAAAATGAAAGATTTAATTAATCTTACAAAAACCGTATTTAGAGAGCACTTTCTTATCGGCTAACAGAAATAGTAGTCCAAGATTTCACTAAATAACTCACATGTATTTTCCTATCGCATCTGAATATTTGCGGAAGCGTCGTTACACTGTTGACATAATTAAAAGACTTTTGCCAGTCTCTTACTATCTTAGAAAAGATTTTATTACATATTACGTCAACAATGTAGCGCCGCTATAAAAGATATTTCAGTCTCTCAGGATATGTCCATTTATATTAGATAGGTAACTGTTGCCACTGCTACTATTTAATAAATTCGAAAAAAACTATTAAAACAATTACAGTTCAAATTTTTAAATTTTCTTATTTCAAATAGTAGAAATAATAAAGAACTAAGGCTATTATCAGAAAAGAAATTAGAAAAAATGTACAAAATTTTTTAAATATCATATATTTTAGCCACCCCGCCTCTGTAATTGATAGAAAAATACTCACAGTGAAGGTTAGAGTTCAATATATTGGTAGTCTGTGTTCGTCTCGCAAACCAGTATTTTGCACTTCCTGATTGAGACCTAGTATTTCTATCATATACCCACTGAAATTCAACGAGAGGTTACGACAGAAAGGCTAACCAGAGTTTTTTTTATATGTTTTGTTTTGCATGTTATAAATGGAGTAGTCTTAATTGTTAACTTGCAGATTTTATAGTAGAATATTGATTTTTTCATGATTATTGAGTACGAAAGTAATAACTCCAACTATTTACTAATTAAATAAATCTTTAAAGTAGAAGAGACAACATAAAACAAAAAATCAAAATTATTATTCTTGTTAATAAATACCACAGGAATAAAAACGATTTTTTTCCAAAATGGACTAGGTATAGATATCATAGAGCTAGGAATTATAAAGTGCGTTTTCTCAATGTTTTACGTTTCAGTTTGGGTATAAAGTCTCTTATTGTCGTTGTAGAGACAAGAGTCGCCGATCTCATAGAAATTTGTTACTTACTGAAGTGATTAAAGAAGTCACTACAATATTTATTACCCGATTAGATTTTAGTATGGAGCGGAATTACAAATTTTCAATTTTTGCTCAGTCTCAGTATACTTGTGCAAACTACTACTTCTTAAGTACTTTTCGAGTCAAATCTATCAGCATAAAAGATTTTTTCCAGGAATTTCTAGTAATAAAATATTGATAAAGAGTTCTTTATGATTGTTTATTAGAACATCTAGTTAAGTTTACAAGCCCTCTCCAGTATGGCTCGTGGATGAATACGAGTAGAGTGGTACTAGTATTCTTATTGCTCAAAATGGATAAGTTGTCAGACAGTTAATAAGGAAAACAGAATGCGTCGTTACTTGATGAAATGTCCAAAAAGTGGTCGAATTTGTTTGGTTATATTTCACCTTAATACAGTGTTAAATTATTTTATTCATATAAAATTAAAGAAGTATCTGAACAGCCAAAGTCATAAAATGATGTTTCGTTAAACGCAATATACATATTAGTTAATTATTTTATTGAAGTATCCGTTACTCTGTGACGATGTATTATCATTAGAAATGAAAAACGTATTTACTTATTTATTAAACAAATCACTGTATTAAACTTCTATTAGAAAACTAAGAAGGTATAAATATAAAGGCGGGCAAATATTACAATGGGTTACGTAATATGAAATAACGTGGGTCAAATGGATTATTAATAATATTTATATTTTTATCGTTATTTTGTTTATATATTTCAATGGCTTCTAGCCAATTTATTTATTGGAATTTTTACATAGTGTGTCAAATTTCCATTTTATTAATATCTCATGCTCTTCCATCAAATAATGATTGTAAAAGGTTGAATTCGTTTTTCTATGTCTAAAGGAACAAAACTGTTCATTACACCTAATCTCAAAATATCTGCATGTATAATCTATATATATATAACTGCTACTGCATTCAAAAAAAGTCAGCTTATTTCTTTTTTTTGTGTTTCTTGGCACTGGCAAAACCAAATGGCCAGCTGGATTTATTTTTAATTTTTTTTTTTTTTTTTATTCTTTTATTATTACCTATTTTTTTTTTTTTTTGAATTTGCCATCTTATTGAGATGACCTAATTCTACAATTCAATTTGACTTAAGTAGTATAACAAACGCGCTTCTGGACCACCTCGATGGCCACTTTTTTTTACCCGACCTTGACCACTAGCCGAAGAAGTGATTTCAGGAGCTGAAAGTCATTTGGGGTGATGTCTTCTGGAAGTTGGGTCAAAGAAGGTCGTTCTTCGTCCGCATAAGTGAATTAGTTACGTTTTGTCTTCAGTGGCGTCCCTGAAAAATTTCCTGAAAATCTACAAGAAGTGCTGAAGCCGAAGAAGTCGTCAATGACGTCACAGTCCAGTGGTTGTTGATCAGTGCCCTTTTGGCATATTTCCTGAACCTCTTGAAGAAGTGTTTACCTGTTTACCTGTATACCTGTGTCACCTGTTTACCTGTAATTTACCTTTAATTTACCTGTAATTTACCTGTAATATCTGAAGAAGTGTTCAATGACGTAATTTGTCCAGTGGATGTAGCTCAGTGCCTTTTTGTCACTTTTGACCTTGGGGACTTGGTCTTTAGAATAAATGTGTGTTAAATGTTGTGTATTAAATTAAATAAGTTAAAAAAAAAGCCATGTCTGTTGTAGGATTTGAACCTACATCTGTTGGTTTCAATATTGCAAAACCGGGGACTTAACCTACTTAGCCAAATAGGATTCGTAATAGAGAATGCAATTGTTGGGATGCCATAAAAAAAGGTATGTTGAAAGCTGTGCAAGAAGTAGTCGTCAATGACGTAAATTGTCCAGTGGATGTTGAATCAGTGCCTTTTTGGTAAAAATACTTTGTCTAAGAGGTGTTTTAATGTTAGATGTGAATATGTGTAACCTTATTAGTTAAGAAAGTGCAAGAAGTAGTCGTCAATGAGTTAAAATTTGTCCAGTGGCTGTTGAACAGTGCCTTTTTGTCAAGTTTAGATGTTTGAAAATGTCTTTCTAGAGGTAGATAGTCTGCAAGAAGTGATCGTCAATGACGTCACAAGTCCAGTAGATGTGGAAACAGGGTATCTTAACTTCATTAAAAACTTTGTAAACTTCTGTTAGAGGAGAAGTTGTGTGGAGGCTCGTTGTGTAAAAGTGGATCAATAAGTAATATTTTAGTATTAAATGTTATCAAAAAGACCTTATTAGGTTGTATGTTCGAGGTAAAATTTGGTAAATGTTCCCCTAATATGTTGTTTGGCGTCTAAAAGTCGGTAAAAAAGTTTGAAAAAGTAAACAAGTGGCGCCGTAAGTCTGTAAAAATGTGTGAGATAAGGCAAAATGTAAACAAAATGTATGAATAATGTGTGATTCATGGTACTTTTTGTAAGTAAAATTGAGTAAACAAGTGGCTCGTTAGGTCAGCAAAGTAGATAAGAAAGGTCAAAAATAGTTGATAAGAGATGAGTGAATGTATGTGAGAATGTAAGAAATAGCAAAAAGTTGTATTAATAGGAAAATTCCATGCAAATAATTGAAAGAGCAAGAAATTTATTTGGCTGTGGGAAAGTTAAATGTAAAGGCAAAAGTTGTTGTTTGTTCTCAAGTTATTATAGTGATATGAAATGAGCCTAAGTAAATTTAAAACGAGTTTGTCCTCGTTTGGATTGTAAAACTTAGTAAAATATTTGTTAAAAATGAGATGAGCCTAGCCTAGCCTCGCCTCTAACTCGTTGTGGGAATGTTAAATATAATATGAGAGGAGAATAAAACACAAGTATGAGTACATGGAGAAATATATTAATAAATTCTAAAATGCAAAATGTTATAAAAAAATAAAGTAGATACAAGAAACTATAAAATAATTCATTCGAGTCATCTGTTTCCTTGTCTTTCGTTGGATTCTCTGGCATTTCCTTGTTGTTCTTTACTGGTAATATACCTTGATGGCATGTGTTTTGCACCATCCATTAATTTGAAAATCTTTTTAGAATCACATGCCAAACATCTTTCATTATACAGATCTGTTTCTCCTCTACATTTGGGACATTTTATTCGTACAACAACTGGCATTTTTAATGATAGTTTTATCTCAGACACCTGTTATTGAACTAAGTTTTGTTAGATAAATCTCAATCTTATATAGAAAAATATTCCTACTACTACTACTACTTATTACTGAACATTAGTTTTATCGATCCAACTATTGTGTTTATTATCAAAACCTAACCATTTTACAAGTACTTTATTTCCTTGTCGTTTTATTACTTTTTCAACTAAATAAATATCTGGATATTTAACTTTTTGCAGTTGGAGTTCATAAAATCCACCTTTAATGTCTTGATTTTGTTCATCTTGAAGTAAATACGTAACGGGGTTTGTATATTGTACCTTTTTAATAGTAAATATTTCCGTAGACCAATTTGGTTTGTAATGTTTGTCAAAAACACCTCTAAGTTTTGATATGCGTACATGATCTCCTAGTTTATATTTTGTTTGAAGTGTAGTCATCTTTATGTTATTATAAACCGTGTCAAGTAGAAATTTTTCATGTTTTTTAGTTACCTCACTAGGTTTTAGACCTATAGTTCTATGTTTTTTATTATTATAAATATGGATGATTTTCGGTAGTAATTTAACCCACTTATAGGATCCTTGAATACTAAATTCTTTCCACATCATACTCTTAAGGGTTCTGTTAACACGTTCCACAATTGATGCCTTCTTTTCACTGTAAACGACATAATGTAAAATATTATATTTTCTCAAAAGGTTTTGTACTTCCTTTCCCGTAAATTCTTCACCAGAATCTGTACACAAATTGATTGGAATCTGTTGTTTAAAAACATTTTCAAGAGCATGTGCTACTTCATTAGATGTTTTTGTCTTTAATGGATAGGCCCATACGTATTTGGAAAAACAATTAATTACAACTAATATGTATTTTAATCCCTTATTTTCTTTTTCAAATTCTCGCATTTCTACCAAATCGGCTTGCATTAGATCTAAAAGTGATTTTAAAATGACTCTTCTACGTTTAAAATTTTTCCTTGCAGGTCTATGAATTTCTTCAACAATTTGTTTCTTTACTTTAGTTGCATAGTTGGACATTATTCAATAATATTAGCTTCACGTAATTCTTCAATAATTGAGTTGATTTCGTTTGTGTGACTTGTATTGCCAGCTGTTTCAGAGGCAACTAATAATTTTAATCGTTCAACCAACTCGTTTGGATCATCCCAGTATATATAATCGATTGGATTATTTGTAACTTTCATAAACATACCATGTCCTACTCTTTCAGAGTTGTCTGATTCTTCTTCGTCTTCCGAATCTGTTTCTATTTTATTTAAATTTGGTTTAATAAATTTCTTAAATTTGCTATGTTGTATAGTTTTAATATCTCTTATTGCACTTGAATCAGATAGAATTTCAGCATAATGTTTAGCATCATTTTTAGTATATTTATTTGGTGGATTTCTATTAAAAAGTAGTCCATATAAACCATTGGTACCTCTATATTTTTTAGATCCAATTATGAGATCGGGTCCATCGAAATTAATAGTTTGATTACCTATTGAAAATCGTTCAATGTCTTTATCAAATTTTACTCTAAATTTTCCCTCAGAATCACCTTTACCTTTCGGATTCTTAAGATACATTTTAATATATTTTGCAGGTAAAGGATTATATTGTTCATAATAATCTGATAAGGATTTTTCTTCTATGGTTTTATTTAATTGATCTTCGTAATTTTTTTGTCTTTTGGCTTCCTCATCGAAATGTTCCTTTTGAATATCTTTAACGAGATGTTTTCTTAAACTGTATGGCTTAGATGTTGTAGTAAAATGCAATTTTCTCTTGATAGGTACTGCTGCTGACATAGGTGGTTTAATTGCCATCATTCCTCTAGGTGTATCGGTGTAAGTTGAAGTTGTCGGGATGGGTTCAGATGCTATCGAATCTTTATCAGTTTCTTCCAGTTCATCATCATCATATTCATCTCCTTCATACTCATCATCTTCATAATCAGATTCTTCAGATTTTATATTTACCTCAGGAGGTGCTTCAAGAGTTTTTGTTGTTGGTATTTCAAATTTTTTTGGATCCAATTTATTTTCAATATTTTGTAAATGTTTCGTTATTGGTTGAAATAAAGTTTCATGTGCAATTTGATCATGTTTTAAAAGATTTAATTTATTTTTGATATCTCTTCGTTTGTGTGTTAATTTTTGTTTAACATTCTTTTTACTTGAGCTTATTTTCTTTCTGTTAGCCATCTTGTCTGAGAGACGTTTAAGTGAATATTAATAGTATATAAACATTAATTTAAATATATATAACTGTCTAAACTATAACGATATCTTCCTTCATCAATTTTGTTGTCCTTAAAAATTGATAAGAATCCAAATGTGTTCTTCCAACAAAAAGAACAGATCTCTTTAAAACGTTCAAGTGACATATCGGTACCAACATGATCGGAATATACATGTCGTAAATTTAAATCATCCTGTTTGAGCAAAATAAGTACATTGGCATTGTCTCGTATTAAATGTTTTGGGATTTTTGCATAAGTTTGACACAAATAAAAACAGTCAATGTTGTTGTGACGACCCATACTAAAATACTCTCGTATTACATCTTGTTTGTCACAAGCTACATCATCGAATATAAATACAGAATTACGTTTTGCCTCTGACGGTGTTATTATTTGTTCACTGTTATCGAAGGCGAAATATCCTATTCCCTTGACAGGTTTTAATAATTGTTCCAAATAAATATATTTAGGTTGATATAACGATTTTGAATACAGGTAAACATTCTCAAATTTTAAACCATTCGGATGTTCAAGAAGACTTAACATAGTTGAAGTTTTTCCACAATTACTAGGACCTGAAATAATACATCGCATCGTAGAGGGTAATAAGATACTATGTTTAACATTGTTCTTAAATTCTTGTAAATCGTGATTTTCAACTTTTAGTCTAGTTTTTTGTTGAACAATTCTCTTCATCTTACACAACACATTCAAAGTTAGAATAGAAATAAGTATAAAATAGGATGTTTGTTAAATTTATAGTTAGTATATAGTTTGTTTTCGAAAAATGAAATACTATTCTAGTGACAGTACGTTTCAAGGGAGTGGACTTTTAAATACTGTTATAAATAAACTTCCATTTGAAGTAAATTTACCGGGTTATCAATTTTGTGGACCTGGTACAAAACTACAAGAACGTCTAGCTCGTGGTGATAAAGGCATTAATCCTCTCGATGAAGCTTGTAGAGAGCATGATATAGCCTATTCAAATTATACTGCCTTACCTGATCGTCATCAGGCTCATAAAATTTTACTTAAAAATGCTTTAACTCGAATTAATGCACAGGATGCATTTTGGAAGGAAAAAATTGCAGCTATAGGTGTATCTGCTGCCATGGACAGTAAACTTAAGTTAGGTATGGGTTATAGTAGAAAAGGAAGGGATAGTAAACAAGATAAAATAAATGAGAATGATAAAACTAATCAGTATATTATGAATGAAACGAAGAAGAACATTAAACAAACCACAAGTATTATTAAGCAAAGTGTAAAATTAACGCAAAATTATCTAACAAAAATGGAAACGTTGTTAGAAAAGATCAATAACTTACCAAACCCGATCCCACAAAAGGTTAAAGCTGAGAAGAAAATAAAAGCTCCTAAAAATAAATCAGCTACTACTAAAACGAAAACGAAAACTATTAAGAATACTACTAAGAAGAAGAAAACTATTAAGAATAAGAAACCTCAAATAGATAGTAGTGAAGATGAGGATGAATACGAGGATGAAAAAGAAAAACCAATTTATAATTATCACGAAAGAAAAATTAAGGAAAGGATAACAGCAAATAAGTTATTAAATACCACAGAAGTACCACGTAGTAACAGAAAGAGGAAACTTGATAATAATATTCAAGAAGCAGATGTAAAATTGTTAGAAAAGAGATTTAAGAGAGATATTAAACAACGACGACAACAAAAACAACAAAAGCAGAGTCAAAAACGTAAATTAAATATTTCAGAAGAACCACCTACTACTAGTACTCCTACATTTGACATGGATATGGATACTAGTACTAGTCAAAAACGAAAACGTGATAGTATTAGCAGTGAAGAAGAATTTGATGAGGATTATAGTAAAAAATTTAAATTATAAATCCATTTATATAGTAAAGTCTTATTATAGTTTAGTTCATTACAAACCTTTCAACCAAAGGGAACACTTATTATTATGGCAGTCAGTAATAGTCGTAATCGTAGGAAAAGAAAAGAGATTAAATCTAAGAAGAGACAAAGGGGAGGAAAACGTAAAAAAAACAAATAAGAAGGAAAAATAAGAAAAGATTAAGTTTTCAATCTGTGGCAAAGAAAATAAAGAGGAATATTTTAAAAGTAAAGCCTACCAGTATAAACAGTGCGCTTAATATTGCAATTAAAACGGTCGTTTTTTTTAAAAATGAAAAAGGAAAAATCAACACACCTCGGGTTATTAAAATTCCTAAAACTGGAGGAATTTTACCCTTAATACCTATATTTGCAGGTCTTAGTGCCTTAGGGGCTTTGAGTGGAGGAGCAGCAGGAATAGCAAAGGCCGTTAATGATGCTCGATCAGCTAAACAACAATTACATGAAAGTCAACGTCATAATAAAACAATGGAATCAATTGCTATGGGGAAAGGTCTCTATTTAAGACCCTATAAAACTGGAATGGGACTGTTTTTTCATCATCGTCTTCCTCCTCACCGAAAGTACCAATAACATTACCCAATCGGGCTTTAACGAATATCGAAATGGAAATGTATGCAAAAAAGTTGAAAATTCCCCATTTTCGAGGAGTCTTTATGAAGGATAGGTTACCTAGAAAAATTTATGAATATGAATCAGGAGTTATTAATTTGGATAACGATTCTGGTTCTGGTACTCATTGGACTGCTTACAAAAAATATGGATCAATCATTTATTATTTTGATAGTTTTGGAAATTTGTTACCACCAATCGAAACACAACTGTATTTTCAATCCAAGGAACCAAGTACTATATATTATAATCATGCTTCTTATCAGGCTTATAATTCTATTATTTGTGGTCATTTATGTTTAAACTTTCTGTATAATCCTGTATGTTTAAAATAAAAGCAATTTACAAGTAGATATTGTGTTAGTTATTTATATTATTTTGAACTGATTAGAACTAATATTCAACAAAAAATGTCCTACACATTTACCTTGTCAGGAAATGAATCTATATTGACAACAAATATTTATCCTCCTATTTTATTAAACGAAAACGAAGAGTTTGTTTTGGGGTTGATTAATTTTGCCAGTTATTATTCAATTCCAAATGTTGACAAAACCAATAATACCTTTCACTATGGAAAAGACAACAATAAGATTGTTTTACCAGAAGGATCGTACGAACTTAGAGATATATACAAATATTTACTCGAACAAATAAGCCTACAGTCTAAGGAAGCAGTTTAAACCGAAATTATTTCTTAGTGCAAACTTGAATACTCTCAAGTGTGAAATTAAATGTACAGTAAAAATTGATTTTACTCAAGAAAATTCTATAGGAAAACTATTGGGATTTGGTAAAATTGTCCTAGAACCGAATACACAGTACATATCTGAAAATCCTGTAGATATTTTCAAAGTGAATTCCATCTGTATTGAATGTAATTTAGTAAACAATTCGTATAATAATGAAGCGCATGTGCATATAATTCACATGTTCTATCCTAATGTAGAACCTGGATATAAAATATTGGAGAACCCATCAAATGTCATATATTTACCAATCAATACACGTTATATAGATGAAATTCAGCTTAAAATCACCGATCAACATGGTAATTTAGTTAATTTTAGAAAAGAGTTGGTCACAGCACGTTTACACTTAAAAAGAGTTTAAATATGGTATTTATATACAACCATAATTCATTTGACATACCATTCTGGGACTATAATCATTATAATCAACAAACTGAATATAAAACCTGTAGGAAGGATAAACGTCTCAGTTTACAACGACCATTGAAAGAATTAACTCCTGAGAATAAAGCTGTTTTACATTCTTTGGGATTTAAATTGAAAAATTAATAAACAACATTGCAAACAAAATAAGACTATTTTGGTGTAGATTTAAGTTACAAATTAGTACAAGTATTGAGAGAATTTTCCTAATAATTAGGTGTAAATGTAAATACAAGGACAAAGAAGAAGAAGAAAATGAGTTATAACATACTAAAAGTTGGAGAAAGTGTGTTACATGACGATGCAATTGTTAGTTATCAATATCATACTCATCAACCTTATTCGTCGTCAACTCTAAGTAACAACGATGAAATTAGAATACCTATTCAAACACAGGATCTTTATACGTTGCCCAGTCAAAGTTTTTTGTATATTGAAGGAAAATTGCTGAAAAATGATAATACCTATAGTGAAAATGTACATTTTATCAACAATGGTATAATGTATCTATTTGAAGAAATTCGTTATGAACTAGGAGGAGTAGTAATTGATCGTGTTAGAAATCCTGGAATAACTACAACCTTAAAAGGTCTCGTATCATTTACTCCAACTGATAGTAATAGATTACAAAATGCAGGATGGTGTGAAAAAGAGATTCCTGCTCTAGTAGATGGAAGTGGAAATTTCAGTGTTTGCATTCCACTAAAAATTATGATGGGTTTTGCTGAAGATTTTCATAAAATTGTAATGAATCTAAGTCAAGAATTGATATTAATCAGAAGCAGTACAGATTTAAATGGTATTCAACAAATTGCAGATAAAAAGGAAAATTATAAAGTGACTTTGAACAAGGTGCTTTGGAAGATGCCACACATTTCAGTGAGCGATCATCAAAAAGTTACGATTACTCAAACAATTTGAGAGCAACAAGGATTTAAATATAGCTTTTCGTAGTTGGGAATTACATGAATATCCACAGTTGCAACAAACTAAAAATCATACTTGGGCTGTAAAATCTTCCAATCAATTGGAAAAACCACGTTTTATCATCATTGGTTTTCAAACAGCTATGAAAAACAAACTTGACAAAGATATGAGTACTTTCAATCACCTCAATTTGACTAATTTAAAAGTCTACTTAAATTCGGAGGTGTTTCCCTACGACAATTTAAACTTAGATTTTGATTCTAACAAATATTCAATTCTCTATGAAATGTATGCACAATTTCAAAAATCCTACTATTATACAACAATCAACGATCCATGTGTCTATCCTCTAAGATTTAAATCACATACACCTCTAGTGGTAATTGACTGTTCTCGACAGAGCGAAGATATATTGAAAGGAGGAGCTGTCGATATACGCATTGAATTTGAAACCAGTAAAAACGTATCCAAAGATACAACTGCCTATTGTTTAATCCTACACGATCGATTAGTTAGATATAACCCTCTAACCAGTACTGTTAAGGTTTTTTAAGAGAATATATTACAAGTCAATAATACAACAAACTCTCTTATGTACTAAAATTTATTTTATTATTAAGAAAATGTTTTTATACATACACATATATATATATATATATATATATATATATATATATATATATATATATATATATATATATATATATATATATATATATATATATATATATAATGTATAAAATAAATAAATATTAAAAGAAAATTTGTATTATTTCCCATAACATTCTTCTTATTATAGTAATAGTCAAATCTGGATATTTTAATCCCTATCTGAAACGTAAAACATTATTAAAATATGTATGAAAAATCCTATTTGATATTATTACCAATAGCAGTATCGAGTACATTTTCCTTATCAGAATCCTCTTCACTGTCCGTATAAACTTCTTCAACGGTTAATTTAGTCTTTTTCCTTCGAGGTGGAGATGAGGAGGTTTCTTCCTCTAAAGCAGGAGAAGAAGTCTTCATTGTTATCGATTGAGGTGCATCAGACTCTTCCTCATCGAGAAGATTAAATTTATACATCTTTGCAACTTTCTCCAATATCTTAAAATCTTCTTCATTATCAATTTTAGTACGCATATAACGCACAGGTAAATTTCCCAGTTTTTGTCTCAACTTGTTACCCTTAGGACAATAGGAAAGATAAACGTACACTTTATCTCCTCTGGTTTTAATTGATCTCACTCCGTATCTACAAATAACATGCACAATAAATAATATTTCTTATTAAAATCTGAGTTTTAGTAAAAAATAAACTTACTGAAAGAGTTCCTTAACAACCACATTCAAATAACGAAGAGGAAAATTAATGGGATCCTCGGAGAAAAGAACAAGAGTACATGGAGTATTAGCCATAATGTAAAATTATTCACTGTACTGTTATAGCAAAAATAATAACTAAAACAAATTTTAATCGCGCTTATATACTAGTTCCAAACTGTTTCGTCAGAGATCTCTAGTCACGTTGCAGACAACAAATGAAATAAAATATAAGATTGCATCATGCAAAATTTCCATTTGTTATTAAAAACATGTTTTTCGATATTTATCTCGTATCATTATATTTTATAGACTAATTGACTTGTTTTTGTTTTTGCATAAATCAAAACTAATTAAGTAAAAAACATATTCTTGAAATAAAATATAAGATTGCATCATGCAAAATTTCCAATTTATTTGTTATTAAAAACATGTTTTTTGTTTTGCATAAATCAAAACTAATTAAGCAAAACAAATTTATAAAGTTTAAAAAATATAAATAGAACGATTTATTTAATATAGTAGTCAGTTCAAACTTTTAACTTGAACAAAAAAAATAGTATACCGGTTATTACATTTAACTAAGAAATATGTCTTCTGCCAATAACAGTAGCAACAAGAGCAGTTCCAAAGTGTTGGATTCCTATTCCACGGAAATCGTACGGTCGACCGAATTAGTAAGTAGATTACTTAAAACAAATGAAGAATATAAAAGACATATAAGTATCTTAAAGAAAAATATTGCTATTTTAACAAAGGGTTTAAAAAACAAAGTCTGTGTGAATAGTTTAAGTAAAGTGGAATCAAATTTATGCATTTTGAAAAATTATTTAGCAAAATTTAAAATTCATCTTAAAACTAATAAATCTTTGATAAATAGGAAATTGATTTGGCAAAATGTCGATTCCTGTTTTCAGGGACGAATAAAAACCGGAGTTATAACAAATTTTAAGTATAAAGAACCTAAGGAATTTCTACAAAAAGCTTTTCGTGTATTTTCCCTGCGAATTAAAAAGGAACTCAAACAATTGACTATGCTTAAAGTAAATGTTAACTTTTGTGGTCTATTTATAAAAACTCAAACTGCTGACACATCTATTAAACATTTTTCAACTAAAAACCAAATAATTGATCAGAATACCAACTTGACTGAGTGGTATAAGATGAATGTAGTTGATAAAATTTTAGGAAATTTAGAAGATTTTCAGGAAAAAGACAGCGGTTGGGCCTTATGTGAAATATGGCACTTAAAAGTAAATTTAAACAAATATAATCCCATAGGTGGAGGGTTTTCCACATATGTAACAGTACCTAAATTCATTCAAAAAACTAAAAGTGTTGTGAATATTAAAAATAATGATCCTTATTGTTTTCTATGGTCTGTTGTATGTGCTTTATATCCAGCTAATAACCATGTTACACGTACTTCATCTTATCCACATTTTAGTCGAGTATTAAAATACGAAGGAATTACATTTCCTATAGTATTAAAAGATATTCCTCGATTTGAATCACTTAATAAATTATCTATAAATATTTTCTGTGTAAAAAACCAAGAAATTTTACCCTTAATGTTGACTAATACAAATTTTTCAACTAAAATCAATTTACTTATTTTAACTCTTGATAATGAAGATTCTGATGATTCTGATGATTATGATGATGATTCCTTTGAAATTGATTATTCCAACCCTAATAATAAATTCCATTTTGCATATATTAAGAATTTAAGTCGTTTAGTAAACAAACAAGTCGGAAATATTCATCACAAAAAATGGTTTTGTGAGAGATGTTTTAATCACTTTATAAGCGAATCAAACCTGACTAAACATTTAACTGATTGTAAGATACTAAATAAATCTAAAATTACCTTACCCAAAGAAAACGAAAATATTTTAACTTTTAAGAATTTTTCAAACAAATTGAAGGTTCCATTTGCGATTTATGCAGATTTAGAAAGTATGCTTATAAATTACATTGATGAGCATACCACTAAGAAATCCAAAACATATCAGAAACATGAACCTTTTAGTATTGCTTACTATTTAAAATGTTCCTATGATGATTCTCTTTCAAAATTTCAAATGTATACGGGTGAAAATTGTCAGGTATGGTTTGTTAGAGAACTGGAAAAAATTGCACAACAAGTACAGGCAATATATTCCAATCCTATTAAATTATCCTTAACGAAACAACAAAATGAGGAATTTTATAGTGCGAAAACTTGTCACATTTGTTCTAAACCCTTTTTAACAGATTCGAATGATTATAAGGTAATAGACCACTGTCATTTAACTGGTGATTTTAGAGGGGCAGCTCACAACTCTTGCAATGTAAATTTTAAAAATAAAATGGTAATACCTGTTCTTTTTCACAACCTTTCCGGTTACGATAGTCATTTTTTGATTAGAGCCCTTTGTACAGAAATGAAAGGATCAATAAGTTTACTTCCAATTAACAAGGAAAAATATATATCATTTACAAAATATGTGGAAAACTCAAAGGTTCAATTCCGATTTTTAGATTCTTATCGGTTTATGGCGAGTAGTCTAGATAAATTAGCATCCTATCTTGATGATGATCAGAAAAGTATTACAAAAAGAGCTTATAAAGATGATACTCAATTTAAATTAGTTACGAGGAAAGGAGTCTTTCCTTATGAATATATTGACAGTTGGGAGAAATTACAAGAAAAGTCTTTACCACCTATAGATAAATTTTTTAGTAAAATTACAAATTCTAATATAACCGTACAACAGTATGAACATGCTTTCAAAGTATGGAATACTTTTAATATACAAAATCTTCAAGAATATGCTGAACTCTATTTGAAAACTGATGTCTTACTTCTGGCTGACATTTTTGAAAATTTTCGAAAGCTCTGTTTAACTACATATGAATTGGACAGCCTCCACTATTTTACAGCCCCCGGTTTGGCTTTTGACAGTATGCTTCGAATAACCGACGTAAAGTTAGAATTGTTAACTGACATTGATATGATTATGTTTATTGAAAAGGGTATTAGAGGAGGTATTTCACAATGTTCTAATAGATACGGTAAAGCAAATAATAAATACATGAATAACGAATATAATAGCAATGAACCTTCCACTTTTCTTATGTATTTTGATGTAAATAACCTCTATGGAGCAGCCATGAGTTTTCCATTGCCTACAGGAGATTTTAAATGGGTAGATGACTTCTATCAAGAAGACAATATATTGAATATTCCTCGGGATAACGATTACGGTTATATTTTTGAAGTAGACCTTCATTATCCTAAAGAACTATTTAATCTTCATAAAGATCTACCACTTTGTCCTGAGCATTTAGTACCACCAGTATCAGACTCTAATATTCCCAAACTACTAACAACTCTTTATAATAAGAAAAAATATGTTATTCACTATTTAGCTCTACAACAAGCTATGCAATTGGGATTAAAAGTTACAAAATTTCACAGGTGTTTAAAGTTCAAACAATCTTCTTGGTTAAAAAAATATATTGATGTAAATACTGAGCTCCGTAAATTAAGTAAAAATGATTTTGACAAAAATTTCTTTAAATTAATGAATCTTGCTCCATACGGTAAAACGATTGAAAACGTTCGAAAATATAGAGATGTAAAATTGGTGAACAAATGGTCAGGACGATATGGTGCAAATTATTATATTTCTCAGCCTAATTTTCATAGTTGTGAGGTTTTTGGCAAAGACCTGGTTCTAATTGAAATGAAAAGATTAAATGTGAAATTCAATAAACCTATTTATCTTGGAATGTCAATTCTAGACATATCAAAAACTATTTTATATAATTTTCACTACAATTACATTAAACAAAAATTTGGTTCGAACTCAAAATTGTTATATACAGACACAGATAGTCTTATATACCAGTTCAACGTAGATGATATTTATACAAATATTAAAGATGATATCCACATGTTTGATACTTCTGACTATCCCGAAAGTAATATTTATAATATACCGCTTAAAAATAAGAAAATATATGGTCTCATGAAGGATGAAAATAATGGAAAAATCATGACTGAATTTATTGGATTACGATCTAAAATGTATACTTTTAAAGTGCTTAATAACAACAATAATAATAATGTTATTGAACAATTCAACTCAAAGATTATCTCAAATGTTGGAATAGTCAAAAAAGCCAAAGGTGTTCAGTCTTCTGCTCTAAAATTAATTTCATTCGAAGATTATTATCAATGTTTATTTAACCACAACAAAATTGAAGTAACTCAAAATTCTATACGTAACGAAAAACATAACGTTTATACAGTCGAACAACAGAAAACAGGTTTAAGTCCCTATGATGACAAACGAATCGTTAATTATATTTACACAGACACTATACCCTGGGGTTATAATGATGATCCTTCATATTCTTCCTTTTAAAAAAAGTAATCTATTTTACTATTTATTCAGTTTAACCGTTTTTCCCTCTAAATGATGCTACTCAACAAATGTAATAAAAATATTTCCAAGCAATATCAGTCTATAATAATAATATAATGCATATTTTCAGGCTCAACATCATTCTCCTTCTTTTGAAAGGGAACAACAATTTATTAACTTAATGCCAAATGCCTATAATCATCTTTATCGAAATGGTAGTCAATTTTGCCAACAATGTGCAAAATTTTTCTGTTTTTGTTCAAATTCCTTGGCTCTTCATGGTATTATGGTTCCTACTACTACTACCGAACTATCTATACAGGACTTGTACTGTTATGAGAAAATTCCTGATTCATAATTTTACTTATAGCAACTCTTTGATGTCGATATCCCAGAAAAGGAAAAATTGAAAATCATTGAAAACGAACTTGATACTAATTTCATCGAAGAGGTTTTTCTGATGTATCAAAGCCAACCGATGTACGACTGGGAATGGATTGAAATGCAACATCGTTTCCATTTAGCAGAATTATTTGATTCTGTTACACATTTATATTGGAAAATAGTGAAAAATGAACTCGACTACCAAGAATCAACATTTATTTATTATCAAAAATATTTCAATAACTACTTAAACAAAAAGAGAAAAAAGGACTGAACTGTGTTTTAACTGTATACAAAAAATAAAGAAAATCTTGTTTTAAAATTTTTATTGTAAGAAATTGAGCCATACATATGTTACTTATTAATATTTTACGTTTCAGATATTCAAATGTATTGACTGTCAGATTGTTACATATGATTATAAGGAATGTGCTGGTTGTGAAGGATTACTAAGTATAATATGTGATAAATGCATAAAAAAACCTATTCAACCGAATTCAAAATGTAAATACTGTGGATTAACAACATCATACTGTTACTTTTTTCCGCTCTCCAATTAAACCTTGGAAACCAACAAAATAACATATGAATGGTTCAATTATGTTATAGTTTCTTGTATCTACTTTATTTTTTTATAACATTTTGCATTTTAGAATTTATTAATATATTTCTCCATGTACTCATACTTGTGTTTTATTCTCCTCTCATATTATATTTAACATTCCCACAACGAGTTAGAGGCGAGGCTAGGCTAGGCTCATCTCATTTTTAACAAATATTTTACTAAGTTTTACAATCCAAACGAGGACAAACTCGTTTTAAATTTACTTAGGCTCATTTCATATCACTATAATAACTTGAGAACAAACAACAACTTTTGCCTTTACATTTAACTTTCCCACAGCCAAATAAATTTCTTGCTCTTTCAATTATTTGCATGGAATTTTCCTATTAATACAACTTTTTGCTATTTCTTACATTCTCACATACATTCACTCATCTCTTATCAACTATTTTTGACCTTTCTTATCTACTTTGCTGACCTAACGAGCCACTTGTTTACTCAATTTTACTTACAAAAAGTACCATGAATCACACATTATTCATACATTTTGTTTACATTTTGCCTTATCTCACACATTTTTACAGACTTACGGCGCCACTTGTTTACCTTTTCAAGCTTTTTTACCGACTTTTAGACGCCAAACAACATATTAGGGGAACATTTACCAAATTTTACCTCGAACATACAACCTAATAAGGTCTTTTTGATCACATTTAATAATAAAATATTACTTATTGATCCACTTTTACACAACGAGCCTCCACACAACTTCTCCTCTAACAGAAGTTTACAAAGTTTTTAATGAAGTTAAGATACCCTGTTTCCACATCTACTGGACTTGTGACGTCATTGACGATCACTTCTTGCAGACTATCTACCTCTAGAAAGACATTTTCAAACATCTAAACTTGACAAAAAGGCACTGTTCAACAGCCACTGGACAAATTTTAACTCATTGACGACTACTTCTTGCACTTTCTTAACTAATAAGGTTACACATATTCACATCTAACATTAAAACACCTCTTAGACAAAGTATTTTTACCAAAAAGGCACTGATTCAACATCCACTGGACAATTTACGTCATTGACGACTACTTCTTGCACAGCTTTCAACATACCTTTTTTTATGGCATCCCAACAATTGCATTCTCTATTACGAATCCTATTTGGCTAAGTAGGTTAAGTCCCCGGTTTTGCAGTATTGAAACCAACAGATGTAGGTTCAAATCCTACAACAGACATGGCTTTTTTTTAACTTATTTAATTTAATACACAACATTTAACGCACATTTATTCTAAAGACCAAGTCCCCAAGGTCAAAAGTGACAAAAAGGCACTGAGCTACATCCACTGGACAAATTACGTCATTGAACACTTCTTCAGATATTACAGGTAAATTACAGGTAAATTAAAGGTAAATTACAGGTAAACAGGTGACACAGGTATACAGGTAAACAGGTAAACACTTCTTCAAGAGGTTCAGGAAATATGCCAAAAGGGCACTGATCAACAACCACTGGACTGTGACGTCATTGACGACTTCTTCGGCTTCAGCACTTCTTGTAGATTTTCAGGAAATTTTTCAGGGACGCCACTGAAGACAAAACGTAACTAATTCACTTATGCGGACGAAGAACGACCTTCTTTGACCCAACTTCCAGAAGACATCACCCAAATGACTTTCAGCTCCTGAAATCAGTTCTTCGCTAGTGGTCAAGGTCGGGTAAAAAAGTGGCCATCGAGGTGGTCCAGAAGCGCGTTTGTTATACTACTGACTTAAATTACTTTAAATACTATTTCTGCTTTTATTTTTATTTTATTACTATGTCAGCTGTTTCTTTATGGGTCTAGCACACGTGCTACAGGGACGTCCCAAAGCGCTCCAGGAGGGGCATGTGAGCGGAAAAAGCGATTCATCTTGTTCTTGAATCGCTGTAAATTATACTCGGTGGGAAACACAGCCCTGGGCAAATTATTCCATAGGGATGATGTTTTCCATATAAAAGACTGCTTGAAAAGCGTTTGTACGCGGAATAATAAGTTGAACCTCATACGGATGTGAAGTATTAGCGCGACGTGTATTTCTAATATACACCGCTCTGGATGAAATTAAGCGGGCTACATCCTTCGAGCACTTTCCATGAAAATACTTGTAGAACAGACTCAAGTCGCCAACCGTTCTTCGATGTTCCAGCGAATCAAGGCCGCCGGTCAGTTCCGGGCCTCCAATCAGACGAACAGCTCTTCTCCGAACAGAACCCAACAAATGCAGTGTATGTTTGGGAGAAGCCCCAAATGGGAGCAGTATTCCATAGTTGGTCGAATTTGAGCCTTGTAAAGAATTAACAGTTGTTGTGGAGTGTAAAGCTTTCTGGTTCGAAGTAATATTCCCAACTTTTGAGAAGCTCTCCTTGCTATGCCTGCAACATGTTCATGCCAGAATATATTTGCTCCAAAATTAACGCCCAACAAATTGAGTGACGATGCTAGGGGAATGGAGTGCCCCGACATAACTATGTCGAGTTCAGGTTACATTATAATTTACATCGTGCTCCAGAAGAAAACACAGTGTGTCGAAACAATTGTCAGCAATAATAAACACAAGTGGTGTTCTTAAACATTTGTTTAAAAAATTTTTATTCTTATTTATGTCGAGTTCAGCAACGTTAACTTTTTTAGGAAAAACTGCCTCCTGGGTTTTTGTAGCGTTAAATTCCACTTGGTTACTGTCACCCCAAGATAGAATTTCTTCCAGGTCTTTGTTAAGTTGAACGACCTCCTGCTGTCTGCTGATATTCGCCTCAGCAGCCGATGTCCGAGCGTTCAAAGCGAATGAAGAGATGAGCGTACTGTCATCTGCAAAGCTGTAGTTTGGATTCCCGGTCTTTTCCAGCAGATCGTTAATGTAAATGAGAAAGAGAGTAGGAGCCCTGGGGCACACCGGCGTTGATAGTGAAGATGTTAGAAAGAAATCCTTCGACCGCCACTCGTAAAGAGCGCTCTCTGAGGAAACATGAGAGCCACAAGAGAGCTTAATTCTTAAACTTTGGCGTCTTATCCTTAAGATTAAAAAATAGGTTTGAAGGCTTCTGAGAGGGCTGAAAAGCTATTTTACGGTTATGTTGAGAAAATGATCCCAGCTAATTTTTCTAAATCCGACCCAAACTAGATGAAAAAGGAAAACCGCCTATTGTATATTTTAGTATATTTCTGATATATTTGTTGTAGCGTAAGGCTATACTTTTTACATTTGATTAAACGGTTTGCTGTACTCTCATTAAAACCTTTATTTATCACTATCTGCTTTATTGTATTTCGTCTTTTGTATAGTTTGTATTCCGAGAATGGTATGGAGAATACTCCATAGTTCTCTCTCTTCTGAGAATATCGAATATTACCTTATTGTTTAATTTTTCGGGGACATTTAGCAGTTTAGAAGTGTTTGTGTGTCACAATATTTCTTTGCTCTTCTTGGAGCTTACGAGATTGTCGTCTACAAATTTTTATCATAAGAATATGTTTTTAGATTATCTGGTTTTTATAAAGGTATCTTCTAAAAATGACATGTCGAATTAAACTGAAAGTAATTTTTTTCCGTGCATAATTGAAAGACTGCTACATGAATTATGGGATTTTTGTTGTTGGATGACAATTTATTATATATGATGTCAATACATTTATCACTGGTATATTTGAAACATGCTAATCGATAGAAGCGAATATTAAATTTGCTGGAATTTCTATATCCTTAAATTCTGGGAAAAGATCTATTGAGTTTTTAACCCTGTAATGAGAGCTGTTGCACGTAGATTCATCAAGCAAGTCAAAATCGACTGGTGGGCCAAATTTGTTTCTGGTATAAAGAAACCCATTAATTCTGGAACTCTATGGAGATCAGTCAGAAGGATGAGAGGCCACCCTACAAACTCAATCCCCTCCCTCATTATCAATAATACTCAATTTACCGATCCGACAGACATAGCTAACAAACTGGCCTCTTATTTTATCACAACAAATCCAACCCTCTCCGTATCCCTTCCTCGTCCACTGATTCATCCTCTTTCGACACCCAACAAGCAATACACTATAACTCTCCATTTTCCATGCAAGATCTCCTTTCTGCTTTACGACAAGCCAAATGCACTGCCCCTGGTCCTAATACTATTCACCTTGAGATGATCAAAAATTTATTCCCATCCATGCTAGACTCCCTCTTACAAATATATAATCACATTTGGCTCCAAGCAACATTTCCTCAAGATTGGCTAAAATCTCTCATTATCCCTATACATAAACCAGGGAAACTCAGGTCCTCCCCTGATAGCTACCGACCCATATCCTTAACTAACCATTTATGCAAACTACTGGAAAGAATGGTGATGTACAGACTTACATGGTTTCTTGAATCAAACAACTTACTCCTTCCCTTCCAATACGGCTTTCGTAGAGCTAGATCGTCAATTGACTACCTGGCATCTCTTGACACTGATATAAGACGCTCCTTTCACCATCAAAACCACCTTCTGCTAACCTCCCTAGACCTATCCTCAGCCTTTGTCAAAACTGACAAAATCGTAATACTCTCTCAATTTCTCTCTCTCTCTCTCAATTCAGATTAAAAGGTGAACTACCTAAATTTATTCATAACTTCCTTCAACCCCGATCCTTTCAGCTAAAAGTTCTTTCCACGAAATCCTCTCGTTTTTCCTCCTCCCTGGGTGTCCCCCAGGGATCAGTCCTCAGTCCTACTCTTTTTAATATAGCCATCACCACCATATCTAATTACATACCAACAAACATAAAAACAAAAATACTTGCGGACGACATTATACTTTATACTTCTTCCCCCTTTTCTCAAAACTATTCTGATCTTCTTCAGACAGCTCTCCACTGTCTCGGCACCTGGGCCAACAAATATAATGTCTCATTCTCTCCAGCAAAATCCACAATTTTACATTTTTGCAGACGCATAAAAATGTTCCAGACTTACGAGGCTGGTTTGAAAAGTCCTTGCAAAGTCCGAGAGATGGCACCACCGGCGCGTATCGAGGTCATGTTTAGTTAGTAGCATCTCTTGAATGAACGCACACCAAGTTTCAGCCATATTGGTCTATTTCTTTGTGTTTGGCATTCGTGTGAATCAAGGAAGTCGAGTGATTCTCAAGAAATGGACGAAAAAGAATTTCGTGTGGTGATTAAACATTACTTTATGAAAGACAAAACGCCTCAGGAGACTAAAGAGAAGCTTGATAAACATTATGGTGACTCTGCACCTTCGATTAGAACAGTTTATAAGTGGTTTCAAAATTTTCGGACTGGCCATATGGGCACAAGTGACGCTGAACGTTCTGGACGGCCTGTGGAGGTTACGACTCCAGAAATCATTGATCAAATCCATGATATGGTGATGGATGACAGAAGAGTTAAGGTGTGTGAGATTGCTAGTGCTGTGGGCATCTCGACTGAACGGGTACATAATATTTTGCATAAACATTTGGACATGAGAAAGCTATCCGCAAGATGGATGCCGCGATTGCTCACGCTTGACCAAAAACGGAATCGTGTGAAGTGTTGCAAGGATGGTTTGCAGCTGTTCCAGAAGAATCCGGAGGACTTTAAGCGTCGTTTCGTCACTGTGGATGAAAGATGGATACATTACTATACTCCTGAGACCAAACAACAATCTAAACAATGGGTTACCAAGGGGGAATCTGCACCAAAAAAGGCGAAGACCGTTCCTTCGGCCGGAAAGGTTATGGCGAATGTCTTTTGGGATTCGCAAGGGATAATCCTCATCGACTATCTGGAAAAGGGTAAAACTATTACAGGTGAATATTATTCATCGTTATAGGACCGTTTGAAAACCGAGCTGCAAGAAAAACGCCCGCGATTGGCCCACAAGAAAGTCCTTTTCCATCACGACAACGCACCAGCACACACCTCAGCAGTTGTGGTCGCAAAATTAATGGAAATAGGATTCCAACTCGTTTCACATCCCCCCTATTCTCCAGACTTGGCTCCCTCGGACTACTATTTGTTCCCCAATTTGAAGAAATGGCTGGCGGGACAAAGATTTTATTCAAACGAGGAGGTGATTGCAGACACTAATGGATATTTTGCAGACTTGGACAAATCCTATTATTTGGAAGGGATCAACAAACTAGAACATCGTTGGACGAAGTGTATAAAGCCTAAAAGGAGACTATGTCGAAAAAATAAAAAAGGTTTACCCCAAACACATAAGTAGTTTTTATTTTTGCACGGACTTTTCAAACCAGCCTCGTAACTCTCTCTACCTTGCAATTAATCAAATCCTTACTGCCGAATCCCTTAAGATTCTCGGCCTTACATTTGACTCCAACCTTCCATGGAAGGCCCACATCAAATCCCTTAAAACAAAAACCTCCTCCGACTTAAACCTATTACGCTTATTGTCTAATATGACCTGGGAGGCTAACTTCCCTTGCCTTCCTTGCCAAATATGTAACTCCATCATCCTTTTCAAATTTATCTATGGTGATTTTATATATGGAGATGCGAGTCAAAGCACTATCGAGACCCTCGATCCAATCCAAAATCAATCCCTCCGACTCTCTACGGGAGTTTTTCGCACTACCCCTATCCCTACTTTACAATGCCTTGTATGTCCCTCCTAAAATTTTACTCATCCTCCATATATAAACCTTATTCAAAAACCACATTAAACCTATCTAACATACACAAATCCAACCAACTACTTCCACAAAACTCGATTCCTCAAAGAATCTCGGCCTTACTGTCCTTCTATAATCTTTCCCCTCCTAAATATGACTACCCTTTGCAAACCACCTTTCCCCCATGGCTTTCTCCTATACCACATATTGATCTCTCCAAGCGAGAATATAATAAAGCGGATTCTCCAAATTCTTTTCTCAATAAATTCTTTTTACAAATCGTTGCCACAAAATATCCCAAACATACCCTCTTTTATACGGATAGTTCCAAATCAGACAAGGGAGTCGTGTTGCCTTTACATCGAATACCACCTCCAGAAAGTTCAAACTTCCTCATTATGTTTCCATATTTACAGCTGAACTCCTAGCGATCAAAGAAGCGACGGGATTCGCCCTAACTACAAGCTCCAAACTCATCCTAATTATTTCCGACTCCCTCAGTGTCTTATCATCCATCAAGACCAGAAACCTATCCTACAACTACATCCGACAAATCCTATATCCCCTCTACTCCGCAAAACTTAAGCAACGTTCCATTTCCTTTTTCTGGCTTCCTAGCCACACAGGCAACCAGGGAAATGACAGAGCGGTGAGACTAGCCAAACAAGCTATAGATAACGGTATCCCATCATGGCTGAAAATTACTACTCAGATTTCAACTCTCATCTCAAATCCGTCCATAATTCTCTATTTCAATTACAATGGTATCTAGAAAATTCAAACAATAAATTGTGGCCACTCAAATCCTTGGTATTCCCCCCTACATAACAACAATCTCAATAGAAAAGAGAACGCCATTCTGCGAAGACTGGCCACCGGACACACTTTCTCAACACACTGTCATCTCTTGAAAGGAGTACAAAACCCCATATGTCCAGGTTGCGGATCCAACCTAACAGTTTTTTCGCATATACTTACAACAAATCACCTTAAAGACATCAGACTAAAGCACAACCTACCCTCTACCATAAGCAACATAATCTCCATATTTGCCACAAGCAAAAACAACATTTGTGATTATTCAGATCCCCGAATGGTTAAATTTATTTTGACATTTGCTACTAAATTTTCAGGATTAAATCTTGAAGAATTATAACATATTTTTTTTGTCTTAATCTGTTCTGCTAAATAAACAATTTGTTGCATCTTGGGAAATATAAGGAGTTTCTTCAGAAATAATATCAAATTTGCTTTGGAAGTTTTGCCTTCTTTAAAGATATTCTTGCGCGTTTTTTAGCATTGTTAAGGATTTGGGATTCTATATTTGGAATAATTAATTGTTAATTTACTTTAGTAAAAATTAATAAGATTATTATAATTATCTTTAATTTTGTCTAATATTGTTTCCTCTCCGCTGTTTTCGTCATCGTTTTTATATGTTTTTTTGTAGCCCGTTTAGCAATAGCCGCTGTCAATTTCATTTGTTTAGGTTTTCC
Source organism: Pachyrhynchus sulphureomaculatus (assembly GCA_019049505.1). Taxonomy (NCBI): domain Eukaryota; kingdom Metazoa; phylum Arthropoda; class Insecta; order Coleoptera; family Curculionidae; genus Pachyrhynchus; species Pachyrhynchus sulphureomaculatus. The sequence continues at coordinate 74,826,050 of CM032455.1, forward strand.
ATGCTTAATTGTTTTTTTTTACTAGAGAGATTCTATCATGCTCTCATTCTTTCATTTTATTTACTATGTTAAAGTAATAGCAAGGTGTAGCGTTGTCTTTGTTACAGTTTTGATGTTCAAAAATATTATTTTTATGATTTTCTTCGTCTATCTTTTTGTACAAATCAAAGGTTTTGAAATTAGTAATTAATTGTTTCGTTTCAAAATCTATTGTATATTCGTAATGTTGTAAATGGAGTAGGCCTAAAATAATAAAGTCAGTGTCAAAATTGTAAATGTAAACGTTATGAAAGTCGCCTGTGTTAAAAGGAACCAGGAACGATTCCTGGATGTAAAGCATTTGATCTGGAATACCTTGAATTTTTACATTTTTGAATGACCCTTGAACTGTTACGCTAACTTAATTGAAATTCTAACTTCAGGATCTACAAGTAACTTAAATTGTTGAGAGGTATGTTTTATGTAGTACACCTGTAGGATACCTGTTATTTGATCGGACTCATATGGAGTTTGTGGTGGGATGAAAAAACGAGAAAAAACTTCTGATAATTTTCATAAGGTAAACTTTCCACTGAATATTCGTGTCAAGTCTGGTTGTAATCGTTGTTTTGGGGCTGGTCTGCCGTAGAATAGTCATATTCTGGATCATCGTATTAGTAGGTATGTTGGTAACCGTATGGATAGTTAGCATTTAGGTGGTGGGTCCTTTATGGAATATGTTGCAAATTGGGATTTCTATTGAACATCATAGGAGATTTTGTGGTGGATTATTATGTTGTGGAGGCGTCGAATAATCTTGTGGATGAATTGGAATTATTGGATTTGGTGGTCTTTGAAAGTCAGAATTTGAAGAACAATTGTAGTGTTCTTGCCCAAAACACGCCAGATGAAAATATAAGCGTTACAACCACATTTAAAACATTTTAGGGGTCGAGGAATTGATCTCTTAATTAATTGATTTAGTTTTGGAAGGCGCGGTATAATTATTCTTTGAGTTTTAATACAAGTTAGATGTAGTTCTCTATCTCTCTTAATTCGCACTATGGTAAATTTGTGACATCAAGGTGTAAAATGTGCCCATTTCATTTAGTTTAGTCGTATTTTTCAACGTACCTACTATTTTCTATGGATGCTACAGACACATGTACTAACTCCATCTCTTATACTACCCTTAAAAAAGTGTAACATATTTGGATCAGTTGACAGTTGTAATTCCACTCTCGTGTATTTTAAATATGTGTCAATACTTAACTTGGGATAGGGAAAATAATGTGCTGGATCCAGTTTATAGGTACTAAGACATATCTAAAATATTAGAAAATATCTACCTAGAACAAAACATCTGATTTGAAATAAATATGTGAATATCTGTTGACTAAGAATTGTAAACAAGCCAAATTTGCATAAATAAGAAATTCTATTTGTTTATGAATATTTCTGAATTCTGAAATATTTCGAGATAGCAAATTACCGAATTTATCAATTTTGGTCTCTTCTGATGATAAGTTGATTCTAATATGATCCCAATCATAAATATTATGTCTAATTAAACCATCATGGTTAGGAAAATACTGTAAATTTCCATCACAAAGATAAATGTTTTATAATTTTTAAAGAGTTATTTAGAGATTAACCTGGATAAATCAGAAATATAACAATGAAAATTCCCTTCATCATCGCTAATTAATAATAAATTATCAGGCTAATTTCGTTTTTCCTTTGTGTAATATAATGGTCCAATAACTTTACATATTATAGTAAAATCATTTGACATTTTTTCTAAATCATAAACATTAACTAATATGTTACTTCGAATTTCAAACTTCGGTAAGTAGTTAATTATGAACGACAAATCAATACCTGAAATATCTAGTAAAGCTGCTGTGATTGATTAAAAGAAATACAATTCATCGTGATTTCGTACGTTGACTACGGCATATTTCAGCTCAATTTCATGGCATAAGGCAATATATGAAAAAGCTTTTAGCGGATTATATTTGTTAATTTGTCTCTAACTGTAGTAATTTTAATAAAGTTCACTATTCAAAAGAAAGAACACTCTCAAATATTGAAAATTTGAAAATATGAGTTACTTTTTTTTGTTATTGTCTAATATTTTACTACTTTTAAATATTACCTCCTTGTCTAATTGAAGCTACTCCATTTAGTTTTTAAAAAGTATTTTTTATAACCGTCACAATATTTTATTGCTCATGAACTAAAAAAATACAAATTAGTTAAACTCAAGGGAATAAGACGAGGTGACAGTATTAGCTCGATATTATTCATTGTCATAATGGACAAAATCATTGAAGAAGTGAAGGCGGCAGGTAAAGGCTACAGAATGGGGAGACGAGAATTCAAAATAATACGCTACGCTGATGACGCCATATTAATTTTGGAGGATGAGGATGATCTGCAAAGAATGCTCTTACGTTTCGAAACGGTAGCAAAGAGGTTTAATATGACAATATCTGTGGCAAAAACGCAGTCATTCGCAATCTCTAGAGAACCAAAAAGGTGCAAACTGGGCAGCTACAACAAAAGTGTAGAACAGTCATGTCCTTTAAATACCTGGGCATCAACATCACCGGTAGCAGAAACCTGAGGGAAGAAGTAAAAACGCAAACAACCAAAGCGGCAACGATATCAGGATGCCGACGAGATGTAATACGGAGAAACAAACACATCAGAACCGAGAGCAAAGCGAGTATCTACTAGACTTGCGTAAGACCTCTCATAACATATGCCACCGAGACAAGAGCAGAAACATTAGCCACCAAACAACTTTTGAGATCAATCTAAATGAAAGCATTGAGGTGGATTGCGGATTGCGGGACCTACGCTGCACGATAGGGTCAGAAGTAATGATATAAGGGACAACCGCAACATCCAGGATGTAATGAGATGGTCCAGAATCAGAAGGAGACAATGGAGAGACCACGTGGATAGGATGCCCGGTAACCGACTGCCGTTTGCAAAGGTAGCAAAGCAGAGCAAATCAGATACATACAGACCAGGCGGAAGACCACCGAAGCGTTGGTATGAGAGCTGGACCTCTGAGTTTCGATTAGGGCTAGCAACTTGAAGAAGCAACAAGACGTCAGTCTTACCATAAGAAGAAGAAGAAGAAGAATTGGACTGAAGATAAGCCATATTTTTTTTTGTTTTTGTGTAACACGTTACTACTTTTAAGTCTTACCTCCTTGTTTAACGGAAACAGTTTGAATACTATACCGGGAAGCTAATTTTGACAAACGTCCGTTTCTTTTATTTTTAATTTTTTCTTTTACCATAACGGAGTGTTTTTGCAAACGTAAAGTTTTATCAGTTTGAGTTTCTTTACTGTCATAATTATTTAACGTTTGGATCGAAATTGAATTTTGAAAATGTACTTCAAAAATAAATTCGATCTCGGAAGAATGAGGATTAGAATTATCTTGTGATATTATATTAAAATTTGAATTTAATAAAGTCTAATTTACCACAAGGAATTGACTTGCTGAAGAATTATTATCTGTTAACTCGCTGTGAAAGCTATCTCCAATTACTTCGAAATTTTGATTTAAGACATTATCCTCAAAATCTTGTGACATGAGTTTATTAATTTCTAGTTTATTTCCAGCTAGACGTAGCTCAGTTGAACTGCTTTCTACTGAATTACAATCTTTTTCAATTATACATAAATTTTGAGAAAAGTTATTATTTTCATTAAAATTTTGTGAAAGCCTTTTGTTAATATTTTTACTGTTTTCAGTCACCGAATCATAATTTAAAAATATATTTGTTGTATTATCAGATAATTCTGATGAGATACTAATTTGATGTTGGGAAGGTAACAAGCCAAAATCATTATTGATTTTTTATTAAAAATTTAATTTAAATTATTATTTAAAATTAATTAAAATTTGATTTAAAATTTCTTTATCACTAATTCTCTATCCAACAACTCTATCAATATTATCCTCCTCATAATATTAATAGAACTGGAAGTAGTTAGTAATTAGCTGAGAAACAAGTCAACTTCCTTTCTGCGTTATTTTTTATTATTTAACTCACCATCTGCTTAAGGACTCTCGAATTTTGAGGCAATGTCTCATCATTTTCATTAATAGCGGAATTTTGCACTATCTTTACATTTTCACTACTATCACAAGTACATTCGACTTGTTGACGGGAAAAATTAAAATTACTAAAATCGGTCACTGCTGAGAGAAAAAAAGAGTAACACGCGTATTTCGAACCGAATACCGAAAAGAGGTGTGAGGAGTCGGTGAGGTAGGGCATCTTAATCTTTTACAAATAAGTGACGATATTGATGTTGCCAACCTTGAATAAAATAGCCTGATGTTTTAGTGAGTTCCTACTATCTATACTAGGATTTTTTTAAGCTAGTAGTGGTATATCGTGGGCGGGTGAAGATTTTTGAGGCTGTTGACCTGCATTTAAGGAAAATGCATAATTTAGACACCACGAAGACGTCATCTTAATCAGTATACAATAAGCTATCTTGTACTACCATCTCTAGCCGTCCTAATTGCAGAGCTATCCAATATTTTTTTAAATTAAAAAAAAATTCTTAGTGTTTGCTCACCTAGCAATAATAACCGATAGTAAACATAAAAAATATTGCTGGTGAAAAATCGCATATAAAAAATTCGTTCTTGTTCTTGTCTGTTCAATTCATTATAATAAAAGCGGAGTGTAGCTTGATTTTATTTATTGCATCTTTTAAGTTCGTTATAAATTCCTTGTATCAAAAACTGAAATAAACCCAACCCGTCTAGCTAGTTCACCGAAAGAAATGAAAATTGTTATAACACAAATAACCACTAACAATCAAAATGAAGATAACGGGAACGCTGATGCCGAAGAGGGAACTAGTGATCATTATTTGTTGAATCTGAGTAGGGATAGTACTCTTCCAGTCCCTCAACTCACAGAAGAAAAGAAAGAGGATGATCTTCTGGATGATGTGGACCCCTTCAAAGAAAACAAGAATGATGGTGATTAGTTACATATACCCAAGAAGAAAACTGGAATGAGGGTTGGACTCCCCGTTCACCAGTATTTAATAACTATATACCAACTAGGTCACAGTGACGTCTGCCGAATGGCATTAGAGGATATAGTACTCTGTGAAGTGATCCATCATCCCCTTAATATTAAATGTTAAAGATAGTTGTTAGATAACTATTAACATTACCTGTAAGTAAATATTGACACTTTTACACATATTTAACGTAATTAATATTAATTTTATAACAGTTTTTTATAATTTACGTTATATTATCTAATATTATCGTTACTATTATTTTTTAAAAAGATTTAATAAAATTTTACTCCTTGTTTGACAGATTTTGCTTTAAAATAAAATAGGTTTAAGAATCTAAACATTTTATAAATTACACAAATTGATTATTTTTTAAATAAATATTACTAACAATATTTAGCTAATTTAATTAATCTAGGTTTCTTAGTAATACCAAAAATGGGAATAAAATATTAGAATCTAATTGTTAATAAAATATAAATTTGTATTTTACAAGACCAATTTGGGGTTCAAATTTAATAGGATTAGGAGAATTCTGCTTCAAGACCCTCATAAGAAAAGCATGGGGGCAAAAACCCTACATTCTGGTGCTATTTTCTTGTGTCGTAAATAAAGCTAGGAGAGATCAGGAACAAAACTCCTATAAGAAAAGCGGCGGACTCAAAACCTTGCATTTTTCGTGTCATTTCAATCTGTGTAAGAAAAAAAAGTTTATCCTGTTATAAAAATAACACTATTAAGTGGATTAAACTAAAATTTTATAATATAATATTTAAAACAGTTTCTCCGACTTATTTCTTGTGGTTTTATCTGTATAAGGAATATTTATTAAAAGAGACTGTACTAAATATATTTTTTATTTAAAGCAGTTTCTGTAGATGTATAATTATTTAATATTTGCTGATACACAGTGCCATGGAAATTATTTATGAAAATAAAATTTTGGAATCTTTTTAAACCTACTCAATACTGATTCTAATTTAATTGGAATACTGTTATTGTATTGTTCATTCAAGAATTAAAAAACATATATTTCTTCGTTTTATCTGACATAAATTCAGTAGGGAGATAAGTAGGCCTTTAATACATCTTTTAAAATATTTTAGCTTTCTGTAATTTCAACAATTCTAGTGTTGCGGTTTAAACCATGATAAAGTTCTGATCAACTGACCAATTTTTGGTTTCAGCAGATGCAGCTTGTTTCTTCTATAAAAGTTTTTTCTGTTTTCTTTTTTCGATTTTCTTTCTTTCTTCGGGTTTGAGTTTTATATAATATTTACATTATTATTTGGGAGGAGGAGGAATTACGATAGTATCGTGAGATGAAGAGGCATTATGTGTGATGAAAGGAGGAAGCACTATATGAGTTGTAAGGAGGAAGTACTCTTTGTGTTAGAAGAAAGATACACTCTGTGTATTGAGAGGAGAAGGAAAAGGAGGCGTTCCCACAAATACACTACTGAGAACTGAGTGAAGTATGAACAAAATTCAATAAAGTAGTCTATAAAATTTTGGATCGAATCTAAAACCTCTACCTCTCTTGTTGACTTTTTTTTGGTAAGATATTATTTTATATTGTAAATTTCATCAAATGAATATTATTGTAAGAAACTTCGATACACAAATCGATGTTTGTAAGTCATGAAACAGGCATGAAATACAACGGTTTTTAGAATTTTAACAAAACGTTTTATTTATGTCGGTTTAATTATAAACAGAAACTAAATTTCTGGACTTATACTATACAGTGGATAACCTTAGGTAGCTTACTGTTGCTTATGGTAACTTCAACTATTTATTGTCAAATTAAACCAGATTTAAAGTTAATTACTTTCAATGTCTAATTGAAAAAATTAATTAATATAAATATTTGCAGAAGACAAATAATTGGCTAATTAGATTACGAAAATAGATAACGCCAACTGAAAAAAAAAATAGGATTAAGTTTCAAAATATATTAAATAAAAGTTTATTGTAAAGAAATATGAAAGGAAGAAAAGGTTGCGTTCCGTAAACAAGTTAGAATGACATATAGTAAATTGTGTAAATATAATATAGATGTTTGTATTAAGAAAATTGGAAGAAAACTTACCAACTGCTAGTAAACAAGATAAAATAAATGAAAACTTAATAACTAATTTAGTTATAAACAACATATTTGCTGCAAAATACTTTTTAGTCCATAGCTTAGTCACTTAACCTTTAAATGAAGTAAAATTCAAAAAATGAAAAATATTATCCATCGTTATAACAAAAATATAATGAACTAGTTAATAGACATACGTTTACATGAAAAATGGTGGTTCTTGGGATTAGTCTGAAGTTGAATATCAACACTCTCCATGTCACATCATCATTCTAATAGTTTCTTACTCCTGTTTTTAATTGTTATAAACGAACGTTTATGGAATCAAGTTCATTCGGCGTTCTAGTATTGAATAGTAAAGGTTTCTGAAAATACCTCGTGAAATCGTAAGTGAAACGTTAGAATGAACCACGATTTTTCCTTTAACAGAGTCCGTAAAAGCGTTCTTTTGATCTAAGTTCAGGTAAAATATTTATAATTCAACGTTTTTACACGTTTACAATTCTATATAATCTAAATACGACAGGGAACCCAATTAGTATTTAATAGGATTACACTCAGACAACTGAAGACGTATTTTAGGACATCTAAACAACAAATCCGTAAATTTGAAAAAATATATGACAAAAGTTGTATTAGTTATAACAAGAAGTTTACCTGGCAATCTTGAAGGTGGATTTAAACAAGATTTGACTAGCTGAAACACTTAGCCCATTTAAGCTAGAGCACATTAATAAAATATAAATTCCTAAACACACCATTAAACATATAGTAATCACTACACATTATAAAACAAAGTCCTCCGCCGCGTCTGTCTATTCGCGATAAACTCAAAAACTACTGAACGGATTTTCATGCGGTTTTCACCAATAGATAGAGTGATTCATCAGGAAGGTTTAGGTATATAATTTGTCAAGGTTTTGTGTAAATTGGTTGAAATATAACGATAATTGTTGGAAGTCTCGGAAAAAGTCAAGCCGCCTGGGAGCTTTCATCGAAAACGCTGCCTAATTCCCTTTGCGATATAACAAAACAATGCACAGTGGAATATTCCTCTTTTATGGATCTACAAAAAAGTCCGCGATGGCATATATCTATCTTCTAAAAAAAATGGTCACGTACAATGCGGTAATTGGAAAGTTATTTAGACGGATACAGTATTAATCCTTATCAACTTAAATACGTTAGTTACCTTAAGCATTTCATGCAGATTATTATAATCTTTACACCATATAATTTAAATGAATATCTTAGGAGTTATCGCAAAAAATTAACGCGCGCGAAAATAAATTCAATCGCGTTTCTAACACCGATGACGGTGAACTTAAAACCAACATGAGAATTTTATCGTCTGGCGAAGATAATAGGCAATTTTCTAACGACTTGCTCCAAATAGGTAATGGTGAATTTCAAGCTGGAAATGTCTGAATCACTCTTAATAATCTTTGTGTTTTGGTGTAAAATCTGGAAGAATTGATTGGAAAGGTATATCCCAATATTAGACACACACTAAGACACTAAATTGGTTTCAAGAAAGGGTTATACTATCACCCACTAATGAGCAAGTTGATAAAATAAATGATTTTATTCTTTCAAAACAAACCTACTACTCAGTTGACACAGTCGTGGATAGAGAGGAGGCAGTACATTATCCAACTGAATTTTTGAATTCTTTGACGCCTCCCGGAATTCCGCCGCACACCAAAACTGTGCAACGGTACAAGGCTCAAAGTAGTCAATTTAAAAATTTTTTTGATTGAATGTACCATATTAACTGGCAACGGAACTGGTGAAACGGTTTTTATACCAAGAATTCCTATGTTACCCTCAGAATTGCCTTTTCAGTTCAAAGGGCTCCAATTTCCAATAAAATTAGCGTTTGGAATGACTATTAACAAAGCACAAGGTCAAACTTTAAAAGTTGCTGGAATTGACTTAACCACTCAATGCTTTTCACACGGACAATAGTATGTTGCCCTGTCACGTGTAACTTCTAAACAAAATATGTTCGTTTTTACACGTAATCAGGTAGAAGTTATCAATGTTGTATATAAAGAAATATTTTAGTTTGTTTTTATGTTTATAATATCTACATAATAAAGTACATTAAAATACTTCAAGTAGTGTAGACATTTTTTTTTTTTTTTTATGGGTCTAGCACACGTGCTGCAGGGAAGTCCCTAAAGCGCTCCAGGAGCGGCACGAGTGCGGAAAAAGCGATTCACGTTGTTCTTGAATCACTGTTATGTTATATTACATTTAAATCTAATCCACATATTCGACGCATCAAGCTGATGCGATCCTACGACAGACAAAACATGTAGGCATAATATGCTCTACTACCCGTGCGAAGCCGGGGCGGGTCGCTATTATTACATAATTTAATATTTATTAACAATGAGTTTGACGAATGATATGAAAATATTTAAATTATAAAATGTAAAAGTAGTCTAAGTGAGTACAGAGAACCTATCCCTTGCAGTCTTGTTTACTACTTATTTGACTGGAACTAAACCGATGTATTTGAAGAGTCAGCTGGTTCTGATATTGCTAATACAGAGATCAAAATGAACGTCAGATGCAGAAAGATAGTATTTGGTATACTGACAATTAATAACTCTGATGTGCTATCTTTATGCGAAAGATTCCAAAAATCAAATGTACTAAAGGTCTTTGGAAGTAAATATGTTAATTGCCTATAAATTTTCAATAATTTACTAGCTGGTAGATAAAAAATAAACATGCATGGACTAAATATTTTTGGTACAGAGGACTATTCAGGCTAACAAAACTAGCACTTGGTTGCTTTATTATTTATGGAAAGGGCAGATCATTGGTTCCCAAAGTATACGTTGCGGTGCCCTGGTAAGCCACGATTTCGCCAAGCGTACTTCTTAGAGTTTAACATCGGAAAATCTGGATTCAGCAAAGGCACAGTGAATCCAAAAAGTTTGGCAATCACTGCTGTAGAACTATCTATGTTTTTTACTAAAAAGCTTTTTCCAGATTGATAAATTATACGGCAGTTATGTGGGGATGGAATGCTACGTATGTTGTGTTTAAATGTTATCTTGGTTATCATCAGTTTTGTGCTAACTTTTTAAGCATTATGGTTTACAAGACAAACAAAAATATGGCAAAATTATTCAAAATAAAAAAAACATTAAAAGTTAAACTGCAAATTTCCTTGAAAAACATTTTTTTCAATTAACTTTTTTATGCAAATTTTACAAATATTACAATTTTTTAACTTAAGGCTGTGTTAATTAGCAATTTTTATAATTTTCTTAATAAATAGCTATATATATTTTTTGCCAGATAAACTTCTTAGACTATAATTTATAATTTCACTCATAATTGTCGACCTTTTGCTTTTTGTTTATAGTATTTTTTAATTTGAACCTAGTGGCAACTAAACAAATATTTTGGAAAATTAAAACTGTTTCATTCCATTGCCACATAGTATATTGTCATAGCAGCCAGAAAAGTTACTATGAAAGTATGAGAGGTAAATCGTATATAATTAATTAAATAATTTAATAAGACAAAAATATAACCGAATAAACTCATAATTTTATATACCATTTTCATTCCAAATAAAATAACTGGACACCTTGTTACGATAAAAATATGACAATAAATTTGACCATTTCTTGGATATTTAATGTCACATTTCTCTTTCATTTAAGGTTTGCTGACTAACTCTCTGAAAACTTATCCTTTTAGAGCAATAAGAATATTAATACCACTCTATCCATCAAAGAGCCATACTAATGATGGCCGCATACGGGCACGAAAATTTATCTTCTTTACCAGAGTTATTTATAATTGAAGGTGTGACAGAAGCTACAACATTTTTGTCCTGACGGTGCTTTTAAATAATCCCTTAATGGGATCGTAAAGCTGAGAAACTGTTTTTGTTCTAGTGAAGGCTCTTTAAGTACATTAGTGCTTTTATACATTTGGATGCTTAGGAACACAAATAATATGTAATGTTAGCTATTGCTAAGACTTCGTTTAAATATAATAGATAATAAAATACCCTGCCAAGTGCAAGTTGAACTTGCGCAATTAGTGTTCCGTACCTTGATTGCTTTTAAAATAAAACATTTTGTTACGGAGGTATAAAATGATCAGTGACTTCACAAAACACACCTCAAATGAGTTTCCAACAAAATTGTTTCCAATCTTTACTGAAACCTGATGACCTTGAAATTTTTTTTTTATATACCAGATAAATTATTAAAGGTAATTCAGTCGTGATAATTTTCGTTCAATCTACACTCCGTGGAGAATATTCCAGCATTTTTTCAAAATTTTTTGATAAGTGCTTTTCGAGATAAGGGGGGGATCAGTGATTTTTCGCGATTTTTTTAAAATAATACAAAGAAAAGTGTGCGCAAGTATTGTATTATATATATTTTTTTACTCGTGTTTTCAGAAGCTTTCATTTGACACCACACTCGATGACCTAGTAAAAAAAACTAACCCTTTAAGTCAAAATTTAACTTTCAAAACTATATTAGTACCAAATTTCAACTTTCTATGACAAATAGTTTCGGAGAAAATCGGGTGCGACAGACGGGCAGACAGATAGACTGACGGACAGACACCGAAGTGATCTTATAATATTCAATACGGAACATTAAAAAGGCAATTATATTTTAAGATAATTTGTGATGATTTAAGGCTGTCAGAGTCACCAAATTGTTCAAACATAGAACCTAAATTTTTGAATGTGACACATATTATTTTAGGATGATTTTCAGACAGTGTTTTGGGTGTTATACTTTTGAAAGACAACCACGAATAGCCTATATGGGACCACCCATTTTGTTGATAAGAAATATTTGATGATTAAGAAAGAAATAACTGGTCAAGTGCAAGTTGGATTTGCACAACTAGTGTCCCGTACGTTGAGTACTTTTAAGGTAAACAATTTTGTTACGGAGGTATAAAATGATCAACGACTTCACGAAACACATCCCAAATGATTTTTTAACAAAGTATTTTCCGATTTTTACTGAAAAACTTATGACCTTGAAATTTTTATTTTTATTTTTTTTATATACCAGATAAATTATTAAAAGTAATGCACTCGTGATAATTTTCGCTCAAACTGCACTCTGTGGAGAATATCCCAGAATTTTTTCAAGATATTTTGATCATTATTTTTCGAGATAAGGAGGGAGGGGACAGCGATTTTCCGCAATTTTTAAAAAATAATATAATAATATATTTTTGAACTCGTGTTTTTTACAAGCTTTCATTTGACACCCCACTAGATGATCTGGTATTTTTTTTTCAGTTTCGATTTCACCTCCCAAAACTAACCCCTTAAGTCCAAATTTAAGTTTCAAAACTACACGGCTCTGATGAGGTCATCGATTCCTATATTAGTGCCAAATTTCAACTTTCTATACCAAATAGTTTCGGAGAAAATCGGGTGTGACAGACAGACAGATGAACGGACGCCAAAGTGACCTTATAAGCGTTCCTACGAAACACTAAAAAGTTCTAGAAATTTCTTACAATCAAGCCTATTATCAAAATCCAATTGAGACCTATATTTTGTACTATAATAAAGTACCAATTTAAAAAAGGGATCTACCAGTTTTTCCTTTCTGAACACACTAGCCAAGCCCTAGCTCTGCATATTTATAAGGAAATACAAAAAACCGGTAAAGTGATTAAACCTGTACTAACCTCACGAATTCACAGTTATAAAAATAAATACTGAATTTAACTTTGTCTAACGAATAAAAATCTTAATCCATGCATGTTAATTCGACATTTTAAATGATGGAAAAAAAAATGGTGACATATTAATTAAAAAAAAGCTGAGCAAGAGAATGCCTTAAGAAACAATTCAATCCTAAAATGTTAAAATTAAAAATAATGAAAATCTAATATAATTCTCAGATTTCCTGACTCCAAGTTAGGGTCCTTGGCATAAGATTCGATATATTCGAGGCCATTCTGAAATCTCCTCTCCCACCCCTTTAACCATCAATCCTTATCTGCTTAAATATGGTTAAATTTTTTTTTTGTGTACAATTATCGCACCAAAAAAACCAGGTTAAATGAATAATAGGATTCTTTCATACTTCAAGTATTAAGTGTGTATCAAAGAAATTGATCTTTTATTTTACTCACGAGTTATCGTGCTAACAGACAGATAGACTGACAGAATGACAAAAATTGGAAAACCATATCTTTTGGTGGGGTTCTTATCATGAATACAGTACTTTCGAGATTGAGGAAAGTAAAATGTTAAAAATATTAATGTGTTGTTAATAATATTTTCTTACATTAAACTTAATTGTAATAAGATAATAAATTTAAAAAAAATAATTGAATTTTGAACTGTCAAGTAGCTTGATTTGTTACTGTATTATTAAAAAATAAAACAATGTTATGGTAAGCCAGAAAATCTAAACATGCCGTTATTAAAAATACTTGCCATTAGTGTAAAAAATGTACTAATAATTTAACTGTAATCATGCAAATTAAATAAGAAAGTATATTTCCTATTCACATATCACAACCAAATTGAATTAGTGTTAAAAGGTACAGTGCTGAGTATTTGTTTTGTCACAACAAAAGATTGTTCGTTTTCATAGTTTCAGGTTGCTAGAAAAAGGGCCAAGTTTGAGCTTCATAATTTCATGCTTTAAATTTACACTAGCCGTGCGCGCGACTCTGCTCGTGTGGACTTGATGCACTATTATCGTCACTGCTTATTCCTTATGATACCTAACGTAATAAAATATATCTTATAACCTGGCCAGAGAACATATCTATTTTATAAAAAAACACGTAAATCGGATAAGTGGTTCTCGAATGATAAGCACACTAACGGATAGACAGACAGATAGATAGGTTGCATTATATATATATATATATATATATATATATATATATATATATAATATATATATATATATATATATATATATATATATATTGTGTTCTTTGTTACATTATATTGTTCCATATTTATCGGTTTAGGCAGCGTATTGCAAGAGAGTGCGCTAACGGCAAACTTTTTTCCGACTTGATTCACTATTATCGTCATTATTTATTTCTTATAACGTAATAAATTATATCCTATAACCTGACCAGAGCACATATGTATAATTCTAAAAAAAAAAACACATAAATTAGATAAGTGGTTTTCGAGTAATAAGACGTATGTATTATACAAGATTATAGATAACCAGACCAGAGTGTGAATTAAAAAAAAAAACTTAAATCGGATAAGTGGTTCTCGAGTGATAAGCGCACTAACGGACAGACAGATAGAAAGACGTTGTGTTTTTATATTTATTATAGAAGATTATAGATAACCTGGCCAGAGAACAAATGTATGAATTTAAAAAAAAAAAAAAACACGTAAATCGGATAAGTGGTTTCTGGAGTGTTAAGCGTACTAACGGACAAATAGACAGACAGACAGAGAGACGTGGAATTTTATATATTTTATAGAAGATTATAGGTAATCTGGCCAGAGAACGAATGTATGAATTAAAAAAAAAAACACCTAAATCTGATAAGTGGTTCTCGAGTGGTAAGCGCACTAACGGACAAACAGACAGACACAGAGACGTTGCATTTTATATAGTATATTCTTTGCTACGTGACATTGTTCCACGTTTAGGCAGGGTATTGCAAGAGAACGCGCTAGCGGCAAACTTTATTCCGATTCTATTCACTATTATCGTCACTGATTAATCTTTATGTTACCTAACGTAATAAAACAAATCCTATAACCCGGCCAGAGAACATATGTATGTTTTGAAAACAAAAGCACGTAATTCGGATAAGAGGTCCTCAAATGATAAGCGCATTAACGGACAGACAGACAGACAGGCAGAGAGATGTTGCATTTTATATATATTATACAAGCATTGCAACAGGTCCGTTGAGGTGTAAACGTCAAATTTTCATCTAGAAAGAAAAAGAAAAAAAACCAAAGCATGACATTCTAGTGTAGTGAGAAAATTCTAACAGAAAGAAATAAGTAGTGATAATTTATATGTAAAATAGCGTGCGATTCAACTTAATACACCTGGATTACCCCTACATATAAGAAAGAATAGGTTTTGTAAAACATTACTTTGCAAGGTAGTTAAGGCTACAAATTTTTATACAACTATTCTATTTACTGTTCATATGTTCAAATGTGACATTTTTCCTATAATACTTACTGTTCTTCAAAATTACTATGGTCCTATAACACGATGGTAGGATACAATGAATTGTATTAAGTACGCCTATCTATTACTTCATCGAAAGCTGACACAGCAGCTTTTAAGTCGACAGAGTGTATATACAATTCTTTGTATCCTACCATCGAGTTCCGTAACTTCTGAGATAAGTACCAGTAAATTCTGTTCTCTTGTGATATGGCGAAACGCATCTCAGGATGGATATGACGAATAAGAGAACAGTGGGTAAACTGCTAAAATATGGACTTCGTTCGTTTTCAGCTATTTTTATATTTATGTGCCTGAGAAGAATCCCTCGAAAAACGCTACCTGGTTTTAAGCGTTGACTGTGTCAACCACTCTGTCGGCTTGAAAGTTGCTGTGTCTGCTTTAGATAGAGTAATAGGTATGCGTACTTAATACAATTTGTAGTATCCTACAATCGTGTTCCGTAACTTCTGGGATAAGTACCAGTAAATTATGTTCTCTTGTTCGTCAACCCTAGCCTGACTGGTGAGACGTAATACAGCGAAATGCGTCTCAAGATAAATTTGATGAATAAGAGAAACTACTGAAATATGAACTTCGTCCGTTTTCAGTTAATTTTACATGTTCCTACAATATTTCATGCACTATTTTGTTCCAAGTTGCTGAATATTCGTACTTTATTTTTGGCTTGACAAAATAATGTTATTTTAATACTTACTCTCTGATATTTTAATTAGCACAAAAACATATCAGATAAACATAGTGTTCTTGGAAATAGTATTGAAAGAAATATTGCAAGAATCTTGAATTTGGCATGTAGAGTTTGGAAGATATAATAAACCATAAGAAAAAAAATTGTGATACTTTGGCTCTTAGGAGCAGCATCCTCCTAACGCCAAATTGTAAAATGAAACTATGCTGCCTTGAAAAGTAGCATAATTTTTAAAAATGCAACTTAAAACCAAAATGTTTCATGGGGCTAGCAGACCTATATTGGGAACCTTAAGAAATGCTTGAGCAGAGGTGATACCATATTTACTCTATTGGTTTATTATGGCTCCAGACTGTACCTATTTAATATTACGTTTGCCAATAACTTTTGTGCAATTCTCAGCAGCCGTACCCAATTTACAAAAATATGTCGAATCTGTATTATGTGCTTGTTGAAAACAGTAAAAAAATGGTTGAAGATTTACTCAATATTCGCCTTGCAAACACGTAGTTCTAAAATGAACATTGAATTTAATTAACTTTCTCATACTAAAGAATAACTAAATATGCATTATCGCTCGATATTTTTTACATAACAACGCCTTTATTATATTTAATAAAACGAAACTTAAGCCGAGGAAGAATGTCTAATAAAGTAGATAAAACAATAATAATATCATTTCCAGATCTCTAACTCGACGAACCCTAAAATGGACATATAATACGATATATATGCAACTTCCCCCTAAACCAGGTCCCCAGCCTTTTAATCTCATATATGTTTTTACTATAGTATAAGAAGAAGCTAAAATGCTAACATTTTTTCTAATATTCAAACCGAGGAAAAATCTCATAATACTATTGAAACTATATTATATATTTACCGATTCTCATCCCTTTTAAATCTCTTCCCCTTAGAAAATTTACAGATTTCTCTAAAAACCTGGAAAAGAATATAAAACAAGATGCACATAAAGGTACCCATTTAACCCCTAGCCTAATCCTTTTAACCCTTTCTAAGTTTTATATTTTATACAATTTTCTTTGTACTTCAAATTTGTACATTATCAGAATCAAATAAAAGAAAATTTCTCATAATCCTATTAAAATTCTAAAATATGTAGCTACACCCTTATTTTTCGCCCTATTCCTCTGTTTACATTAGACATAATGGAAAAAAAATATTATATTGTTTATATTCATTGGCTCTAAGATCCCTCCAAAGGACATATTGCATGATATATAGGACGCCATCATTCTAACTTCCTTTCCCATCCATTTAATAACTTGCATGTTTTATTATTATGTTTAATTTTTGCGTATTTCATTCCATTATTTCAGCCAATACCAACCTTGGTTGTATATCTTGTGTAGGCCTGGGACTCCGTATTGTAGATGGTCTCAGGTTTCAATCCCGGCAGGTCGATATAGTTTATTTATTAATTTATTTAAATATAATTGGCTTGGCCAGAGACACAGGTAGTAATTGTTGCAGAAATGCAATAATGTCCGTGGCAGCCCTATTGCGTGTGCTGTGAAATACAAGAATGTATGTTTCGGCACTTGAACAACGTTGACGGATTTACGATATCCTCGTCGATATTCTTAGGATATAAAAAAGGATCAGGCGGGGAGGTGAAGGATAAAAAAGGAACGCTCGCCCTTATTTTTCTAATTTAGAATTTGTTATATCATTGAAATTAAAAATGGTAGGTTTTCTAAAAAAGATTTATTATTTACATGCTTTATTCATATTATTAGTCTCTACGATAATGGCATAATAATATAGTGTTTTACTTTATCCTTGTATAAATAAAGAAGTAACTAACAAGCTATGTTAGCTTCAATGTTATTTTTGAAGGGTTTTTTAATTTCTAATTCACATTAAAATTTTGTGAAACATATATTTTCTAGATATCCAGTATAATTATACAAAAATTCACCAAGGAAAGCTTAATAAGATTTATACCATGGATTATTATCTCTGAACATTATAAAAACTAACAAGTTGAATTACTCAAAACTAAATACTATATACAGATATATATATATATATATATATATATATATATATATATATGTATATATATATATATATATATATATTATATATATTTATATATATATATATATATATATATATATATATATATATATATATATATATATATATATATATATATTATACATATATATATATATATATATATATATATATATATATATATATATATATATATATATATATATATATATATATATATATATATCAGCGTTTCTCAACCTTTCAGTATTTGCGACACATTTTCAAACATAATTTTTATGGTGCCTCTCCCCTCTCATGCAATAACAATGCATGCAATAATAATGTATTTTCAGTATTTTGATATTAAAGCTACACTATGAACTCAATTACAAGCCTTACAAACTACCAAAAATTAGTAAGTTTATTCATATTTAGCAATATATATCTGCTGCGTTGACAAAACTAAAATCAATACCTCTCTATTGCTCTCTGCCACGTCCACCATATCGGTAGCGGCTTCGCGCGAGAAGTTCCGAGTTGTCTCGAACATTCGGAAAGTCTGCCCAAAAGTGTATAAATGCTGCAACTCGTTCAATCAAAGCTCATCTCAGTCGAGTTTATCCTTCTACTGCTATCGGATTTATCGTGAATGTGTATGTTGTAATTTACGTGTTAATTGAAATTCAAGGTATTAGGTATTCAGGGCAGTAAATTTATACAGAATCATGGATAAATTTTTAAGTGGGACTAAACGAACATTAGACGATAGTGAAGCATCAACAAGTGCACAGACGAGCGTGGTTCCGAAAATAAAATCAAGAAAATATTTCAAGAATACTTAAATTTAGCGTTTACCAGTACTGAAAAAATCAAGAAAAAAGGCCCCTGTGTGTTATTTCCTCTAAAATCTTGGCAGCAGACAGCATGAAACCAAATAAACTTTTGGAAACATTTTGAAACGCTTCATAGTGAGTACCTTAACAAACCCCGAGAATTCTTCGAATTAAAATTAAAATCATATGTAAAGCAGAAATCATTTTTTAAAAAGACTTTGTGAATGAAAAAGCTTTACTTGCCTTTTACAAAGTTCATATAAAATAGCCATATGTAAAAAGTCTCACACCATTGGTGAAGAGCTCGTTTTGCAGCAGCAATTGAGATTTTAAAAACTATGTTTGGAGATAATTTTGCCAAACAATTGCTATCCATACCTATATAAAATGATACTGTTGCCCGTCGAATTGGTGATATAGCTGAAGATGTACAGCATCAGCTTTTCGGGAAGTTGCGTGACAAATTGTTTTCAATTCAGCATGATAAGGCAACAGGTAGCAATAAAGATGCTCATTTCATTGCCTATGTTCGATTTTGTGATGATGTCAGCAGTAGAAGAACTATTTTTCTGCAAACCAACAGAAACTCAAAGCAACATCACTCGCATTATTTGCTATCTTAAATGATTTTATAAACGAGGCAAATATGGAGTGGAAAAATTGCGTCGGAATATGTACCGATAGTGATCACTCAATGCATGGAAGATTTCAAAGTATACAAGCACTTGTGAAACAAAAATCTCCACTGTGTGTGGGGACAAATTGTATGATCCACAGAGAAGCTCTGGCTTCCAAAGAAATGGGTCCTGTTCTGAATATTGTGCTCACTACAGTTGTAACCGTAGTAAATTATATTAAAATGAGACCCCTAAAATCTAGAATTTTTTCTGCACTTTGTAAAGGCATGGGTGCCGAACATTCAGCGTTACTATTTGATTGCGAAGCAAGATGGTTATCACGTGGGAAATGTTTGCAACGTGTTTATAAATTAAGAAATGAAATCGCCATTTTTTCTAGAAGAGGAAAACCAACCGGAAGCCAAGAAGTTTCGAAATAGTTTATTGTGATGAAATTGAGCTATATATATTCGACAAACTAAACACCTTAAATCTTCAACTCCAAGGAACAAATATACATATATTCGATACAAGTGATAAAATTAATGTATTTTGTAGAAAATTGGAATTGTGTGAGAAGAAATGTAAAGCAAAAAACCTAGAAATATTTGAAAATGTGGGTGAATGTGTTAAAATATACAAGGCTGAAGAACAACATGTGAAAGTTGTTTTAGTAACCATTGAATATCATCTACCCATGTTGACAAAGAATTTTAAAAAGTATTTTCTTACTGACGGCAATTTGGTAGCAAGTTACGAGTGAGTTAGGAATCCATTTCAAGACACTCCCGACAACTTCCGAAGAAGAAATCTTCATAGACTTCAAGGCAAGTGATGAAATCAAAAGACAATTTAATAATAAATCACTCTTTGAATTTCGGGCAGGGGTGAATAATGAGTTTTCTGCACTGAAAGCAAGAGCATTTCATATACTGTTGGCATTTTCAACATCTTACCTTTGCGAAACCAGATTTTTTTGCGGTAGCTGCTTTGAAAACAAAATATAGATCTCAACTAAATATAGAAAAAAGAACTCAGAGGGTCTCTTTCTAAAATTAAACCATCCTTCGAAAATCTTTACTCTGCAAAACAGGCCCAAGAGAGTCACTAATAATTATTAAACTTGTTTTTAATTTTGTATTGATGTGTTAATTATTAGGTAAATACATTGTGCAGTACTAATACAATCCTATTTATAGGTGTATTATATTAGTGTAGGTGTATATTTTATTTTTATTTATGTCAGAATGTATTTTGTTTTGCTTTCCTTTCAATAAATTATATTAAATGTTTTTAATGAACGTTTTTGATACAAATTTCATATATATATATATATATATATATATATATATATATATATATATATACGTTATATATATTATATTTATATATATATTATATATATATATATATATATATATATATATATATATATATATATATATATATATATATATATATATATATATATATATATATATATATATATATATAAATATATATTATATATATATATATATATATATATATATATATATATATATATATATAAATATAAATATATATATATATATATATATATATATATATATATATATATATATATATATATATATATATATTATATATATATATATATATATATATATATATATATGTATATATATATATATATATATATATATATATATATATATATATATAATGTTCATATTAAATTAATATGCCGCCTAACCGATCAGTACCTAACATCATACTAACTACCATTTAACGAAAACAGGCGAAAATGCTTAACAAGCTATAGAATTTTCGGTGTTGCCAAATACACGATTTTATTCTATACTTGTAAATTTTCATAATTAAGGAACAATTCAGTTAATAATAAATTAAAATAATAACATAACAAATAATATTTTTTATTTATTATTTTTAAAACACATCCCTTGATAATGCTCGACAAGATTTGCATATGCACGTCTTCCAGCTCCATTGATCATAGGCACTTAACAGCTGATGTAGATGTTTCAGTTCACCTTATATCTTTGGGCAGAATTTAAGAAATATGGCTCGACTAACAATTCCAAGAGTAATACCGAAGTAGTAAACGTTTTTTTCTAACAAAGCCAAGATTTTTTGCTGAGAGAAAAATATTAAAAATATGAGAATGACAAGCTAGATTTAAAAAAAGTATTAGTATAATATTTATTTATCTTGTTTATTATTATCAATTTGGAATTTTTTATTACGTGAAATTGTTTACAGAGACTTTAAAATTAAAAATTTAAATAAAATTTATAGAAATGTTTTATTTAATATTTTTAATGCTTTTGGAAAATATAACATGTCTTATCATCGTGATTATTTATTTATAAATACATAGAAATATTTTAACACAAGAAAAAAATCCACCGTTTTAAACATTTAATTGAATTAGTGTTCATAGTTATATACAAAACTCTATAGACTCTTTTAAAAACATATACAGTGAATTTTTTTTAAAACAAAAGATTTTAATAATAAATTTTAACTTTCTTGAAAATATAATAAAATTTTTGTCTAGAAATACATATAAAATTTTATTAATTTAGGAAAAGTATAGAGCAACCGCTAGATTTTCAGGATTTTCAGTGGGCAACAGTCTACAGTTTCGTAAATTATCTCTCCTCATCTTGTATATATGTCAGCTTATCTAAAATAAGATTGTTCTATTTTGTAAGTTTCTATAATTTCATAAATTATTATTTTGTAGTATCGTTTCCTAATAAAAAAACGCTAACAAAGTTTTTCATGGCCCAGAAAAGACCAGTTTGTGTTGTTCTACATATGAAGTAAAGTGAATCTTGGAGAAGCAGATTATTGATTATGTCGGTTGGGTGTCTATTTTTTTTTCTTTTAAACGAGCAAAAGCTTTAAAAACAGTGATGGTAACTTCGAACTAATATTAATTAATAAGTGAGCTCTAAAACACACCGTTTAAAACATGGTGGTATTTTTTAGGTATGTAAAACTATAATTTCGTATGAAATAACACAAAATTAACTAAATTTGACACAAAAATAAAAAAATGTATATTAATTGTCAGCATGCTCGTATTTTCTTGTTTTGTCAGCATGCTCGCAGTTTTCTTATTTTAACTATTTTATTATTTGTATATTGACACTAAATACAACTTCAATTTATTTTATAAGTTGGCTTTTTAAGATTTATTTTCTATAAGGTATCTCTCCAACCTTAACCACTTTATTTAATGTTCACTAAGGAGTCTTGCTTTTGCTGACTTCGTATGCTTTAGCAGTACAGTGATCCTCCCATACCATAGAATTCTTTTGAATCGGCTTCTTGTTTCCCTTTCATTTTTTGTAAAAACCTTAGGTCACTTCATTGTATTTTATAGTAAGTCGGTGCAATGATATCATTTCCTTATCTTTAGTTACATAGTCAGTTTGGTACTTTATCAACTGAATATATGAAGATTTCTTTTTCTCCTTTATACTATAAATTTTGACGGGGCTCCATAATTTAACAACAAAGAACTTTGAATATTAGCTTTTGAAAATTCATTTGTTTTGGTAAATTTTAATATAGTACCAACTTTGGCCAGCTGCGATTTCTTCCACTAGCATTCTACAGAAGTACAACCTCTGCGGTGAACCCGCACGTTTGTGAACACATAATCTGGATGAATCCAATTTCTTCTTTTTACAATTACTCTCAAATACCCTATTTACGCAACTGCGAAATCAGAGATGGTAATGGTAAATGTAAAATTTCAGTCAGATGGTTTTCGCGGTTTTTTTATCGTTCAGTAGTAATTTATGATATATACAGAGTAAAATTCATTATCTCATTTGTTTCGGGAACGACGAAAAAAATGTTAAATATAATAGTTTCAGGGAATGTTAAGGTGCACAGTTTAAAATTATTTTTGAGTATATTGGGTACTTCAAAAAAGTGTGGCCGATATAACATATGTTATTTTAAATGGAACATTCTATTTCTTCTTGTTTTTAAATTTTGAGTAAAATTTTATAACTTTTTTATTAATAATGTTATATACCTAAATCTACTACTTTTTCCAATATTTCAATTTTTTAAAAAAATACTAGTTTCAGTTTTGAAAAAATTGCCAGTAGTGCCATTGTTTCTGAAGGTGGAATACTCATAATTTGTACCAGCGTTCTATAGAAATAAAAAAAAAGATATATGTAACGAAATTTAAGTTAGATGCTACAGGGTGTTCAAAATAAATTTATACATTTCGACTATTTTAAACTGAAAAATCTCAAATTTTTTAAATGGCACACCCTGTATATTATTATGTTTTCTGATAGATTTTACAAAACCATCCAACTTTTATTAAGTATGTCAAACACCTTTTTCTAATAGTTTTCGATTTATTTTGAATTTTTCAATTTCTATCCTTGTTTTCAATACACTTACACTATAAATCATAGTTGCCAAGACAAAATAAAAATGTAGGCAAAAAAATGAAAAATCTCAAATTTTTTAAATGGCACACCCTGTATATTATTATGTTTTCTGATAGATTTTTACAAAACCATCCAACTTTTATTAAGTATGTCAAACACCTTTTTCTAATAGTTTTCGATTTATTTTGAATTTTTCAATTTCTATCCTTGTTTTCAATACACTTACACTTATAACATCATAGTTGCCAAGACAAAATAAAAATGTAGGCAGTCAGATGTTCATTTTTTTATTTACCAGTGGCAGAGCGAAAAAAGATTTTTTGATTTCGTTTATTTCATCATTTCTTTAGGGTTGAATTTTTCACTTATAAAACAGAAGCCCCCATTTATTAGTGTTTTTATATGTCATATATATATATATATATATATATATATATATATATATATATATATATATATATATATATATATATATATAAGTAGTATAGGTAACGTGCTTCTGGACCACCTCGATGGCCACTTTTTAACCGGCCTTGACCACTAGCCGAAGAAGTGTATTTCAGGAGCTGAAAGTCGAATGGCTGAAGTCTTCTGGAAGTTGGGTTAAAGAAGGTCGTTCTTCGTCCGCATAAGTGTGTTAGTTACGTTTTTCTTGACCTTTGACCTTCAATCTACAAGAATACCTGAAAATCTGCAAGAAGTGCTGAAATTCCAAGAAGTCGTCGACAATGACGTCACAGTCCAGTGGATGTTGATCAGTGCCCTTTTGGCACTGAATGACCTTGAGGAGTGAATTTGCCTTCATATTGGTATATATGTGTGGTAAATGTTGTGTATTAAATTAAATAAGTTAAAAAAAGTGTTGTCTGTAGTAGGATTTGAACCTACATATGTTGGTTTCAATACTGCAAAACCGGGGACTTAACCTACTTAGCCAAATAGGATTCGTAAGAGAGAATGTAATAATTGGGATGACATAAAAAAGGTATGCTGAAAAATCTGCAAGAAGTGCTCAAATTGTTTGAAATTCGTACAAGAAGTGGTCGTCAATGAGGTAATATGTCCAGTGGCTGCTGAACAGTGCCTTTTTGTCAAATTTAGATGTTGAAAATGTCGTTATAGAGGTAGAATCGGTGTAAATAGGTGTAAAATAGGTGTAAATAGGTGTGAATAGATGTCTTAAGAGCCTGCAAGAAGTGGTCGTCAATGACGTAATTTGTCCAGTAGATGTTGAAACAGGGTATCTTAACTTCATTAAAACTTCAATGAACTTCTGTTACAGGAGAAGTTGTGTGGAGGCTCGTTGTGTAAAAGTGGATCACTAGGTAATATTTTAGTTGTAAATGTGTGCAAAAAAAAGGCCTTATTAGGTAGTATTTTCGAGGTAAAATTTGGTAAATGTTCCCCTATAATGTTGTTTGGCGTCTAAAAGTCGGTAAAAAAGCTGGAAAAAGTAAACAAGTGGGCGCCGTAAGTCTGTAAAAAATGTGTGAGATAAGGCAAAATGTAAACAAAATGTATGAATAATGTGTGATTCATGGTACTTTTTGTAAGTAAAATTGAGTAAACAAGTGGCTCGTTAGGTCTGCAAAGTAGATAAGAAAGGTCAAAAATAGCTGATAAGAGATGAGTGAATGTATGTGAGAATGTAAGAAATAGCAAAAACTTGTATTAATAGGAAGATTCCATGCAAATAATTGAAAGGACAAGAAATTTATTTGGTTGTGGGAAAGTTAAATGTAAACGCAAAAGTTGTTGTTTGTTCTCAAGTTACTATAGTGATATGAAATGAGCCTAAATAAATCTAAGACGAGTTTGGCCTCGTTGTATTGTAAATCTTAGTAAAATATGTAGAGAGATGAGCCTAGCCTAGCCTAGCCTGGACTCGTTGTGGGAATATATATTATGAGAGGAGAATAAAACACACAAGTATGAGCATATAGAGAAATATATTAATAAATTCTAAAATAATACAAAATGTTACTACACTTAAATTTATATTGTTTAAAATAATTCATTCAAGTCATCTGTTTCCTTGTCTTTCGTTGGTTTCTCTCGCATTTTCCTTGTTGTTCTTTACTGGTAATATATCTTGATGGCATGTGTTTTGCACCATCCATTAATTTGAAAACCTTTTTAGCATCACATGCCAAACATCGTTCATTATACAGATCTGTTTCTCCTTTACATTTGGGACATTTTATTCGTACAACTGACATTTTTAATGGTAGTTTTATCTCAGACACCTGTTATTGAACTAAGTTTAGTTAGATAAATCTCAATCTTATATAGAAATATATATTCCTACTACTACTATTACTTATTACTGAACATTACTATTGTGAACAACTATTGTGTTTATTATCAAAACCTAACCATTTTACAAGTACTTTATTTCCTTGTCGTTTTTATTACTTTTTCAACTAAATAAATATCTGGATATTTAACTTTTTGCAGTTGGAGTTCATAAAATCCACCTTTAATGTCACCTTGTTCATCTTGAAGTAAATACGTAACGGGGTTTGTATATTGTACCTTTTTAATGGTAAATATTTCCGTAGACCAATTTGGTTTGTAATGTTTGTCAAAAACACCTCTAAGTTTTGATATGCGTACATGATCCCCTACTTTATATTTCGTTTGAAGTATAGACATCTTTATGTTATTATAAACCGTGTCAAGTAGAAATTTTTCATGTTTTTCAGTTACCTCACTAGGTTTTAGACCTATAGTTCTATGTTTTTTATTATTATAAATATGGATGATTTTCGGTAGTAATTTAACCCACTTATAGGATCCTTGAATACTAAATTCTTTCCACATCATACTCTTAAGAATTCTGTTAACACGTTCCACAATTGATGCCTTCTTTTCATTGTAAACGACATAATGTAAAAATATTATATTTTTTCAAAAGGTTTTGTACTTCCTTTCCCGTAAATTCTCCACCAGAATCTGCACACAAATTGATTGGAATCTGTTGTTTAAAAACATTTTCAAGAGCATGTGCTACTTCATTAGATGTTTTTGTCTTTAATGGATAGGCCCACACATATTTGGAAAAACAATTAATTACAACTAATATGTATTTAAATCCCTTATTTTCTTTTTCAAATTCTCGCATTTCTACCAAATCGGCTTGCATTAGATCTAAAAGTGATTTTAAAATGACTCTTCTACGTTTTAAAATTTTTCCTTGCAGGTCTATGAATTTCTTCAAAAATTTGTTTCTTTACTTTAGTTGCATAGTTGGACATTATTCAATAATATTAGCTTCACGTAATTCTTCAATAAGAGTTGATCTCGTTTGTGTGAATTGTATTGCCAGCTGTTTCAGAGGCAACTAATAATTTTAATCGTTCCACCAACTCATTTGGATCATCCCAGTATACATAATCGATTGGATTATTTGTAACTTTCATAAACATACCATGTCCTACTCTTTCAGAGATGTCTGATTCTTCTTCTTCTTCCGAATCTATGTCTATTTTATTTAAATTTGGTTTAATAATTTTCTTAAATTTGCTATGTTGTATAGTTTTAATATCTCTTATTGCACTTGAATCAGATAGAATTTCAGCATAATGTTTAGCATCATTTTTAGTATATTTATTTGGTGGATTTCTATTAAAAAGTAGTCCGTATAAACCACTGGTACCTCTAAATTTTTTAGATCCAATTAAGAGATCGGGTCCATCGAAATTAATAGTTTGATTACCTATTGAAAATCGTTCAATGTCTTTATCAAATTTTACTCTAAAGTTTCCCTCAGAATCACCTTTACCTTTTGGATTCTTAAGATACATTTTAATATATTTTGCAGGTAAAGGATGATATTGTTCATAATAAATCTGATAAAGATTTCTCTTCTATGGTTTAATTTAATTGATCTTCGTAATCTTTTTGTCTTTTGGCTTCCTCATCGAAATGTTCCTTTTGAATATCTTTAACGAGATGTTTTCTTAAACTGTATGGCTTAGATTTTGTGGTAAAATGCAATTTTCTCTTGAGAGGTGCTGCTGCTGACATAGGTGGTTTAATTGACATCATTTCCTCTAGGTGTATCGGTGTAAGTTGAGGTTGTCGGGATGGGTTCAGGACGCTATCGAATTTTTATCAGTATCTTCCAAATCATCATCATATTCATCTCCTTCATACTCATCATCATCATAATCAGATTCCTCAGATTCTCAGGACGTGCTTCAAGAGTTTTTGTTGTTGGAATTTCATATTTTTTTGGGTCCAATTTATTTTCAATACTTTGTAAATGTTTCGTTATTGGTTGAAATAAAGTTTCATGTGCAATTTGATCATGTTTTAAAAGGTTTAATTTATTTTTGATATCTCTTCGTTTGTGTGTTAATTTTTGTTTAACATTCTTTTTACTTGAGCTTATTTTTTTCCTGTTAACCATCTTGTCTGAGAGACGTTTAAGTGAATATTAATTGTATATAAACATTAAATTAAATATATATATAACTGTCTAAACCATAAACGATATCTTCCTTCATCAATTTTGTTGACCCTTAAAAATTGATAAGAATCCAAATGTGTAGGACCTGAAATAATACATCGCATCGTAGAGGGTAATAAGATACTATGTTTAACATTGTTCTTAAATTCTTGTAAAATCGTGATTTTCAACTTTTAGTCTAGTTTTTTGTTGAACAATTCTCTTCATCTTACACAACACATTCAAAGTTAGAATAGAAATAAGTATAAAATAGAATGTTTGTTAAATTTATAGTTAGTATATAGTTTGATTTCGAAAATGAAATACTATTCTAGTGACAGAAACATATCAAGGGAGTGGACTTTTAAATACTGTTATAAATAAGCTTCCATTTGAAGTACATTTACCGGGTTATCACTTTTGTGGACCTGGTACAAAACTACAAGACATCTAGCTCGTGGTGATAAAGGAATTAATCCTCTCGATGAAGCTTGTAGAGAGCATGATATAGCCTATTCAAATCATACTGCCTTACCTGATCGTCATCAGGCTGATAAAATTTTACTTAAAAATGCTTTAAATCAAATTAATGCACAGGATGCATCTTGGAAGGAAAAAATTGCAGCTATAGGTGTATCTGCTGCCATGGGTAGTAAACTTAAGTTAGGTATGGGTTATAGTAGAAAAGGAAGGGATATTAAACAAGATAAAATAAATGAGAATGATAAAACTAATCAGTACATTATGAATGAAACGAAGAAGAACATTAAACAAACTACAGGTATTATTAAGCAAAGTGTAAAATCAACGCAAAATTATCTAACAGAAATGGAAACGTTGTTAGAAAAAGATCAATAACTTACCAACCCGATCCCACAAAAGGTTTTAAAACAAATGCTGAGAAGAAAATAAAAGCTCCTAAAAATAAATCAGCTACTACTAAAACGAAAACGAAAACTATTAAGAATACTATTAAGAAGAAGAAAACTATTAAGAATAAGAAACCTTAAATAGATAGTAGTGATGATAATGATGATGATGATGAAAAGAAAAACCAATTTATAATTATCACGAAAGAAAAATTAAGGAAGGGATAGCAGCAAATAAATTATCAAATACCACAGAAAGTACCACGTAGTAACAGAAAGAGGAAACTTGATAATAATAATAATATTCAAGAAGTAGATGTAAAATTGTTAGAAAAGAGATTTAAGCGAGATATTAAACAACAACGACGACAACAAAAACAACAAAAGCAGAGTCGAAAACGTAAATTAAATATTTCAGAAGAACCATCTACTACTAATACTCCTACATTTGACATGGATATGGATACTAGTACTAGCCAAAAACGAAAACGTGATAGTATTAGCAGTGAAGAAGAAATTGATGAGGATTATAGTAAAAAATTTAAATTATAAATCCAGTTATATAGGAAAGTCTTATTAAATATAGTTTAGTTCATTACAAACCTTTCAACCAAAGGGAACACTTAGTATTATGGCAGTCAGTAATAGTCGTAATCGTAGGAAAAGAAAAGAGAGTAAATCTAAGAAGAAACAAAATCGACAAAGGGGAGGAAAAACGTAAAAAACAAATAAGAAGTAAAAATAAGAAAAGATTAAGTTTCCAATCTGTGGCAAAGAAAAATGAAGAGGAATATTTTAAAAGTAAAACCTACAAGTATAAACAGTGCTCTTAATATTGCAATTAAAACGGTTAAAAATGAAAAAGGAAAAATCAACACACCTCGAGTTATTAAAATTCCTAAAACTGGAGGAATTTTACCCTTAATACCTATATTTGCAGGTCTTAGTGCCTTAGGGGCTTTGAGTGGAGTAGCAGCAGGAATAGCAAAGGCCGTTAATGACGCTCGATCAGCTAAACAACAATTACATGAAAGTCAACGTCATAATAAAACAATGCAATCAATTGCTATGGGGAAAGGTCTCTATTTAAGACCCTATAAAACTGGAATGGGACAGTTTTTTCATCATCGTCCTCCTCACAAAATACGAAATTACCAATAACATTAACCAATCGAGCTTTAACGAATCTCGAAATGGAAATGTATGCAAAAAAGTTGAAAATTCTCCATTTTTGAGTAGTCTTTATGAAGGATAGGTTACCGAGGAAAATTTATAATATGAATCAGGAGTTATTAATTTGGATAACGATTCTGGTCCTGGTACACATTGGACTGCTTACAAAAAGTATGGATCAATCATTTATTATTTTGATAGTTTTGGAAATTTGTTACCACCAATCGAAACACAACTGTATTTTCAATCTAAGGAAACAAGTACTACTATATATTATAATCATGATTCTTATCAGTCTTATAATTCTATGATTTGTGGTCATTTATGTTTAAATTTTTTGTATAATCCTGTATGTTTAAAATAAAAGCAATTTACAAGTAGATATTGTGTTAGTTATTTATATTATTTTGAACAGATTAGAACTAGTATTCAACAAAAAATGTCCTACACATTTACATTGTCAGGAAATGAATCTATATTGACAACAAATATTTATTGTATTAAACGAAAACGAAGAGTTTGTTTTGGGGTTGATTAATTTTGCCAGTTACAATTCAATACCAAATGTTGACAAAACCAACAATACCTTTCACTATGGGAAAGACAACAACAATGAGATTGTTTTACCAGAAGGATCGTACGAACTTTTTTTTTTTTTTTATGTGTCTAGCACACGTGCTACAGGGAAGTCCCTAAAGCGCTACAGGAGCGACACGTGTGCGGAGAAGGCGATTCACGTTGTTCTTGAATCTCTGTAGATTGTACTCGGTGGGAAACACAGTCCTAGGCAAATTATTCCAAAGGGATGATGTTCTCCATATAAAAGACTGCTTGAAAAGTGTTGTACGGGGAGAGTAACAAGCTGAACCTCATACGGATGTGAAGAAATAGCGCGACGTGTACTTCTAACATGCACCGCTCTGGGAGGAATTAAGCGGGCCACATCCTTCGAACACTTTCCATGAAAGTACTTGTAGAATAGGCTCAAGTCGCCAACGTTCTTCGATGTTCCAGCGAATCAAGGCCGACGGTCAGTTCCGGGTCTCCAATCAGACGAACAGCTCTTCTCTGAATAGAATCCAACAAATGCAGTGTATGTTTGGGAGCGGAGCTC
The DNA here is from genome assembly GCA_019049505.1 of Pachyrhynchus sulphureomaculatus. Lineage (NCBI taxonomy): Eukaryota > Metazoa > Arthropoda > Insecta > Coleoptera > Curculionidae > Pachyrhynchus > Pachyrhynchus sulphureomaculatus. Next base: position 74,857,613 of record CM032455.1, read on the forward strand.
CAAACATGGGAGCAGTATTCCATAGTTGGTCGAATTTGAGCTTTGTAAATAATTACCAGTTGTTGAGGAGTGTAAAGCTTTCTGGTTCGAAATAATATTCCCAACTTTTGAGAAGCTCTCCTTGCTATGCCTGCAACATGTTCATGCCAGGACATATTTGCTCCCAATTAACGCCCCAACAAATTGAGTGACGATGTTAGAGGAATGGAGTGCCCCGACATAACTATGTCGGGTTCAGCAACGTTAACTTTTTTAGAGAAAACTGCCGCCTGGGTTTTTGTAGCGTTAAATTCCACTTGGTTACTGTCACCCCAAGATAGAATTTCTTCCAGGTCTTTGTTAAGTTGAACGACTTCCTGCTGTCTGCGGATATTCGTCTGAGTAGCCGATGTCCGAGCGTTCAAAGTGAAATGAAGAGATAAGTGTACTGTCATCTGCAAAGCTGTAGATTGGATTCTCGGTCTTTTCCAGCAGATTGTTAATATAAATGAGAAAAGAGTAGGAGACAGTATGGAGCCTTGAGGTACACCGGCGTTGATAGTGAAGGTCTTAGAAAGAAATCCGTCGACTGCCACTCGTAAAGAACGCTCTCTGAGGAAACATAAGAGCCACAAACAGAACTTTTCCGACATACCATAAGAACGTAGCTTAGCCAACAGCCTATCGTGCCAAAGACGGTCGAATGCCTTGGATATGTCAAGAGCAATCGCTCGAGATTCTCCAAAGTGTTCAATTGCATTGTTCCAAACATGTGTTACATAAGTCAGAAGATCTCCTGTTGATCTATTTTTACGAAAGCCATATTGGTGATCGCTAATAATGTTGAATCCTTCAAGATATTTTAGAAGATGCTGATTGATAGCCTTTTCCATGACTTTTTCGATATTATTGAAAGCAGTGCGATTGGTCGGTAGTTATTTGGTGAGGTCTTCTTGCCTTTTTTAGGTATCGGCTGAACTGTAGCGCATTTCCAGCAGGAAGGAAATATTCCCTTTCTGTAGGATAGGTTGAAAAGTCTACAGAAAACTGGTGTTAGTTCCCTCGCACAGATTTTAAGAACTATGGCAGGTATTCCGTCCAGCGCCAGAAGCCTTTTTGGTGTCTAGCTTCATCAGAATACGCTTTATAATACGCTGTCTGAACACAACATCGTGGGCATCCTTGACTGCACTATGGGAATAGTAGGTGGTGTTTTTCCTTGGAAATCGACCAGTAGAATGTGAAGCAAAGAGTTCAGCCGGCAAGTTCGCTTTCTCAACAGGTGTCGTTGCAATAGAATTATCTGGCCGTGTGAGTGGTGTGGTATGGTGGATTTGGTGAAATTCTGACTAACTGCCTTAGCGAATGTCCGACCAAAGGACCTGAATTGCCGGACAGGCGAGAAGTTTGTTTCTAATCCGTTGATTGTGTACCTCCTTGGTTTCGTCGATAATTTCTTTGCATCTGTTCCTGGCACGAACAAATGTGTGTTACGATTTATGGTGTTAGTGTAAGGATTTTCGCGCCATTGTCGGTATGCAAGATGTTTAGAAGCAACAGCTTCTTTGCATTTTCGGTCAAACCAAGGCTTGCCGTTAGAAGGGCATTTCTTCGAAAAGGGGGTGTAAGCCTCCATAACCGGCCAAAATAACATAGGAAACCTCCCTGGTGCAGTCAGATGGGTCGTCGGATCGAAAACAAACGTCAACCAAGGGAAAGTTCGAAAATATTCCATGAGATCTTCCCATCGTTAGCAGACTTGTAGTGTCAAATCTTGCGCGGTCTAGGCGCCTCTCTATCATTGATTGGTAGAATACTCGATGTCGAAAGTAGTTTATGGTCGGAAGAACCTAACGGCGGATTTACGCTGACTGTGTAAATCTCCGGATTGGTGGTTAAAAAGAGATCAAGAAGACTGGCAAACTCTCCGTCTCGATCAGGGATCCGTGTTGGTTTCGTCAATAAGCTGAGTTAAGCCACAACTGATTGTGTGCAATTTCGGCACTTGGATAGTTACTTGTAAATGATCGATGGTATGTCTGCAAGAGAAGCGAAAAGTGTTTCTAAAGTTAGTATCACTTGGTGGTCGATAGAGGATACAGATGAACCTTGTGGTTGGTTGAGTCGTTATTTTTAACCACATAACATCAAAGTTTGGGGGACTCCAGAGTCTCTTGTCGTTGGCAAGAGAGGTCGCTTCTGACATAAAGACAGATTCCAAAGTTTCGCCTAAATCGGGAATAGAAGTCGTACCCAGGATAAAAATAGTTTACTGTGCTGGTCGATTGAACTGACCTTAGTTTCACAGAGAGCGAGTACATGAGGTTTATTTGATTGCAGGTGTTGGTGCACTGAATTTATGTTCGTGTTTAAACCTCGTATGTTGCAAAAATCCATTTTGAAATTCTGATCTCTGCATGTCGACGTCCCTGAACCAGCCCCTACCCGGAGATCCGAGCGGGGGGCTATTTTACCTCCGGAATTTTTTTTGTATCCAGGTGCCCATCATGCTATCTGGTCCCACCAGTCCGGGACATCGGCACAGCCACGAAACGTTAAGCAACTTCACGCAGCCTAAGCCGCAATGCGATGGTATCACACCGGGCGATGCTGTGGGATCTGGGCATCTACCTTCTAGGTTGTTCTTTAAGTCGCCTCCTACGACAGGCAGAACATACCGGGGAGATATTCTATTCCCGCTCCTCGACGGGTTCCCGCTCCCCCACGGGAGATATATACAAATATTTACTCGAACAAATAAGCCTACAGTCCAAGGAAGAAGTTAAAACCGAAATTATTTCTTAGTGCAAATTGAATACTCTCAAGTATGAAATTAAATGTACAGTAAAAAATTGATTTGACCCAAGAAAATTCTATGGGGGAGAACTATTGGGATTTGTTAAAATTGTCCTAGAACCGAATACACAGTACATATCTGAAAATCCTGTAGATATGTTCAAGGTGAATTCCATCTGTATCGAATGTAATCTAGTAACCAATTCGTATAATATTGAAGCGCATGTGCATATAATTCACATGTGTTTTATCCTAATGTAGAAAACCTAGATATAACTCCTCATTGGAGAACCCATCAAATGTCATATATTTACCAATCAATACACCGTTATATACGATGAAATTCAGCTTAAAATCACCGATCAACATGGCAATTTAGTTAATTTTAGAAAAGAGTGGTCACAGCACGTTTACACTTAAAAAGAGTTTAAATATGGTATTTATATACAACCTTAATTCATTTGACATACCATTCTGGGACTATAATCATCAACAAAAACTGAATATAAAAAACCTGCAGGAAGAAGGATAAACTTCTCAGTTTACAAAGACCATTGAAAGAATTAACTCCTGAGAATAAAGCTGTTTTACATTTCTTTGGGATTTAAATTGAAAAATTAATAATCAACATTGCAAACAAAATAAGACTATTTTGGTGTAGATTTAAGTTACAAATTAGTACAAGTATTGAGAGAATTTTCCTAATAATTAGGTTGTAAGTGTAAATACAAAGTCAAAGAAGAAGAAAATGAGTTATAACATACTAAAAGTTGGAGAACAGGAAAGTGTGTTACATGACGATACAATTGTTAGTTTATCAATTATCATACTCATCAACCTTTATTCGTCGACCAACGCTAAGTAACAACGATGTAATTAGAATACCTATTTCAAACACAGGCATCTTTATTACGTTGCCCAGTCAAAGTTTTTTGTATATTGAAGGAAAATTGTTGTGAAAAATGACAATACCTATAGTTGAAAATGTACATTTTATCAAATAATGGTACTTACTATATCTATTTTGAAGAAATTCGTTATGAACTAGGAGGAGTGGTAATTGATCGTGTTAGAAATCCTGGAATAACTACAATCTTAAAAGGTCTCGTATCATTTACTCCAACTGATAGTAATAGATTACAAAACTAGCGAGCAGGATGGTGTGAAAAAAGAGATTCCTGCCCTAGTAGATGGAAGTGGAAAATTTCAGTGTTTGCATTCCACTAAAAAATTATGATGGGTTTTTGCTGAAGATTTTTTCATTAAAATTGTAATGAATCTACGTCAAGAATTGATATTAATCAGAGCAGTACAGATTTTAAATGGTATTCAACAAAAATTGCGGATAAAAAGGAAAACTATAAAGTGATTTTGAACAAGGTGCTTTGGAAGATGCATGACTCATTTCAGTAAGCGATCATCAAAAGTTTACGAGTTACTCAAACAATTTGAGAGCTATAAACAAGGATTTTAAATACTGGCTTTTCGTAAAAAAAAAAGTTATGGAATTGCATGAATATCCACAGTTGCAACAAACAAATATAAAATCACACTTGGATCGGATAAAATCATCCAATCAAGTGGAGATAAAAACCACAGTTTTATTATTCATTGGTTTTCAAAAAACAGCTGATGAAAACTAAACTTGATAAAAGTTATGAGTACATTTAATCACACTCAATTGATTAATTTGAAAAAGTCTACTTAAATTCCGAGGTGTTTCTCCTTTGACATTTTTTTTAAACTTAGGATTTTGAATCTAACCAAATATTCAATTCTCTATGTAATGTAATGGCACAATTTCGAAAAATCCTACTTATTATACATCAGTCTAACGTTCCAGGTGTCTAGCCTCTAAGATTTAAAATCTCATACCACCTCTAGTGGTAATTGTTGTTACCGACAAATGTGAAGATATATTGAAAAGGAGGAGCTGGTCGAATATACGCATCGATTTTGAAACCTGTAAAAACGTTTCAAAAGTACTGCTGCATATTGTGTAATCCTACACATCGATTGTTATGATTTAACCCCTCGAAACTAGTACTGTTAAGGTTTTTTAGAGACTATATTAGCATGTCAATAAACTACAAACTATCTTATGTACTAAAATTTATGTTTTTTTAGTAAAATGTTTTTTAGTACACATATATAATGTAAATAAATTAATATTATAGAAATTTTGTATGATTTTTCATTTTTGTTCCATAAACAATATTCTTCTTCTTATAGTAATTGTCTGGATACATTTTAATACCTTTTATGTAACGTTTAAAACATTATTAAAATATGCATGATCATTCCTATTTGGTATTATTACCATTAGCAGGATCGAGTACATTTTCTTATGAATCATCGTTCCACTCTCCTTATAAACTTCTTTCAAACGGTTAATTTAGTCGTTTTCCTTCGAGGTGGAGATGAGGAGGTTCCTTCCTCTAAAGCAGGAGAAGAAGTCTTCATTGTTATCGATTGAGGTGCATCAGACTCTTCCTCATCGAGAAGATTAAATTTATACATCTTTGCAACTTTCTCCATATCTTAAATCTTCTTCATTATCAATTTTAGTACGCATATAACGCACAGGTAAAGTTGCCCAGCTTTTGTCTCAACTTGTTACCCTTCGGGCAATTTTATCCCCTCTGGTTTTAATGGATTTCACTCCAAATCTACAAATACACAATAAATAATAATCCTTATTGAAAAATGTTTTTTCTGAGTAAAAAATAAAAGAATAGAAATTAAACAAAAAAACTTACTGAAAAAGTTCCTTAACAACCACATTCATAACAAAGAGGAAAATTAATGGGATCCTCGAGAAAAGAACAAGAGTACATGGAGTATTAGCCATAATGTAAAATTATTCACTGTACTGTTGTAGTAATAATGATACCAAAAAC
>CM032455.1:74863387-74927366 GCA_019049505.1 Pachyrhynchus sulphureomaculatus
TCAGTCCTACTCTTTTTAATATAGCCATCACCACCATATCTAATTACATACCAACAAACATAAAAACAAAAATACTTGCGGACGACATTATACTTTATACTTCTTCCCCCTTTTCTCAAAACTATTCTGATCTTCTTCAGACAGCTCTCCACTGTCTCGGCACCTGGGCCAACAAATATAATGTCTCATTCTCTCCAGCAAAATCCACAATTTTACATTTTTGCAGACGCATAACATGTTCCAGACTTACGAGTAACTCTCTCTACCTTGCAATTAATCAAATCCTTACTGCCGAATCCCTTAAGATTCTCGGCCTTACATTTGACTCCAACCTTCCATGGAAGGCCCACATCAAATCCCTTAAAACAAAAACCTCCTCCGACTTAAACCTATTACGCTTATTGTCTAACATGACCTGGGAGGCTAACTTCCCTTGCCTTCCTTGCCAAATATGTAACTCCATCATCCTTTTCAAATTTATCTATGGTGATTTTATATATGGAGATGCGAGTCAAAGCACTATCGAGACCCTCGATCCAATCCAAAATCAATCCCTCCGACTCTCTACGGGAGTTTTTCGCACTACCCCTATCCCTACTTTACAATGCCTTGTATGTCCCTCCTAAAATTTTACTCATCCTCCATATATAAACCTTATTCAAAAACCACATTAAACCTATCTAACATACACAAATCCAACCAACTACTTCCACAAAACTCGATTCCTCAAAGAATCTCGCCCTTACTGTCCTTCTATAATCTTTCCCCTCCTAAATATGACTACCCTTTGCAAACCACCTTTCCCCCATGGCTTTCTCCTATACCACATATTGATCTCTCCAAGCGAGAATATAATAAAGCGGATTCTCCAAATTCTTTTCTCAATAAATTCTTTTTACAAATCGTTGCCACAAAATATCCCAAACATACCCTCTTTTATACGGATAGTTCCAAATCAGACAAGGGAGTCGTGTTGCCTTTACATCGAATACCACCTCCAGAAAGTTCAAACTTCCTCATTATGTTTCCATATTTACAGCTGAACTCCTAGCGATCAAAGAAGCGACGGGATTCGCCCTAACTACAAGCTCCAAACTCATCCTAATTATTTCCGACTCCCTCAGTGTCTTATCATCCATCAAGACCAGAAACCTATCCTACAACTACATCCGACAAATCCTAGATCCCCTCTACTCCGCAAAACTTAAGCAATGTTCCATTTCCTTTTTCTGGCTTCCTAGCCACACAGGCAACCAGGGAAATGACAGAGCGGTGAGACTAGCCAAACAGGCTATAGATAACGGTATCGCCATCATGGCTGAAAATTACTACTCAGATTTCAACTCTCATCTCAAATCCGTCCATAATTCTCTATTTTCAATTACAATGGTATCTAGAAAATTCAAACAATAAATTGTGGCCACTCAAATCCTTGGTATTCCCCCCTACATAACAACAATCTCAATAGAAAAGAGAACGCCATTCTGCGAAGACTGGCCACCGGACACACTTTCTCAACACACTGTCATCTCTTGAAAGGAGTACAAAACCCCATATGTCCAGGTTGCGGATCCAACCTAACAGTTTCGCATATACTTACAACAAATCACCTTAAAGACATCAGACTAAAGCACAACCTACCCTCTACCATAAGCAACATAATCTCCATATTTGCCACAAGCAAAAACAACATTTGTGATTATTCAGATCCCTGAATGGTTAAATTTATTTTGACATTTGCTACTAAATTTTCAGGATTAAATCTTGAAGAATTATAACATATTTTTTTTGTCTTAATCTGTTCTGCTAAATAAACAATTTGTTGCATCTTGGGAAATATAAGGAGTTTCTTCAGAAATAATATCAAATTTGCTTTGGAAGTTTTGCCTTCTTTAAAGATATTCTTGCGCGTTTTTTAGCATTGTTAAGGATTTGGGATTCTATATTTGGAATAATTAATTGTTAATTTACTTTAGTAAAAATTAATAAGATTATTATAATTATCTTTAATTTTGTCTAATATTGTTTCCTCTCCGCTGTTTTCGTCATCGTTTTTATATGTTTTTTTGTAGCCCGTTTAGCAATAGCCGCTGTCAATTTCATTTGTTTAGGTTTTCCATGCTTAATTGTTTTTTTTTTACTAGAGAGATTCTATCATGCTGTCATTCTTTCATTTTATTTACTATGTTAAAGTAATAGCAAGGTGTAGCGTTGTCTTTGTTACAGTTTTGATGTTCAAAAATATTATTTTTATGATTTTCCTTCGTCTATCTTTTTGTACAAATCAAAGGTTTTGAAATTAGTAATTAATTGTTTCGTTTCAAAATCTATTGTATATTCGTAATGTTGTAAATGGAGTAGGCCTAAAATAATAAAGTCAGTGTCAAAATTGTAAATGTAAACGTTATGAAAATCGCCTGTGTTAAAAGGAACCAGGAACGATTCCTGGATGTAAAGCATTTGATCTGGAATACCTTGAATTTTTACATTTTTGAATGACCCTTGAATAAACTGTTACGCTAACTTAATTGAAATTCTAACTTCAGGATCTACAAGTAACTTAAATTGTTGAGAGGTATGTTTTATGTAGTACACCTGTAGGATACCTGTTATTTGATCGGACTCATATGGAGTTTGTGGTGGGATGAAAAAACGAGAAAAAACTTCTGATAATTTTCATAAGGTAAACTTTCCACTGAATATTCGTGTCAAGTCTGGTTGTAATCGTTGTTTTGGGGCTGGTCTGCCGTAGAATAGTCATATTCTGGATCATCGTATTAGTAGGTATGTTGGTAACCGTATGGATAGTTAGCATTTAGGTGGTGGGTCCTTTATGGAATATGTTGCAAATTGGGATTTCTATTGAACATCATAGGAGATTTTGTGGTGGATTATTATGTTGTGGAGGCGTCGAATAATCTTGTGGATGAATTGGAATTATTGGATTTGGTGGTCTTTGAAAGTCAGAATTTGAAGAACAATTGTAGTGTTCTTGCCCAAAACACGCCAGATGAAATATAAGCGTTACAACCACATTTAAAACATTTTAGGGGTCGAGGAATTGATCTCTTAATTAATTGATTTAGTTTTGGAAGGCGCGGTATAATTATTCTTTGAGTTTTAATACAAGTTAGATGTAGTTCTCTATCTCTCTTAATTCGCACTATGGTAAATTTGTGACATCAAGGTGTAAAATGTGCCCATTTCATTTAGTTTAGTCGTATTTTTCAACGAACCTACTATTTTCTATGGATGCTACAGACACATGTGCTAACTCCATCTCTTGTACTACCCTTAAAAAAGTGTAACATATTTGGATCAGTTGACAGTTGTAATTCCACTCTCGTGTATTTTAAATATGTGTCAATACTTAACTTGGGATAGGGAAAATAATGTGCTGGATCCAGTTTATAGGTACTAAGACATATCTAAAATATTAGAAAATATCTACCTAGAACAAAACATCTGATTTGAAATAAATATGTGAATATCTGTTGACTAAGAATTGTAAACAAGCCAAATTTGCATAAATAAGAAATTCTATTTGTTTATGAATATTTCTGAATTCTGAAATATTTCGAGATAGCAAATTACCGAATTTATCAATTTTGGTCTCTTCTGATGATAAGTTGATTCTAATATGATCCCAATCATAAATATTATGTCTAATTAAACCATCATGGTTAGGAAAATACTGTAAATTTCCATCACAAAGATAAATTTTTTATAATTTTTAAAGAGTTATTTAGAGATTAACCTGGATAAATCAGAAATATAACAATGAAAATTCCCTTCATCATCGCTAATTAATAATAAATTATCAGGCTAATTTCGTTTTTTTTTCCTTTGTGTAATATAATGGTCCAATAACTTTACATATTATAGTAAAATCATTTGACATTGTTTCTAAATCATAAACATTAACTAATATGTTACTTCGAATTTCAAACTTCGGTAAGTAGTTAATTATGAACGACAAATCAATACCTGAAATATCTAGTAAAGCTGCTGTGATTGATTAAAAGAAATACAATTCATCGTGATTTCGTACGTTGACTACGGCATATTTCAGCTCAATTTCATGGCGTAAGGCAATATATGAAAAAGCTTTTAGCGGATTATATTTGTTAATTTGTCTCTAACTGTAGTAATTTTAATAAAGTTCACTATTCAAAAGAAAGAACACTCTCAAATATTGAAAATTTGAAAATATGAGTTACCTTTTTTTGTTATTGTCTAATATTTTACTACTTTTAAATATTACCTCCTTGTCTAATTGAAGCTACTCCATTTAGTTTTTAAAAAGTATTTTTTATAACCGTCACAATATTTTATTTCTCATGAACTAAAAAAATACAAATTAGTTAAACTAAAGGGAATAAGACGAGGTAACAGTATTAGCTCGATATTATTCATTGTCATAATGGACAAAATCATTGAAGAAGTGAAGGCGGCAGGTAAAGGCTACAGAATGGGGAGACGAGAATTCAAAATAATACGCTACGCTGATGACGCCATATTAATTTTGGAGGATGAGGATGATCTGCAAAGAATGCTCTTACGTTTCGAAACGGTAGCAAAGAGGTTTAATATGACAATATCTGTGGCAAAAACGCAGTCACTCGCAATCTCTAGAGAACCAAAAAGGTGCAAACTGGCCAGCTACAACAAAAGTGTAGAACAGTCATGTCCTTTAAATACCTGGGCATCAACATCACCGGTAGCAGAAGCCTGAGGGAAGAAGTAAAAACGCAAACAACCAAAGCGGCAACGATATCAGGATGCCGACGAGATGTAATACGGAGAAACAAACACATCAGAACCGAGAGCAAAGCGAGGATCTACTAGACTTGCGTAAGACCTCTCATAACATATGCCACCGAGACAAGAGCAGAAACATTAGCCACCAAACAACTTTTGAGATCAATCTAAATGAAAGCATTGAGGTGGATTGCGGATTGCGGGACCTACGCTGCACGATAGGGTCAGAAGTAATGATATAAGGGACAACCGCAACATCCAGGATGTAATGAGATGGTCCAGAATCAGAAGGAGACAATGGAGAGACCACGTGGATAGGATGCCCGGTAACCGACTGCCGTTTGCAAAGGTAGCAAAGCAGAGCAAATCAGATACATACAGACCAGGCGGAAGACCACCGAAGCGTTGGTATGAGAGCTGGACCTCTGAGTTTCGATTAGGGCTAGCAACTTGAAGAAGCAACAAGACGTCAGTCTTACCATAAGAAGAAGAAGAAGAAGAATTGGACTGAAGATAAGCCATATTTTTTTTTGTTTTTGTGTAACACGTTACTACTTTTAAGTCTTACCTCCTTGTTTAACGGAAACAGTTTGAATACTATACCGGGAAGCTAATTTTGACAAACGTCCGTTTCTTTTATTTTTAATTTTTTCTTTTACAATAACGGAGTGTTTTTGCAAACGTAAAGTTTGATCAGTTTGAGTTTCTTTACTGTCATAATTATTTAACGTTTGGATCGAAATTGAATTTTGAAAATGTACTTCAAAAATAAATTCGATCTCGGAAGAATGAGGATTAGAATTATCTTGTGATATTATATTAAAATTTGAATTTAATAAAGTCTAATTTACCACAAGGAATTGACTTGCTGAAGAATTATTATCTGTTAACTCGCTGTGAAAGCTATCTCCAATTACTTCGAAATTTTGATTTAAGACATTATCCTCAAAATCTTGTGACATGAGTTTATTAATTTCTAGTTTATTTCCAGCTAGACGTAGCTCAGTTGAACTGCTTTCTACTGAATTACAATCTTTTTCAATTATACATAAATTTTGAGAAAAGTTATTATTTTCATTAAAATTTTGTGAAAGCCTTTTGTTAATATTTTTACTGTTTTCAGTCACCGAATCATAATTTAAAAATATATTTGTTGTATTATCAGATAATTCTGATGAGATACTAATTTGATGTTGGGAAGGTAACAAGCCAAAATCATTATTGATTTTTTATTAAAAATTTAATTTAAATTATTATTTAAAATTAATTAAAATTTGATTTAAAATTTCTTTATCACTAATTCTCTATCCAACAACTCTATCAATATCATCCTCCTCATAATATTAATAGAACTGGAAGTAGTTAGTAATTAGCTGAGAAACAAGTCAACTTCCTTTCTGCGTTATTTTTTATTATTTAACTCACCATCTGCTTAAGGACTCTCGAATTTTGAGGCAATGTCTCATCATTTTCATTAATAGCGGAATTTTGCACTATCTTTACATTTTCACTACTATCACAAGTACATTCGACTTGTTGACGGGAAAAATTAAAATTACTAAAATCCGTCACTGCTGGAGAAAAAAAAGAGTAACACGCGTATTTCGAACCGAATACCGAAAAGAGGTGTGAGGAGTCAGTGAGGTAGGGCATCTTAATCTTTTACAAATAAGTGACGATATTGATGTTTCCAACCTTGAATAAAATAGACTGATGTTTTAGTGAGTTCCTACTATCTATACTAGGATTTTTTTAAGCTAGTAGTGGTATATCGTGGGCGGGTGAAGATTTTTGAGGCTGTTGACCTGCATTTAAGGAAAATGCATAATTTAGACACCACGAAGACGTCATCTTAATCAGTATACAATAAGCTATCTTGTACTACCATCTCTAGCCGTCCTAATTGCAGAGCTATCCAATATTTTTTTAAATTAAAAAAAAATCTTAGTGTTTGCTCACCTAGCAATAATAACCGATAGTAAACATAAAAAATATTGCTGGTGAAAAATCGCATATAAAAAATTCGTTCTTGTTCTTGTCTGTTCAATTCATTATAATAAAAGCGGAGTGTAGCTTGATTTTATTTATTGCATCTTTTAAGTTCGTTATAAATTCCTTGTATCAAAAACTGAAATAAACCCAACCCGTCTAGCTAGTTCACCGAAAGAAATGAAAATTGTTGTAACACAAATAACCACTAACAATCAAAATGAAGATAACGGGAACGCTGATGCCGAAGAGGGAACTAGTGATCATTATTTGTTGAATCTGAGTAGGGATAGTACTCTTCCAGTCCCTCAACTCACAGAAGAAAAGAAAGAGGATGATCTTCTGGATGATGTGGACCCCTTCAAAGAAAACAAGAATGATGGTGATTAGTTACATATACCCAAGAAGAAAACTGGAATGAGGGTTGGACTCCCCGTTCACCAGTATTTAATAACTATATACCAACTAGGTCACAGTGACGTCTGCCGAATGGCATTAGAGGATATAGTACTCTGTGAAGTGATCCATCATCCCCTTAATATTAAATGTTAAAGATAGTTGTTAGATAACTATTAACATTACCTGTAAGTAAATATTGACACTTTTACACATATTTAACGTAATTAATATTAATTTTATAACAGTTTTTTTATAATTTACGTTATATTATCTAATATTATCGTTACTATTATTTTATAAAAAGATTTAATAAAATTTTACTCCTTGTTTGACAGATTTTGCTTTAAAATAAAATGGGTTTAAGAATCTAAACATTTTATAAATTACACAAATTGATTATTTTTTAAATAAATATTACTAACAATATTTAGCTAATTTAATTAATCTAGGTTTCTTAGTAATACCAAAAATGGGAATAAAATATTAGAATCTAATTGTTAATAAAATATAAATTTGTATTTTACAAGACCATTTTGGGGTTCAAATTTAATAGGATTAGGAGAATTCTGCTTCAAGACCCTCATAAGAAAAGCATGGGGGCAAAAACCCTACATTCTGGTGCTATTTTCTTGTGTCGTAAATAAAGCTAGGAGAGATCAGGAACAAAACTCCTATAAGAAAAGCGGCGGACTCAAAACCTTGCATTTTTCGTGTCATTTCAATCTGTGTAAGAAAAAAAGTTTATCCTGTTATAAAAATAACACTATTAAGTGGATTAAACTAAAATTTTATAATATAATATTTAAAACAGTTTCTCCGACTTATTTCTTGTGGTTTTATCTGTATAAGGAATATTTATTAAAAGAGACTGTACTAAATATATTTTTTATTTAAAGCAGTTTCTGTAGATGTATAATTATTTAATATTTGCTGATACACAGTGCCATGGAAATTATTTATGAAAATAAAATTTTGGAATCTTTTTAAACCTACTCAATACTGATTCTAATTTAATTGGAATACTGTTAATGTATTGTTCATTCAAGAATTAAAAAACATATATTTCTTCGTTTTATCTGACACAAATTCAGTAGGGAGATAAGTAGGCCTTTAATACATCTTTTAAAATATTTTAGCTTTCTGTAATTTCAACAATTCTAGTGTTGCGGTTTAAACCATGATAAAGTTCTGATCAACTGACCAATTTTTGGTTTCAGCAGATGCAGCTTGTTTCTAGCAAATAGTGATTTAAAGAGATAATTTATACAATGAATACAAATATAAACTGCTAATTTCTTTGAAACATGCCCCAATGAGCAATTTTAATCCTGAATGTCGACATATATGGCTAATTTGAGCAAATCCATGTTTGATACTACAACTGAATTACAATATATATATATATATATATATATATATATATATATATATATATATATATATATGTGTGTATATATATATAATATATATATATATATATATATATATATATATATATATATATATATATATGTATATATATATATATATATATATATATATATATATATATATATATATATATATATATATATATATATATATATTCTTCTATAAAAGTTTTTTCTGTTTTCTTTTTTCGATTTTCTTTCTTTCTTCGGTTTTGAGTTTTATATAATATTTACATTATTATTTGGGAGGAGGAGGAATTACGATAGTATCGTGAGATGAAGAGGCATTATGTGTGATGAAAGGAGGAAGCACTATATGAGTTGTAAGGAGGAAGTACTCTTTGTGTTAGAAGAAAGATACACTCTGTCTATTGAGAGGAGAAGGAAAAGGAGGCGTTCCCACAAATACACTACTGAGAACTGAGTGAAGTATGAGCAAAATTCAATAAAGTAGTCTATAAAATTTGGATCGAATCTAACACCTCTACCTCTCTTGTTGACTTTTTTTGGTAAGATATTATTTTATATTGTAAATTTCATCAAATGAATATTATTGTAAGAAACTTCGATACACAAATCGATGTTTGTAAGTCATGAAACAGGCACGAAATACAACGGTTTTTAGAATTTTAACAAAACGTTTTATTTATGTCGGTTTAATTATAAACAGAAACTAAATTTCTGGTCTTATACTATACAGTGGATAACCTTAGGTAGCTTACTGTTGCTTATGGTAATTTCAACTATTTATTGTCAAATTAAACCAGATTTAAAGTTAATTACTTTCAATGTCTAATTGAAAAAATTAATTAATATAAATATTTGCAGAAGACAAATAATTGGCTAATTAGATTACGAAAATAGATAACGCTAACTGAAAAAAAAAAAATAGGATTAAGTTTCAAAATATATTAAATAAAAGTTTATTGTAAAGAAATATGAAAGGAAGAAAAGGTTGCGTTCCGTAAACAAGTTAGAATGACATATAGTAAATTGTGTAAATATAATATAGATGTTTGTATTAAAAAAATTGGAAGAATACTTACCAACTGCTAGTAAACAAGATAAAATAAATGAAAACTTAATAACTAATTTAGTTATAAACAACATATTTGCTGCAAAATACTTTTTAGTCCATAGCTTAGTCACTTAACCTTTAAATGAAGTAAAATTCAAAAATGAAAAATATTATCCATCATTATAACAAAAATATAATGAACTCGTTAATAGACATACGTTTACATGAAAAATGGTGGTTCTTGGGATTAGTCTGAAGTTGAATATCAACACTCTCCATGTCACATCATCATTCTAATAGTTCTTACTCCTGTTTTTAATTGTTATAAACGAACGTTTATGGAATCAAGTTCATTCGGCGTTCTAGTATTGAATAGTAAAGGTTTCTGAAAATACCTCGTGAAATCGTAAGTGAAACGTTAGAATGAACCACGATTTTTCCTTTAACAGAGTCCGTAAAAGCGTTCTTTTGATCTAAGTTCAGGTAAAATATTTATAATTCAACGTTTTTACACGTTTACAATTCTATATAATCTAAATACGACAGGGAACCCAATTAGTATTTAATAGGATTACACTCAGACAACTGAAGACGTATTTTAGGACATTTAAACAACAAATCCGTAAATTTGAAAAAATATATGACAAAAGTTGTATTAGTTTATAACAAGAAGTTTACCTGGCAATCTTGAAGGTGGATTTAAACAAGATTTGACTAGCTGAACACTTAGCCCATTTAAGCTAGAGCACAGTAATAAAATATAAATTCCTAAACACACCATTAAACATATAGTAATCACTACACATTATAAAACAAAGTCCTCCGCCGCGTCTGTCTGTCTGTCTGTTCGCGATAAACTCAAAAACTACTGAACGGATTTTCATGCGGTTTTCACCAATAGATAGAGTGATTCATCAGGAAGGTTTAGGTAT
Organism: Pachyrhynchus sulphureomaculatus; assembly: GCA_019049505.1. NCBI lineage: Eukaryota > Metazoa > Arthropoda > Insecta > Coleoptera > Curculionidae > Pachyrhynchus > Pachyrhynchus sulphureomaculatus. The sequence goes on from CM032455.1 coordinate 74,873,917, forward strand.
ATAATTTGTCAAGGTTTTGTGTAAATTGGTTGAAATATAACGGTAATTGTTGGAAGTCTCGGAAAAAGTCAAGCCGCCTGGGAGCTTTCATCGAAAACGCTGCCTAATTCCCTTTGCGATATAACAAAACAATGCACAGTGGAATATTCCTCTTTTATGGATCTACAAAAAAGTCCGCGATATATCTATCTTCTAAAAAAATGGTCACGTACAATGCGGTAATTGGAAAGCTATTTAGACGGATACAGTATTAATCCTTATCAACTTAAATACGTTAGTTACCTTAAGCATTTCATGCAGATTATTATAATCTTTACACCATATAATTTAAATGAATATCTTAGGAGTTATCGCAAAAAATTAACGCGCGCGAAAATAAATTCAATCGCGTTTCTAACACCGATGACGGTGAACTTAAAACCAACATGAGAATTTTATCGTCTGGCGAAGATAATAGGCAATTTTCTAACGACTTGCTCGAAATAGGTAATGGTGAATTTCAAGCTGGAAATGTCTGTATCACTCTTAATAATCTTTGTGTTTTGGTGCAAAATGTGGAAGAATTGATTGAAAAGGTATATCCCGATATTAGTAAACATATCCACTAAGACACTAAATTGGTTTTCAAGAAAGGGTTATACTATCACCCACTAATGAGCAAGTTGATAAAATAAATGATTTTATTCTTTCAAAATTTGAAGCAACATCACAAACCTACTACTCAGTTGACACAGTCGTGGATAGAGAGGAAGCAGTACATTATCCAACTGAATTTTTGAATTCTTTGACGCCTCCCGGAATTCCGCCGCACACCAAAACTGTGCAACGGTACAAGGCTCAAAGTAGTCAATTTAAAAATTTTTTTGATTGAATGTACCATATTAACTGGCAACGGAACTGGTGAAACGGTTTTTTATACCAAGAATTCCTATGTTACCCTCAGAATTGCCTTTTCAGTTCAAAGGGCTCCAATTTCCAATAAAATTAGCGTTTGGAATGACTATTAACAAAGCACAAGGTCAAACTTTAAAAGTTGCTGGAATTGACTTAACCACTCAATGCTTTTCACACGGACAATTGTATGTTGCCCTGTCACGTGTAACTTCTAAACAAAATGTGTTCGTTTTTACACGTAATCAGGTAGAAGTTATCAATGTTGTATATAAAGAAATATTTTAGTTTGTTTTTATGTTTATAATATCTACATAATAAAATACATTAAAATACTTCAAGTAGTGTAGACATTATATTACATTTCAATCTAATCCACATATTCGATGCATCAAGCTGATGCGATCCTACGACAGACAAAACATGTAGGCATAATATGCTCTACTACCCGTGCGAAGCCGGGGCGGGTCGCTAGTATTAGATAATTTAATATTAATTAACAATGAGTTTGACAAATGATATGAAAATATTTAAATTATAAAATGTAAAAGTAGTCTAAGTGAGTACAGAGAACCTATCCCTTGCAGTCTTGTATACTACTTATTTGGCTGGAACTAAACCGATATATTTGAAGAGTCAGCTGGTTCTGATATTGCTAATATAGAGATCAAAATGAACGTCAGATGCAGAAAGATAGTGTATGGTGTACTGACAATTAATAACTCTGATGTGCTATCTTTATGCGAAAGATTCCAAAAATCAAATGTACTAAAGGTCCTTGGAAGTAAATATGTTAATTGCCTATAAATTTTCAATAATTTACTAGCCGGTAGATAAAAAATAAACATGCATGGACTAAATATTTTGGTACAGAGAACTATTCAGGCTAACAAAACTAGCACTTGGTTGCTTTATTATTTATGGAAAGGGCAGATCATTGGTTCCCAAAGTATACGTTGCGGTGCCCTGGTAAGCCACGATTTCGCCAAGCGTACTTCTTAGAGTTTAACATCGGAAAATCTGGATTCAGCAAAGGCACAGTGAATCCAAAAAGTTTGGCAATCACTGCTGTAGAACTATCTATATTTTTTACTAAAAAGCTTTTCCAGATTGATAAATTACGAGGCTGGTTTGAAAAGTCCGTGCAAAGTCCGAGAGATGGCACCATCGAGGTCATGTTTAGTTAGTAGCATCTCTTGAATGAACGCACACCAAGTTTCAGCCATATTGGTCTATTTCTTTGTGTTTGGCATTCGTGTGAATCAAGGAAGTCGAGTGATTTTCGAGAAATGGACGAAAAAGAATTTCGTGTGGTGATTAAACATTACTTTATGAAAGGCAAAACGCCTCAGGAGACTAAAGAGAAGCTTGATAAACATTATGGTGACTCTGCACCTTCGATTAGAACAGTTTATAAGTGGTTTCAAAATTTTCGGACTGGCCATATGGGCACAAGTGACGCTGAACGTTCTGGACGGCCTGTGGAGGTTACGACTCCAGAAATCATTGATCAAATCCATGATATGGTGATGGATGACAGAAGAGTTAAGGTGCGTGAGATTGCTAGTGCTGTGGGCATCTCGACTGAACGGGTACACAATATTTTGCATAAACATTTGGACATGAGAAAGCTATCCACAAGATGGGTGCCGCGATTGCTCACGCTCGACCGAAAACGGAATTGTGTGAAGTGTTGCAAGGATGGTTTGCAGCTGTTCCAGAAGAATCCGGAGGACTTTAAACGTCGTTTCGTCACTGTGGATGAAACATGGATACATTACTATACTCCTGAGACCAAACAATAATCTAAACAATGGGTTACCAAGGGGGAATCTGCACCAAAAAAGGCGAAGACTGTTCCTTCGGCCGGAAAGGTTATGGCGAATGTCTTTTGGGATTCGCAAGGGATAATCCTCATCGACTATCTGGAAATGGGTAAAACTATTACAGGTGAATATTATTCATCGTTATAGGACCGTTTGAAAACCGAGCTGCAAGAAAAACGCCCGCGATTGGCCCACAAGAAAGTCCTTTTCCATCACGACAACGCACCAGCACACACCTCAGCAGTTGTGGTCGCAAAATTAATGGAAATAGGATTCCAACTCGTTTCACATCCCCCCTATTCTCCAGACTTGGCTCCCTCGGACTACTATTTGTTCCCCAATTTGAAGAAATGGCTGGCGGGACAAAGATTTTATTCAAACAAGGAGGTGATTGCCGATACTAATGGATATTTTGCAGACTTGGACAAATCCTATTATTCGGAAGGGATCAACAAACTAGAACATCGTTGGACGAAGTGTATAAGCCTAAAAGGAAACTATGTTGAAAAATAAAAAAAGGTTTACCCCAAACACATAAGTAGTTTTTATTTTTGCACGGACTTTTCAAACCAGCCTCGTATACGGCAGTTATGTGGAGATGGAATGCTACGTATGTTGTGTTTAAATGTTATCTTTGTTATCATCAGTTTTGTGCTAACTTTTTAAGCATTATGGTTTACAAAACAAACAAAAATATGGAAGGATTATTCAAAATAAAAAAAAAAATTAAAAGTTAAACTGCAAATTTCCTTGTAAAACTTTTTTTCAATTAACTTTTTTGTGCAAATTTTACAAATATTACAATTTTTTTAACTTAAGGCTGTGTTAATTAGCAATTTTTATAATTTTCTTAATAAATAGCTATATATATATTTTGCCAGATGAACTTCTTAGACTATAATTTATAATTTCACTCATAATTGTCGACCTTTTGCTTTTTGTTTATAGTATTTTTTAATTTGAACCTAGTGGCAACTAAACAAATATTTTGGAAAATTAAAACTGTTTCATTCCATTGCCACATAGTATATTGTCATAGCAGCCAGAAAAGTTACTATGAAAGTATGAGAGGTAAATCGCATATAATTAATTAAATAATTTAATATAACTGAATAAACTCATAATTTTATATACCAATTTCATTCCAAATAAAATAACTGGACACCTTGTTACGATAAAAATATGACAATAAATTTGACCATTTCTTGGATATTTAATGTCACATTTCTCTTTCATTTAAGGTATGCTGACTAACTCTCTGAAAACTTATCCTTTTAGAGCAATAAGAATATTAATACCACTCTATCCATCAAAGAGCCATACTAATGATGGCCGCATACGGGCACGAAATTTATCTTCTTTACCAGAGTTATTTATAATTGAAGGTGTGACAGAAGCTACAATATTTTTGTCCTGACGGTGCTTTTAAATAATCCCTTAATGGGATCGTAAAGCTGAGAAACTGTTTTTGTTCTAGTGAAGGCTCTTTAAGTACATTAGTGCTTTTATATATTTGGATGCTTAGGAACACAAATAATATGTAATGTTAGCTATTGCTAAGACTTCGTTTAAATATAATAGATAATAAAATACCCTGCAAAGTGCAAGTTGAACTTGCGCAATTAGTGTTCCGTACCTTGATTGCTTTTAAAATAAAACATTTTGTTACGGAAGTATAAAATGATCAGTGACTTCACAAAACACACCTCAAATGAGTTTCCAACAAAATTTGTTTCCAATCTTTACTGAAACTTGATGACCTTGAATTTTTTTTTTATATACCAGATAAATTATTAAAGGTAATTCAGTCGTGATAATTTTCGTTCAATCTACACTCCGTGGAGAATATTCCAGCATTTTTTCAAAATTTTTTGATAAGTGCTTTTCGAGATAAGGGGGGGGACAGCAATTTTTCGCGATTTTTTGAAAATAATACAAAGAAAAGTGTGCGCAAGTATTGTATTATATATATTTTTTACTCGTGTTTTCAGAAGCTTTCATTTGACACCACACTCGATGACCTAGTAAAAAACTAACCCTTTAAGTCAAAATTTAACTTTCAAAACTATATTAGTACCAAATTTCAACTTTCTATGTCAAATAGTTTCGGAGAAAATCGGGTGCGACAGACGGGCAGACAGATAGACTGACGGACAGACACCGAAGTGATCTTATAAGTATTCAATACGGAACATTAAAAAGGCAATTATATTTTAAGATAATTTGTGATGATTTAAGGCTGTTAGAGTCACCAAATTGTTCAAACATAGAACCTAAATTTTTGAATGTGACACATATTATTTTAGGATGATTTTCAGACAGTGTTTTGGTGTTATACTTTTGAAAGACAACCACGAATAGCCTATATGGGACCACCCATTTTGTTGATAAGAAATATTTGATGATTAAGAAAGAAATAACTGGTCAAGTGCAAGTTGGATTTGCACAACTAGTGTCCCGTACGTTGAGTACTTTTAAGGTAAACAATTTTGTTACGGAGGTATAAAATGATCACCGACTTCACGAAACACATCCCAAATGAGTTTTTAACAAAGTATTTTCCGATTTTTACTGAAAACTTATGACCTTGAAATTTTTATTTTTATTTTTTTTTATACACCAGATAAATTATTAAAAGTAATGCACTCGTGATAATTTTCGCTCAAACTGCACTCTGTGGAGAATATCCCAGAATTTTTTCAAGATATTTTGTCATTACTTTTCGAGATAAGGGGGGAGGGGAGAGAGCGATTTTCCGCAATTTTTAAAAAATAATATAATAATATATTTTTGAACTCGTGTTTTTACAAGCTTTCATTTGACACCCCACTAGATGATCTGGTATTTTTTTTTCAGTTTCGATTTCACCTCCCAAAACTAACCCCTTAAGTCCAAATTTAAGTTTCAAAACTACACGGCTCTGATGAGGTCATCAATTCCTATATTAGTGCCAAATTTAAACTTTCTATACCAAATAGTTTCGGAGAAAATCGGGTGTGACAGACAGACAGATGAACGGACACCAAAGTGACCTTATAAGCGTTCCTACGAAACACTAAAAAGTTCTAGAAATTTCTTACAATCAAGCCTATTATCAAAATCCAATTGAGACCTATATTTTGTACTATAATAAAAGTACCAATTTAAAAAAGGGATCTACCAGTTTTTCCTTTCTGAACACACTAGCCAAGCCCTAGCTCTGCATATTTATAAGGAAATACAAAAAAAATCGGTAAAGTGATTAAACCTGTACTAACCTCACGAATTCACAGTTATAAAATAAATACTGAATTTAACTTTGTCTAACGAATAAAAATCTTAATCCATGCAGGTTAATTCGACATTTTAAATGATGGAAAAATGGTGACATATTGATTAAAAAAAAGCTGAGCAAGAGAATGCCTTAAGAAACAACTCAATCCTAAAATGTTAAAATTAAAAATAATGAAAATCTAATATAATTCTCAGATTTCCTGACTCCAAGTTAGGGTCCTTGGCATAAGATTCGACATACTCGAGGCCATTCTGAAATCTCCTCTCCCACCCCTTTAACCATCAATCCCTTATCTGCTTAAATATGGTTAAATTTTTTTGTTGTACAATTATCGCACCAAAAACCAGGTTAAATGAATAATAGGATTCTTTCATACTTCAAGTATTAAGTGTGTATCAAAGAAATCGATCTTTTATTTTACTCACGAGTTATCGTGCTAACAGACAGATAGACTGACAGAATGACAAAAATTGGAAACCATATCTTTTGGTGAGGGGTTCTTATCATGAATACAGTACTTTCGAGATTGAGGAAAGTCAAATGTTAAAAATGGTAATGTGTTGTTAATAATATTTTCTTACATTAAACTTAATTGTAATAAGATAATAAATTTAAAAAAAATAATTGAATTTTGAACTGTCAAGTAGCTTGATTTGTTACTGTATTATTAAAAAATAAAACAATGTTATGGTAAGCCAGAAAATCTAAACATGCTGTTATTAAAAATACTTGCCATTAGTGTAAAAAATGTACTAATAATTTAACTCTAATCATACAAATTAAATAAGAAAGTATATTTCCTATTCACATATCACAACCAAATTGAATTAGTGTTAAAAGGTACAGTGCTGAGTATTTGTTTTGTCACAACAAAAGATTGTTCGTTTTCATAGTTTCAGGTTGCTAGAAAAAGGGCCAAGTTTGAGCTTCATAATTTCATGCTTTAAATTTACACTAGCCGTGCGCGCGACTCTGCTCGTGTGGACTTGATGCACTATTATCGTCACTGCTTATTCCTTATGATACCTAACGTAATAAAATATATCTTATAACCTGGCCAGAGAACATATCTATTTTATAAAAAAAAACACGTAAATCGGATAAGTGGTTCTCGAATGATAAGCACACTAACGGATAGACAGACAGATAGATAGGTTGCATTATGTATATATATATATATATATATATATATATATATATATATATATATATATTGTGTTCTTTGTTACATTATATTGCCATATTTATCGGTTTAGGCAGCGTATTGCAAGAGAGTGCGCTAACGGCAAACTTTTTTCCGACTTGATTCACTATTATCGTCACTATTTATTTCTTATAACGTAATAAATTATATCCTATAACCTGACCAGAGCACATATGTATAATTTAAAAAAAAAAACACATAAATTAGATAAGTGGTTTTCGAGTAATAAGACGTATGTATTATAGAAGATTATAGATAACCAGGCCAGAGTGTGAATTAAAAAAAAAAAATACTTAAATCGGATAAGTGGTTCTCGAGTGATAAGCGCACTAACGGACAGACAGATAGAAAGACGTTGTGTTTTATATTTATTATAGAAGATTATAGATAACCTGGCCAGAGAACAAATGTATGAATTTAAAAAAAAAAACACGTAAATCGGATAAGTGGTTCTGGAGTGTTAAGCGTACTAACGGACAAATAGACAGACAGACAGAGAGACGTGGAATTTTATATATTTTATAGAAGATTATAGATAATCTGGCCAGAGAACAAATGTATGAATTAAAAAAAAAACACCTAAATCTGATAAGTGGTTCTCGAGTGGTAAGCGCACTAATGGACAAACAGACAGACACAGAGACGTTGCATTTTATATAGTATATTCTTTGCTACGTGACATTGTTCCACGTTTAGGCAGTGTATTGCAAGAGAACGCGCTAGCGGCAAACTTTATTCCGATTCTATTCACTATTATCGTCACTGATTAATCTTTATGTTACCTAACGTAATAAAACAAATCCTATAACCCGGCCAGAGAACATATGTATGTTTTGAAAAAAAAGCACGTAATTCGGATAAGAGGTCCTCAAATGATAAGCGCATTAACGGACAGACAGACAGACAGGCAGAGAGATGTTGCATTTTATATATATTATACAAGCATTGCAAAAGGTCCGTTGAGGTGTAAACGTCAAATTTTCATCTAGAAAGAAAAAGAAAAAAAACCAAAGCATGACATTCTAGTGTAGTGAGAAAATTCTAACAGAAAGAAATAAGTAGTGATAATTTATATGTAAAATAGCGTGCGATTCAACTTAATACACCTGGATTACCCCTACATATAAGAAAGAATAGGTTTTGTAAAACATTACTTTGCAAGGTAGTTAAGGCTACAAATTTTATACAACTATTCTATTTACTGTTCATATGTTCAAATGTGACATTTTTCCTATAATACTTACTGTTCTTCAAAATTACTATGGTCCTATAACACGATGGTAGGATACAATGAATTGTATTAAGTACGCCTATCTATTACTTCATCGAAAGCTGACACAGCAGCTTTTAAGTCGACAGAGTGTATATACAATTCTTTGTATCCTACCATCGAGTTCCGTAACTTCTGAGATAAGTACCAGTAAATTCTGTTCTCTTGTGATACGGCGAAACGCATCTCAGGATGGATATGACGAATAAGAGAACAGTGGGTAAACTGCTAAAATATGGACTTTGTTCGTTTTCAGCTATTTTTATATTTATGTGCCTGAGAAGAATCCCTCGAAAAACGCTACCTGGTTTTAAGCGTTGACTGTGTCAACCACTCTGTCGGCTTGAAAGTTGCTGTGTCTGCTTTAGATAGAGTAATAGGTATGCGTACTTAATACAATTTGTAGTATCCTACAATCGTGTTCCGTAACTTCTGGGATAAGTACCAGTAAATTATGTTCTCTTGTTCGTCAACCCTAGCCTGACTGGTGAGACGTAATACGGCGAAATGCATCTCAAGATAAATTTGATGAATAAGAGAAACTACTGAAATATGAACTTCGTCCGTTTTCAGTTAATTTTACATGTTCCTACAATATTTCATGCACTATTTTGTTCCAAGTTGCTGAATATTCGTACTTTATTTTTGGCTTGACAAAATAATGTTATTTTAATACTTACTCTCTGATATTTTAATTAGCACAAAAACATATCAGATAAACATAGTGTTCTTGGAAATAGTATTGAAAGAAATATTGCAAGAATCTTGAATTTGGCATGTAGAGTTTGGAAGATATAATAAACCATAAGAAAAAAATTGTGATACTTTGGCTCTTAGGAGCAGCATCCTCCTAACGCCAAATTGTAAAATGAAACTATGCTGCCTTGAAAAGTAGCATAATTTTTAAAAATGCAACTTAAAACCAAAATGTTTCATGGGGCTAGCAGACCTATATTGGGAACCTTAAGAAATGCTTGAGCAGAGGTGATACCATATTTACTCTATTGGTTTATTATGGCTCCAGACTGTACCTATTTAATATTACGTTTGCCAATAACTTTTGTGCAATTCTCAGCAGCCGTACCCAATTTACAAAAATATGTCGAATCTGTATTATGTGCCTGTTGAAAACAGTAAAAAAATGGTTGAAGATTTACTCAATATTCGCCTTGCAAACACGTAGTTCTAAAATGAACATTGAATTTAATTAACTTTCTCATACTAAAGAATAACTAAATATGCATTATCGCTCGATATTTTACATAACAACGCCTTTATTATATTTAATAAAACGAAACTTAAGCCGAGGAAGAATGTCTAATAAAGTAGATAAAACAATAATAATATCATTTCCAGATCTCTAACTCGATAAACCCTAAAATGGACATATAATACGATATATATGCAACTTCCCCCTAAACCAGGTCCCCAGCCTTTTAATCTCATATATGTTTTTTACTATAGTATAAGAAGAAGCTAAAATGCTAACATTTTTTCTAATATTCAAACCGAGGAAAAATCTCATAATACTATTGAAACTATATTATATATTTACCGATTCTCATCCCTTTTAAATCTCTTCCCCTTAGAAAATTTACAGATTTCTCTAAAAACCTGGAAAAGAATATAAAACAAGATGCACATAAAGGTACCCATTTAACCCCTAGCCTAATCCTTTTAACCCTTTCTAAGTTTTATATTTTATACAATTTTCTTTGTACTTCAAATTTGTACATTATCAGAATCAAATAAAAGAAAATTTCTCATAATCCTATTAAAATTCTAAAATATGTAGCTACACCCTTATTTTTCGCCCTATTCCTCTGTTTACATTAGACATAATGGAAAAATATTATATTGTTTATATTCATTGGCTCTAAGATCCCTCCAAAGGACATCTTGCATGATATATAGGACGCCATCATTCTAACTTCTTTTCCCATCCATTTAATAACTTGCATGTTTTATTATTATGTTTAATTTTTGCGTATTTCATTCCATTATTTCAACCAAACCAACCTTGGTTGTATATCTTGTGTAGGCCTGGGACTCCGTATTGTAGATGGTCTCAGGTTTCAATCCCGGCAGGTCGATATAGTTATTTATTAATTTATTTAAATATAATTGGCTTGGCCAGAGACACAGGTAGTAATTGTTGCAGAAATGCAATAATGTCCGTGGCAGCCCTATTGCGTGTGCTGTGAAATACAAGAATGTATGTTTCGACACTTGAACAACGTTGACGGATTTACGATATCCTCGTCGATATTCTTAGGATATAAAAAAGGATCAGGCGGGGAGGTGAAGGATAAAAAAGGAACGCTCGCCCTTATTTTCTAATTTAGAATTTGTTATATCATTGAAATTAAAAATGGTAGGTTTTCTAAAAAAGATTTATTATTTACATGCTTTATTCATATTATTAGTCTCTACGATAATGGCATAATAATATAGTGTTTTACTTTATCCTTGTATAAATAAAGAAGTAACTAACAAGCTATGTTAGCTTCAATGTTATTTTTGAAGGGTTTTTAATTTCTAATTCACATTAAAATTTTGTGAACATATATTTTCTAGATATCCAGTATAATTATACAAAAATTCACCAAGGAAAGCTTAATAAGATTTATACCATGGATTATTATTTCTGAACATTATAAAAACTAACAAGTTGAATTACTCAAAACTAAATATATATATATATATATATATATATATATATATATATATTTATATATATATATATATATATATATATATTATATATATATATATATATATATATATATATATATATATATATATATATATATATATATATATATATATATATATATATATATATATATATATATATATATATATATATATATATATATATATATATGTATAGATATATATAGATATATATATATAGATATATATATATATATATATATATATATATATATATATATATATATATATATATATATATATATATATATATATATATATCAGCGTTTCTCAACCTTTCAGTATTTGCGACACAATTTTCAAACATAATTTTTATGGTGCCTCTCCCCTCTCATGCAATAACAATGCATGCAATAATAATGTATTTTCAGTATTTTGATATTAAAGCTACACTATGAACCCAATTACAAGCCTTACAAACTACCAAAAATTAGTAAGTTTATTCATATTTAGCAATATATATCTGCTGCGTTGACAAAACTAAAATCAATACCTCTCTATTGCTCTCTGCCACGTCCACCATATCGGTAGCGGCTTCGCGCGAGAAGTTCCGAGTTGTCTCGAACATTCGGAAAGTCTGCCCAAAAGTGTATAAATGCTGCAACTCGTTCAATCAAAGCTCATCTCAGTCGAGTTTATCCTTCTACTGCTATCGGATTTATCGTGAATGTGTATGTTGTAATTTACGTGTTAATTGAAATTCAAGGTATTAGGTATTCAGGGCAGTAAATTTATACAGAATCATGGATAAATTTTTAAGTGGGACTAAACGAACATTAGACGATAGTGAAGCATCAACAAGTGCACAGACGAGCGTAGTTCCGAAAATAAAATCAAGAAAATATTTTCAAGAATACTTAAATTTAGCGTTTACCAGTACTGAAAAAATCAAGAAAAAAGGCCCCTGTGTGTTATTTCCTCTAAAATCTTGGCAGCAGACAGCATGAAACCAAATAAACTTTTGGAAACATTTTGAAACGCTTCATAGTGAGTACCTTAACAAACCCCGAGAATTCTTCGAATTAAAATTAAAATCATATGTAAAGCAGAAATCATTTTTTAAAAAGACTTTGTGAATGAAAAAGCTTTACTTGCCTCTTACAAAGTTCATATAAAATAGCCATATGTAAAAAGTCTCACGCCATTGGTGAAGAGCTCGTTTTGCCAGCAGCAATTGAGATTTTAAAAACTATGTTTGGAGATAATTTTGCCAAACAATTGCTATCCATACCTATATAAAATGATACTGTTGCCCGTCGAATTGGTGATATAGCTGAAGATGTACAGCATCAGCTTTTCGGGAAGTTGCGTGACAAATTGTTTTCAATTCAGCATGATACGGCAACAGATAGCAATAAAGATGCTCATTTCATTGCCTATGTTCGATTTTGTGATGATGTCAGCAGTAGAAGAACTATTTTTTCTGCAAACCAACAGAACTCAAAGCAACATCACTCGCATTATTTGCTATCTTAAATGATTTTATAAACGAGGCAAATATGGAGTGGAAAAAATTTGCGTCGGAATATGTACCGATAGTGATCACTCAATGCATGGAAGATTTCAAAGTATACAAGCACTTGTGAAACAAAAATCTCCACTGTGTGTGGGGACAAATTGTATGATCCACAGAGAAGCTCTGGCTTCCAAAGAAATGGGTCCTGTTCTGAATATTGTGCTCACTACAGTTGTAACCGTAGTAAATTATATTAAAATGAGACCCCTAAAATCTAGAATTTTTTCTGCACTTTGTAAAGGCATGGGTGCCGAACATTCAGCGTTACTATTTGATTGCGAAGCAAGATGGTTATCACGTGGGAAATGTTTGCAACGTGTTTATAAATTAAGAAATGAAATCGCCATTTTTCTAGAAGAGGAAAACCAACCGGAAGCCGAGAAGTTTCGAAATAGTTTATTGTGATGAAATTGAGTTATATATTCGACAAACTAAACACCTTAAATCTTCAACTCCAAGGAACAAATATACATATATTCGATACAAGTGATAAAATTAATGCATTTTGTAGAAAATTGGAATTGTGGAGAAGAAATGTAAAGCAAAAAACCTAGAAATGTTTGAAAATGTGGGTGAATGTGTTAAAATATACAAGGCTGAAGAACAACATGTGAAAGTTGTTTTAGTAACCATTGAATATCATCTACCCATGTTGACAAAGAATTTTAAAAAGTATTTTCTTACTGACGACAATTTGGTAGCAAGTTACGAGTGAGTTTGGAATCCATTTCAAGACACTCCCGAAGGGCTCTCAACTTCCGAAGAAGAAATCTTCATAGACTTCAAGGCAAGTGATGAAATCAAAAGACAATTTAATAATAAATCACTCTTTGAATTTCGGGCAGGGGTGAATAATGAGTTTTCTGCACTGAAAGCAAGAGCATTTCGTATACTGTTGGCATTTTCAACATCTTACCTTTGCGAAACCAGATTTTTTGCGGTAGCTGCTTTGAAAACAAAATATAGATCTCAACTAAATATAGAAAAAGAACTCAGAGGGTCTCTTTCTAAAATTAAACCATCCTTCGAAAATCTTTACTCTGCAAAACAGGCCCAAGAGAGTCACTAATAATTATTAAACTTGTTTTTAATTTTGTATTGATGTGTTAATTATTAGGTAAATACATTGTGCAGTACTAATACAATCCTATTTATAGGTGTATTATATTAGTGTAGGTGTATATTTTATTTTTATTTATGTCAGAATGTATTTTGTTTTGCTTTCCTTTCAATAAATTATATTAAATGTTTTTAATGAACGTTTTTGATACAAATTTCATATATATATATATATATATATATATATATATATATATATATATATATATATATATATAATATATATATGTAAATATATATATATATATATATATATATATATATATATATATATATATATATATATATATATATATATATATATATATATATATATATATATATATATATATATATATATATATATATATATATATATATATATATATAATATATATATATATATATATATATATATATATATATATATATATATATATATATATATATATATATATATATATAATATATATATATATATATATATATATATATATATATATATATATATATATATATATATATATATATATACATATAATGTTCATATTAAATTAATAACTGGATTTCACCGCCTAACCGATCAGTACCTAACATCAGACTAACTACCATTTAACGAAAACAGGCGAAAATGCTTAACATATATATTCGGTGTTGCCAAATACACGATTTTATTCTATACTTGTAAATTTTCATAATTAAGGAACAATTCAGTTAATAATAAATTAAAATAATAACATAACAAATAATATTTTTTATTTATTATTTTAAAACACATCCCTTGATAATGCTCGACAAGATTTGCATATGCACGTCTTCCAGCTCCATTGATCATAGGCACTTAACAGCTGATGTAGATGTTTCAGTTCACCTTATATCTTTGGGCAGAATTTAAGAAATATGGCTCGACTAACAATTCCAAGAGTAATACCGAAGTAGTAAACGTTTTTTTCTAACAAAGCCAAGATTTTTTGCTGAGAGAAAATATTAAAAATATGAGAATGACAAGCTAGATTTAAAAAAAGTATTAGTATAATATTTATTTATCTTGTTTATTATTATCAATTTGGAATTTTTTATTACGTGAAATTGTTTACAGAGACTTTAAAATTAAAAATTTAAATAAAATTTATAGAAATGTTTTATTTAATATTTTTAATGCTTTTGGAAAATATAACATGTCTTATCATCGTGATTATTTATTTATAAATACATAGAAATATTTTAACACAAGAAAAATCCACCGTTTTAAACATTTAATTGAATTAGTGTTCATAGGTATATACAAAACTCTATAGACTCTTTTAAAAACATATACAATGAATTTTTTTTAAAACAAAAGATTTTAATAATATAATTTTAACTTGCTTGAAATATAATAAAATTTTTGTCTAGAAATACATATAAAATTTTATTAATTTAGGAAAAGTATAGAGCAACCGCTAGATTTTCAGGATTTTCAGTGGGCAACAGTCTACAGTTTCGTAAATTATCTCTCCTCATCTTGTATATATGTCAGCTTATCTAAAATAAGATTGTTCTATTTTGTAAGTTTCTATAATTTCATAAATTATTATTTTGTAGTATCGTTTCCTAATAAAAAACGCTAACAAAGTTTTCATGGCCCAGAAAAGACCAGTTTGTGTTGTTCTACATATGAAGTAAAGTGAATCTTGGAGAAGCAGATTATTGATTATGTCGGTTGGGTGTCTATTTAAACGAGCAAAAGCTTTAAAAACAGTGATGGTAACTTCGAACTAATATTAATTAATAAGTGAGCTCTAAAACACACCGTTTAAAACATGGTGGTATTTTTTAGGTATGTAAAACTATAATTTCGTATGAAATAACACAAAATTAACTAAATTTGACACAAAAATAAAAAAAATGTATATTAATTGTCAGCATGCTCGTATTTTCTTGTTTTGTCAGCATGCTCGCAGTTTTCTTATTTTAACTATTTTATTATTTGTATATTGACACTAAATACAACTTCAATTTATTTTATAAGTTGGCTTTTTAATATTTATTTTCTATAAGGTATCTCTCCAACCTTAACCACTTTATTTAATGTTCACTAAGGAGTCTTGCTTTTGCTGACTTCGTATGCTTTAGCAGTACAGTGATCCTCCCATACCATAGAATTCTTTTGAATCGGCTTCTTGTTTCCCCTTTCATTTTTTGTAAAAACCTTAGGTCACTTCATTGTATTTTATAGTAAGTCGGTGCAATGATATCATTTCCTTATCTTTAGTTACATAGTCAGTTTGGTACTTTATCAACTGAATATATGAAGATTTCTTTTTCTCCTTTATACTATAAATTTTGACGGGGCTCCATAATTTGACAACAAAGAACTTTGAATATTAGCTTTTGAAAATTCATTTGTTTTGGTAAATTTTAATATAGTACCAACTTTGGCCAGCTGCGATTTCTTCCACTAGCATTCTACAGAAGTACAACCTCTGCGGTGAACCCGCACGTTTGTGAACACATAATCTGGATGAATCCAATTTCTTCTTTTTACAATTACTCTCAAATACCCTATTTACGCAACTGCGAAATCAGAGATGGTAATGGTAAATGTAAAATTTCAGTCAGATGGTTTTCGCGGTTTTTTTTATCGTTCAGTAGTAATTTATGATATGTACAGAGTAAAATTCATTATCTCATTTGTTTCGGGAACGACGAAAAAATGTTAAATATAATAGTTTTAGGGAATGTTAAGGTGCACAGTTTAAAATTATTTTTGAGTATATTGGGTACTTCAAAAAAGTGTGGCCGATATAACATATGTTATTTTAAATGGAACATTCTATTTCTTCTTGTTTTTAAATTTTGAGTAAAATTTTATAACTTTTTTATTAATAATGTTATATACCTAAATCTACTACTTTTTCCAATATTTCAATTTTTAAAAAAAATACTAGTTTCAGTTTTGAAAAAATTGCCAGTAGTGCCATTGTTTCTGAAGGTGGAATACTCATAATTTGTACCAGCGTTCTATAGAAATAAAAAAAAAAAGATATATGTAACGAAATTTAAGTTAGATGCTACAGGGTGTTCAAAATAAATTTATACATTTCGACTATTTTAAACTGAAAAATCTCAAATTTTTTTAAATGGCACACCCTGTATATTATTATGTTTTCTGATAGATTTTACAAAACCCTCCAACTTTTATTAAGTATGTCAAACACCTTTTTCTAATAGTTTTCGATTTATTTTGAATTTTTCAATTTCTATCCTTGTTTTCAATACACTTACACTATAACATCATAGTTGCCAAGACAAAATAAAAATGTAGGCAGTCGGATGTTCATTTTTTTATTTACCAGTGGCAGAGCGAAAAAGATTTTTTGATTTCGTTTATTTCATCATTTCTTTAGGGTTGAATTTTTCACTTATAAAACAGAAGCCCCATTTATTAGTGTTTTTATATGTCATATATATATATATATATATATATATATATATATATATATATATATACATATATATATATATATATATATATATATATATATATATATATATATATATATATATATATATATATAAGTAGTATAGGTAACGTGCTTCTGGACCACCTCGATGGCCACTTTTTAACCGGCCTTGACCACTAGCCGAAGAAGTGTATTTCAGGAGCTGAAAGTCGAATGGCTGAAGTCTTCTGGAAGTTGGGTTAAAGAAGGTCGTTCTTCGTCCGCATAAGTGTGTTAGTTACGTTTTTCTTGACCTTTGACCTTCAATCTACAAGAATACCTGAAAATCTGCAAGAAGTGCTGAAATTCCAAGAAGTCGTCGACAATGACGTCACAGTCCAGTGGATGTTGATCAGTGCCCTTTTGGCACTGAATGACCTTGAGGAGTGAATTTGCCTTCATATTGGTATATATGTGTGGTAAATGTTGTGTATTAAATTAAATAAGTTAAAAAAAGTGTTGTCTGTAGTAGGATTTGAACCTACATATGTTGGTTTCAATACTGCAAAACCGGGGACTTAACCTACTTAGCCAAATAGGATTCGTAAGAGAGAATGTAATAATTGGGATGACATAAAAAAGGTATGCTGAAAAATCTGCAAGAAGTGCTGAAATTGTTTGAAATTCGTACAAGAAGTGGTCGTCAATGAGGTAATATGTCCAGTGGCTGTTGAACAGTGCCTTTTTGTCAAATTTAGATGTTGAAAATGTCGTTATAGAGGTAGAATCGGTGTAAATAGGTGTAAAATAGGTGTAAATAGGTGTGAATAGATGTCTTAAGAGCCTGCAAGAAGTGGTCGTCAATGACGTAATTTGTCCAGTAGATGTTGAAACAGGGTATCTTAACTTCATTAAAACTTCAATAAACTTCTGTTACAGGAGAAGTTGTGTGGAGGCTCGTTGTGTAAAAGTGGATCACTAGGTAATATTTTAGTTGTAAATGTGTGCAAAAAAGGCCTTATTAGGTAGTATTTTCGAGGTAAAATTTGGTAAATGTTCCCCTATAATGTTGTTTGGCGTCTAAAAGTCGGTAAAAAAGCTGGAAAAAGTAAACAAGTGGGCGCCGTAAGTCTGTAAAAATGTGTGAGATAAGGCAAAATGTAAACAAAATGTATGAATAATGTGTGATTCATGGTACTTTTTGTAAGTAAAATTGAGTAAACAAGTGGCTCGTTAGGTCTGCAAAGTAGATAAGAAAGGTCAAAAATAGCTGATAAGAGATGAGTGAATGTATGTGAGAATGTAAGAAATAGCAAAAACTTGTATTAATAGGAAGATTCCATGCAAATAATTGAAAGGACAAGAAATTTATTTGGTTGTGGGAAAGTTAAATGTAAACGCAAAAGTTGTTGTTTGTTCTCAAGTTACTATAGTGATATGAAATGAGCCTAAATAAATCTAAGACGAGTTTGGCCTCGTTGTATTGTAAATCTTAGTAAAATATGTAGAGAGATGAGCCTAGCCTAGCCTAGCCTGGACTCGTTGTGGGAATATATATTATGAGAGGAGAATAAAACACACAAGTATGAACATATAGAGAAATATATTAATAAATTCTAAAATAATACAAAATGTTACTACACTTAAATTTATATTGTTTAAAATAATTCGTTCAAGTCATCTGTTTCCTTGTCTTTCGTTGGTTTCTCTCGCATTTCCTTGTTGTTCTTTACTGGTAATATATCTTGATGGCATGTGTTTTGCACCATCCATTAATTTGAAAACCTTTTTAGCATCACATGCCAAACATCGTTCATTATACAGATCTGTTTCTCCTTTACATTTGGGACATTTTATTCGTACAACAACTGGCATTTTTAATGGTAGTTTTATCTCAGACACCTGTTATTGAACTAAGTTTAGTTAGATAAATCTCAATCTTATATAGAAATATATATTCCTACTACTACTATTACTTATTACTGAACATTAGTTTTATCGATCCAACTATTGTGTTTATTATCAAAACCTAACCATTTTACAAGTACTTTATTTCCTTGTCGTTTTATTACTTTTTCAACTAAATAAATATCTGGATATTTAACTTTTTGCAGTTGGAGTTCATAAAATCCACCTTTAATGTCTTGATTGTGTTCATCTTGAAGTAAATACGTAACGGGGTTTGTATATTGTACCTTTTTAATGGTAAATATTTCCGTAGACCAATTTGGTTTGTAATGTTTGTCAAAAACACCTCTAAGTTTTGATATGCGTACATGATCCCCTACTTTATATTTCGTTTGTAGTGTAGTCATCTTTATGTTATTATAAACCGTGTCAAGTAGAAATTTTTCATGTTTTTCAGTTACCTCACTAGGTTTTAGACCTATAGTTCTATGTTTTTTATTATTATAAATATGGATGATTTTCGGTAGTAATTTAACCCACTTATAGGATCCTTGAATACTAAATTCTTTCCACATCATACTCTTAAGAATTCTGTTAACACGTTCCACAATTGATGCCTTCTTTTCATTGTAAACGACATAATGTAAAATATTATATTTTTTCAAAAGGTTTTGTACTTCCTTTCCCGTAAATTCTCCACCAGAATCTGCACACAAATTGATTGGAATCTGTTGTTTAAAAACATTTTCAAGAGCATGTGCTACTTCATTAGATGTTTTTGTCTTTAATGGATAGGCCCACACATATTTGGAAAAACAATTAATTACAACTAATATGTATTTAAATCCCTTATTTTCTTTTTCAAATTCTCGCATTTCTACCAAATCGACTTGCATTAGATCTAAAAGTGATTTTAAATGACTCTTCTACGTTTAAAATTTTTACTTGCAGGTCTATGAATTTCTTCAACAATTTGTTTCTTTACTTTAGTTGCATAGTTGGACATTATTCAATAATATTAGCTTCACGTAATTCTTCAATAAGAGTTGATCTCGTTTGTGTGAATTGTATTGCCAGCTGTTTCAGAGGCAACTAATAATTTTAATCGTTCGACCAACTCATTTGGATCATCCCAGTATACATAATCGATTGGATTATTTGTAACTTTCATAAACATACCATGTCCTACTCTTTCAGAGTTGTCTGATTCTTCTTCTTCTTCCGAATCTATGTCTATTTTATTTAAATTTGGTTTAATAATTTTCTTAAATTTGCTATGTTGTATAGTTTTAATATCTCTTATTGCACTTGAATCAGATAGAATTTCAGCATAATGTTTAGCATCATTTTTAGTATATTTATTTGGTGGATTTCTATTAAAAAGTAGTCCATATAAACCACTGGTACCTCTAAATTTTTTAGATCCAATTAAGAGATCGGGTCCATCGAAATTAATAGTTTGATTACCTATTGAAAATCGTTCAATGTCTTTATCAAATTTTACTCTAAAGTTTCCCTCAGAATCACCTTTACCTTTTGGATTCTTAAGATACATTTTAATATATTTTGCAGGTAAAGGATGATATTGTTCATAATAATCTGATAAAGATTTCTCTTCTATGGTTTAATTTAATTGATCTTCGTAATCTTTTTGTCTTTTGGCTTCCTCATCGAAATGTTCCTTTTGAATATCTTTAACGAGATGTTTTCTTAAACTGTATGGCTTAGATTTTGTGGTAAAATGCAATTTTCTCTTGAGAGGTGCTGCTGACATAGGTGGTTTAATTGACATCATTCCTCTAGGTGTATCGGTGTAAGTTGAGGTTGTCGGGATGGGTTCAGACGCTATCGAATTTTTATCAGTATCTTCCAAATCATCATCATTTTCATCTCCTTCATACTCATCATCATCATAATCAGATTCCTCAGATTTTATATTTAACTCAGGAGGTGCTTCAAGAGTTTTTGTTGTTGTTGGTATTTCATATTTTTTTTTGGGTCCAATTTATTTTCAATACTTTGTAAATGTTTCGTTATTGGTTGAAATAAAGTTTCATGTGCAATTTGATCATGTTTTAAAAGGTTTAATTTATTTTTGATATCTCTTCGTTTGTGTGTTAATTTTTGTTTAACATTCTTTTTACTTGAGCTTATATTCTTTTTCCTGTTAGCCATCTTATCTGAGAGACGTTTAAGTGAATATTAATTGTATATAAACATTAATTTAAATGTATATAACTGTCTAAACCATAACGATATCTTCCTTCATCCATTTTGTTGTCCTTAAAATTGATAAGAATCCAAATGTGTTCTTCCAACAAAAAGAACAGATCTTTTTAAAACGTTCAAATGACATATCGGTACCAACATGATCGGAATATACATGTCGTAAATTTAAATCATCCTGTTTGAATAAAATAAGTACATTGGCATTGTCTCGTATTAAATGTTTCCAGATTTTTGCATAGGTTTGACACAAATAAAAACAGTCAATGTTGTTGTGACGACCCATACTAAAGTACTCTCGTATTACATCTTGTTTGTCACAAGCTACATCATCAAATATAAATACAGAATTACGTTTTGCCTCTGACGGTGTTATTATTTGTTCACTGTTATCGAATGCGAAATATCATATTCCCTTGACAGGTTTTAATAATTGTTCCAAATAAATATATTTAGGTTGATATAACGATTTAGAATATAGGTAAACATTCTCAAATTTTAAACCATTCGGATGTTCAAGAAGACTTAACATAGTAGGACCTGAAATAATACATCGCATCGTAGAGGGTAATAAGATACTATGTTTAACATTGTTCTTAAATTCTTGTAAATCGTGATTTTCAACTTTTAGTCTAGTTTTTTGTTGAACAATTCTCTTCATCTTACACAACACATTCAAAGTTAGAATAGAAATAAGTATAAAATAGAATGTTTGTTAAATTTATAGTTAGTATATAGTTTGATTTCGAAAATGAAATACTATTCTAGTGATAGTACATCTCAAGGGAGTGGACTTTTAAATACTGTTATAAATAAGCTTCCATTTGAAGTACATTTACCGGGTTATCACTTTTGTGGACCTGGTACAAAACTACAAGACATCTAGCTCGTGGTGATAAAGGAATTAATCCTCTCGATGAAGCTTGTAGAGAGCATGATATAGCCTATTCAAATCATACTGCCTTACCTGATCGTCATCAGGCTGATAAAATTTTACTTAAAAATGCTTTAAATCAAATTAATGCACAGGATGCATCTTGGAAGGAAAAAAAAATTGCAGCTATAGGTGTATCTGCTGCCATGGGCAGTAAACTTAAGTTAGGTATGGGTTATAGTAGAAAAGGAAGGGATATTAAACAAGATAAAATAAATGAGAATGATAAAACTAATCAGTACATTATGAATGAAACGAAGAAGAACATTAAACAAACTACAGGTATTATTAAGCAAAGTGTAAAATCAACGCAAAATTATCTAACAAAAATGGAAACGTTGTTAGAAAAGATCAATAACTTACCAACCCCGATCCCACAAAAGGTTAAAACAAATGCTGAGAAGAAAATAAAAGCTCCTAAAAATAAATCAGCTACTACTAAAACGAAAACGAAAACTATTAAGAATACTATTAAGAAGAAGAAAACTATTAAGAATAAGAAACCTTAAATAGATAGTAGTGATGATAATGATGATGATGATGAAAAAGAAAAACCAATTTATAATTATCACGAAAGAAAAATTAAGGAAGGGATAGCAGCAAATAAATTATCAAATACCACAGAAGTACCACGTAGTAACAGAAAGAGGAAACTTGATAATAATAATAATATTCAAGAAGCAGATGTAAAATTGTTAGAAAAGAGATTTAAGCGAGATATTAAACAACAACGACGACAACAAAAACAACAAAAGCAGAGTCGAAAACGTAAATTAAATATTTCAGAAGAACCATCTACTACTAATACTCCTACATTTGACATGGATATGGATACTAGTACTAGCCAAAAACGAAAACGTGATAGTATTAGCAGTGAAGCAGAACTTGATGAGGATTATAGTAAAAAATTTAAATTATAAATCCAGTTATATAGGAAAGTCTTATTAAATATAGTTTAGTTCATTACAATCCTTTCAACCAAAGGGAACACTTAGTATTATGGCAGTCAGTAATAGTCGTAATCGTAGGAAAAGAAAAGAGATTAAATCTAAGAAGAAACAAAATCGACAAAGGGGAGGAAAACGTAAAAAACAAAAATAAGAAGTAAAAATAAGAAAAGATTAAGTTTTCAATCTGTGGCAAAGAAAATAAAGAGGAATATTTTAAAAGTAAAACCTACAAGTATAAACAGTGCTCTCTTAATATTGCAATTAAAACGGTTAAAAATGAAAAAGGAAAAAATCAACACACCTCGAGTTATTAAAATTCCTAAAACTGGAGGAATTTTACCCTTAATACCTATATTTGCAGGTCTTAGTGCCTTAGGGGCTTTGAGTGGAGGAGCAGCAGGAATAGCAAAGGCCGTTAATGACGCTCGATCAGCTAAACAACAATTACATGAAAGTCAACGTCATAATAAAACAATGCAATCAATTGCTATGGGGAAAGGTCTCTATTTAAGACCCTATAAAACTGGAATGGGACAGTTTTTTCATCATCGTCCTCCTCACAAAATACGAAATTACCAATAACATTAACCAATCGAGCTTTAACGAATCTCGAAATGGAAATGTATGCAAAAAAGTTGAAAATTCTCCATTTTTGAGTAGTCTTTATGAAGGATAGGTTACCGAGGAAAATTTATAAATATGAATCAGGAGTTATTAATTTGGATAACGATTCTGGTCCTGGTACACATTGGACTGCTTACAAAAAGTATGGATTAATCATTTATTATTTTGATAGTTTTGGAAATTTGTTACCACCAATCGAAACACAACTGTATTTTCAATCTAAGGAAACAAGTACTACTATATATTATAATCATGATTCTTATCAGTCTTATAATTCTATTATTTGTGGTCATTTATGTTTAAATTTTTTGTATAATCCTGTATGTTTAAAATAAAAGCAATTTACAAGTAGATATTGTGTTAGTTATTTATATTATTTTGAACAGATTAGAACTAGTATTCAACAAAAAATGTCCTACACATTTACATTGTCAGGAAATGAATCTATATTGACAACAAATATTTATTGTATTAAACGAAAACGAAGAGTTTGTTTTGGGGTTGATTAATTTTGCCAGTTACAATTCAATACCAAATGTTGACAAAACCAACAATACCTTTCACTATGGGAAAGACAACAATGAGATTGTTTTACCAGAAGGATCGTACGAACTTTTTTTTTTTTTATGGGTCTAGCACACGTGCTACAGGGAAGTCCCTAAAGCGCTACAGGAGCGACACGTGTGCGGAGAAGGCGATTCACGTTGTTCTTGAATCGCTGTAGATTGTACTCGGTGGGAAACACAGTCCTAGGCAAATTATTCCAAAGGGATGATGTTCTCCATATAAAAGACTGCTTGAAAAGTGTTGTACGGGGAGTAACAAGCTGAACCTCATACGGATGTGAAGAATTAGCGCGACGTGTACTTCTAACATGCACCGCTCTGGGAGGAATTAAGCGGGCCACATCCTTCGAACACTTTCCATGAAAGTACTTGTAGAATAGGCTCAAGTCGCCAACCGTTCTTCGATGTTCCAGCGAATCAAGGCCGACGGTCAGTTCCGGGTCTCCAATCAGACGAACAGCTCTTCTCTGAATAGAATCCAACAAATGCAGTGTATGTTTGGGAGCGGAGCTCCAAACATGGGAGCAGTATTCCATAGTTGGTCGAATTTGAGCTTTGTAAATAATTAACAGTTGTTGAGGAGTGTAAAGCTTTCTGGTTCGAAATAATATTCCCAACTTTTGAGAAGCTCTCCTTGCTATGCCTGCAACATGTTCATGCCAGGACATATTTGCTCCCAAATTAACGCCCGACAAATTGAGTGACGATGTTAGAGGAATGGAGTGCCCCGACATAACTATGTCGGGTTCAGCAACGTTAACTTTTTTAGAGAAAACTGCCGCCTGGGTTTTTGTAGCGTTAAATTCCACTTGGTTACTGTCACCCCAAGATAGAATTTCTTCCAGGCCTTTGTTAAGTTGAACGACTTCCTGCTGTCTGCGGATATTCGTCTGAGTAGCCGATGTCCGAGCGTTCAAAGTGAATGAAGAGATAAGTGTACTGTCATCTGCAAAGCTGTAGATTGGATTCTCGGTCTTTTCCAGCAGATCGTTAATATAAATGAGAAAAAGAGTAGGAGACAGTATGGAGCCTTGAGGTACACCGGCGTTGATAGTGAAGGTCTTAGAAAGAAATCCGTCGACTGCCACTCGTAAAGAACGCTCTCTGAGGAAACATAAGAGCCACAAACAGAACTTTTCCGACATACCATAAGAACGTAGCTTAGCCAACAGCCTATCGTGCCAAACACGGTCGAATGCCTTGGATATGTCAAGAGCAACCGCTCGAGATTCTCCAAAGTGTTCAATTGCATTGTTCCAAACATGTGTTACGTAAGTCAGAAGATATCCTGTTGATCTATTTTTACGAAAGCCATATTGGTGATCGCTAATAATGTTGAATCCTTCAAGATATTTTAGAAGATGCTGATTGATAGCCTTTTCCATGACTTTCGATATTATTGAAAGCAGTGCGATTGGTCGGTAGTTATTTGGCGAGGTCTTCTTGCCTTTTTTAGGTATCGGCTGAACTGTAGCGCATTTCCAGCAGGAAGGAAATATTCCCTTTCTGTAGGATAGGTTGAAAAGTCTACAGAAAACTGGTGTTAGTTCCCTTGCACAGATTTTAAGAACTATGGCAGGTATTCCGTCAGCGCCAGAAGCCTTTTTGGTGTCTAGCTTCATCAGAATACGCTTTATAATACGCTGTCTGAAGACAATATCGGGCATCCTTGACTGCACTATGGGAATAGTAGGTGGTGTTTTTCCTTGGAAATCGACAGTAGAATGTGAAGCAAAGAGTTCAGCCAACAAGTTCGCTTTCTCAACAGGTGTCGTTGCAATAGAATTATCTGGCCGTGTGAGTGGTGGTATGGTGGATTTGGTGAAATTCTGACTAACTGCCTTAGCGACCGACCAAAAGGACCTTGAATTGCCGGGACAGGCGAGAAGTTTGTTTCTAATCCGTTGATTGTGTACCTCCTTGGTTTCGTCGATAATTTCTTTGCATCTGTTCCTGGCACGAACAAATGTGTTACGATTTATGGTGTTAGGATTTTCGCGCCATTGTCGGTATGCAAGATGTTTAGAAGCAACAGCTTCTTTGCATTTTCGGTCAAACCAAGGCTTGCCGTTAGAAGGGCATTTCTTCGAAAAGGGGGTGTAAGCCTCCATACCGGCCAAAATAACATAGGAAACCTCCCTGGTGCAGTCAGATGGGTCGTCGGATCGAAAACAAACGTCCAACCAAGGGAAAGTTCGAAAATATTCCATGAGATCTTCCCATTTAGCAGACTTGTAGTGCCAAATCTTGCGCGGTCTAGGCGCCTCTCTATCATTGATTGGTAGAATACTCGATGTCGAAAGTAGTTTATAGTCGGAAGAACCTAACGGCGGATTTACGCTGACTGTGTAAATCTCCGGATTGGTGGTTAAAAAGAGATCAAGAAGACTGGCAAACTCTCCGTCTCGATCAGGGATACGTGTGTCAATAAGCTGAGTTAAGCCACAACTGATTGAAAATGATTCGGCTTCACGACCTTGTTCATCGGTAGTATTTGAATATTTAAGCCAGTTGATGTTGTGGACATTAAAGTCGCCCAGGATGGCAATTTCGGCATTTGGATAGTTAATTTGTAAATGATCGATGGTGTCTGCAAGGGAAGCGAAAAGTGTTCTAAAGTTAGTATCACTTGGTGGTCGATAGAGGATACAGATGAACCTTGTGGTTGGTTGAGTCGTTATTTTTAACCACATAACATCAAAGTTTGGGGGCTCCAGAGTCTCTTGTCGTTGGCAAGAGAGGTTGCTTCTGACATAAAGACAGATTCCAAAGTTTCGCCTAAATCGGGAATAGAAGTCGTACCCAGGATAAAAATAGTTTACTGTGCTGGTCGATGAACTGACCTTAGTTTCACAGAGAGCGAGTACATGAGGTTTATTTGATTGCAGGTGTTGGTGCACTGAATTTATGTTCGTGTTTAAACCTCGTATGTTGCAAAAATCCATTTTGAAATTCTGATCTCTGCATGTCGACGCCCCTGAACCAGCCCCTACCCGGAGATCCGAGCGGGGGGCTATTTTACCTCCGGAATTTTTTGTATCCAGGTGCCCATCATGCTATCCGGTCCCACAGTCCGGGACATCGGCACAGCCACGAAACGTTAAGCAACTTCACGCAGCCTAAGCCGATGCGATGGTATCACACCGGGCGATGCTGGTGGGATCTGGGCATCTACCATCTAGGTTGTTCTTTAAGTCGCCTCCTACGACAGGCAGAACATACCAGGGGAGATATTCTGTCCCGCTCCTCGACGGGTTCCCGCTCCCCCACGGGAGATATATACAAATATTTACTCGAACAAATAAGCCTACAGTCCAAGGAAGAAGTTAAACCGAAATTATTTCTTAGTGCAAACTTGAATACTCTCAAGTGTGAAATTAAATGTACAGTAAAAATTGATTTTACCCAAGAAAATTCTATAGGAGAACTATTGGGATTTGGTAAAATTGTCCTAGAACCGAATACACAGTACATATCTGAAAATCCTGTAGATATTTTCAAGGTGAATTCCATCTGTATCGAATGTAATCTAGTAAACAATTCGTATAATAATGAAGCGCATGTGCATATAACATAATTCACATGTTTTATCCTAATGTAGAACCTAGATATAAAAATATTGGAGAACCCATCAAATGTCATATATTTACCAATCAATACACGTTATATAGATGAAATTCAGCTTAAAATCACCGATCAACATGGCAATTTAGTTAATTTTAGAAAAGAGTTGGTCATAGCACGTTTACACTTAAAAAGAGTTTAAATATGGTATTTATATACAACCATAATTCATTTGACATACCATTCTGGGACTATAATCATCAACAAACTGAATATAAAACCTGCAGGAAGAAGGATAAACTTCTCAGTTTACAAAGACCATTGAAAGAATTAACTCCTGAGAATAAAGCTGTTTTACATTCTTTGGGATTTAAATTGAAAAATTAATAAACAACATTGCAAACAAAATAAGACTATTTTGGTGTAGATTTAAGTTACAAATTAGTACAAGTATTGAGAGAATTTTCCTAATAATTAGGTGTAAGTGTAAATACAAAGTCAAAGAAGAAGAAAATGAGTTATAACATACTAAAAGTTGGAGAAAGTGTGTTACATGACGATACAATTGTTAGTTATCAATATCATACTCATCAACCTTATTCGTCGACAACTCTAAGTAACAACGATGAAATTAGAATACCTATTCAAACACAGGATCTTTATACGTTGCCCAGTCAAAGTTTTTTGTATATTGAAGGAAAATTGTTGAAAAATGACAATACCTATAGTGAAAATGTACATTTTATCAATAATGGTATACTATATCTATTTGAAGAAATTCGTTATGAACTAGGAGGAGTGGTAATTGATAGTGTTAGAAATCCTGGAATAACTACAATCTTAAAAGGTCTCGTATCATTTACTCCAACTGATAGTAATAGATTACAAAATGCAGGATGGTGTGAAAAAGAGATTCCTGCCCTAGTAGATGGAAGTGGAAATTTCAGTGTTTGCATTCCACTAAAAATTATGATGGGTTTTGCTGAAGATTTTCATAAAATTGTAATGAATCTACGTCAAGAATTGATATTAATCAGAAGCAGTACAGATTTAAATGGTATTCAACAAATTGCGGATAAAAAGGAAAACTATAAAGTGATTTTGAACAAGGTGCTTTGGAAGATGCCACACATTTCAGTAAGCGATCATCAAAAGTTACGATTACTCAAACAATTTGAGAGCAACAAGGATTTAAATATGGCTTTTCGCAGTTGGGAATTGCATGAATATCCACAGTTGCAACAAACTAAAAATCACACTTGGACTGTAAAATCATCCAATCAATTGGAAAAACCACGTTTTATTATCATTGGTTTTCAAACAGCTATGAAAACTAAACTTGATAAAGATATGAGTACATTTAATCACATCAATTTGATTAATTTAAAAGTCTACTTAAATTCCGAGGTGTTTCCCTATGACAATTTAAACTTAGATTTTGAATCTAACAAATATTCAATTCTCTATGAAATGTATGCACAATTTCAAAAATCCTACTATTATACATCAATCAACGATCCATGTGTCTATCCTCTAAGATTTAAATCACATACACCTCTAGTGGTAATTGACTGTTCTCGACAAAGTGAAGATATATTGAAAGGAGGAGCTGTCGATATACGCATCGAATTTGAAACCAGTAAAAACGTATCCAAAGATACAGCTGCCTATTGTTTAATCCTACACCATCGATTAGTTAGATATAACCCTCTAACTAGTACTGTTAAGGTTTTTTAAGAGAATATATTACAAGTCAATAAAACAACAAACTCTCTTATGTACTAAAATTTATTTTATTTTTAAGAAAATGTTTTATACATACACATATATAATGTAAATAAATAAATATTAATAGAAATTTTGTATGATTTCATTTTTGTTCCATAACAATATTCTTCTTCTTATAGTCATAATCTGGATACATTTTAATCCCTATCTGAAACGTAAAACATTATTAAAATATGCATGAAAAATCCTATTTGGTATTATTACTAATAGCAGTATCGAGTACATTTTCCTTATGAATCATCTTCACTCTCCTTATAAACTTCTTCAACGGTTAATTTAGTCTTTTTTCCTTCGAGGTGGAGATGAGGAGGTTCCTTCCTCTGGATAACTTAAAGCAGGAGAAGGAGTATTCATTGTTATCGATTGAGGTGTATCAGACTCTTCTTCATCGAGAAGATTAAATTTGTACATCTTTGCAACTTTCTCCAGTATCTTAATATCTTCTTCATTATCCATTTTGGTACGCATATAACGCACCGGTAAGTTGCCCAGCTTTTGTCTCAACTTGTTACCCTTCGGGCAATTTTATCCCCTCTGGTTTTAATGGATTTCACTCCAACTCTACAAATACACAATAAATAATAATCCTTATTGAGAAAATGTTTTTTCTGAGTAAAAAATAAAAGAATAGAAATTAAAAACAAAAAAAACTTACTGAAAAAGTTCCTTAACAACCACATTCACATAACAAAGAGGAAAATTAATGGGATCCTCGAAGAAAAGAACAAGAGTACATGAAGTATTAGCCATAATGTAAAATTATTCACTGTACTGTTGTAGTAATAGTGATACCAAAAACAAATTTTAATCGCGCTTATATACTAGTTCAAACTGTTTCGTCAGAGATCTCTAGTCACGTTGCAGTCAACGTGCATAAACATATAGTCGACAAAAAAAAAAAAAAAAAAAAAAAATATTCTTGAAATAAAATATTAGTACCCTTAATAAGATTGCATCATGCAAATTTTCCAATCTATTTGTTATTAAAAACATGTTTTTCGATATTTATCTCGTATCATTATATTTTTATAGACTAACTGACTATTTTGTTTTTGTTTTGCAATAAATCAAACTAATTAAGTCAGACCACAAAATATTCCAATCACCAGATATTTGTTATTAAAAACAATTTTCAACATAATAACAAATCAACAAATAATTTTTATCAAAGTCACGTTGCACCAACATACGCTGTTTATCAAAACAACTAGAAACATGACGTATTAAACAAAGATTTGATTAAGTGTGGTCATCAGTTCAAGCGTTTAACTTGAATAAAAATAGTATACCGGGTATTACATTTACAAAGACTAATAACTATGTCTTCTGCCAATAACAGTAGCAACAACAGCAGTTCCAAAGTTTTGGATTCCTATTCCACGGAAATCGTACGGTCGACCGAATTGGAAAGTAGATTACTTAAAACAAAGGAAGAATATAAAAGACATATAAGTATCTTAAATAATAAATATTGCTATTTTAACAAAGGGTTTAAAAAACAAAGTCTGCGTGAATAGTTTAAATAAAGTGGAATCAAATTTATGCATTTTGAAAAATTATTTAGAAAAATTTAAAATTCATCTTAAAACTAATAAATCTTTGACAAAGAGAAAACTGATTTGGCAAAATGTCGATTCCTGTTTTCAGGGACGCATAAAAGCCGGAGTTATAACAAATTTTAAGTATAAAGAACCTAAGGAATTTTTACAAAAAGCTTTTCGTGTATTTTCTCTGCGAATTAGAAAGGAACTCAAACAATTGACTATGCTTAAAGTAAATGTTAACTTTTGTGGTCTATTTATAAAAACTCAAACTGCTGACACATCCATTAAACATTTTTCGACTAAAAACCAAATAATTGATCAGAATACCAACTTGACTGAGTGGTATAAGATGAATGTAGTTGATAAAATTTTAGGTAATTTAGAGGATTTTCAGGAAACAGACAGCGGTTGGACCTTATGTGAAATATGGCACTTGACAGTAAATTTAAACAAATATAATCCCATAGGTGGAGGGTTTTCCACATATGTAACAGTACCTAAATTCATTCAAAATACTGAAAGTGTTGTGAATATTAAAAATAATGATCCTTATTGCTTTCTTTGGTCTATTGTATGTGCTTTATATCCAGCTGACATCCATGTTACACGTACTTCATCTTATCCACATTTTAGTCGAGTATTAAATTACGAAGGAATTACATTTCCTATAGTATTAAAAGATATTCCTCGATTTGAAGCACTTAATAAATTGGCTACAAATTTTTCAACTAAAGTCAATTTACTTATTTTAACTCTTGATAATGAAGATTCTGATGATGATGATGATTCCTTTGAAATTGATTATTCCAACCCTAATAATAAATTCAATTTTGCATATATTAAAAATTTAAGTCGTTTAGTACACAAACAAGTCGGAAATATTCACCACAAAAAATGGTTTTGTGAGAGATGTTTTAATCACTTTATAAGCGAATCAAACCTGACTAAACATTTAACTGATTGTAAGATACTAAATAAATCTAAAATTACCTTAACCAAAGAAAACGAGAATATTTTAACGTTTAAGAATTTTTCAAACAAATTGAAGGTTCCATTTGCGATTTATGCAGATTTAGAAAGTATGCTTATAAATTACATTGATGAGCATACCACTAAGAAATCCAAAAAATATCAGAAACATGAACCTTTTAGTATTGCTTACTATTTAAAATGTTCCTATGATGATTCTCTTTCAAAATTTCAAATGTATACGGGTGAAAATTGTCAGGTATGGTTTGTTAGAGAACTGGAAAAAATTGCACAACAAGTACAAGTAATATATTCAAATCCTATTAAATTATCCTTAACGAAACAACAAAATGAGGAATTTTATCGTGCGAAAACTTGTCATATTTGTTCTAAACCCTTTTTAACAGATTCGATTGATTATAAAGTAAAAGATCATTGTCATTTAACTGGTGACTTTAGAGGGGCAGCGCACAAGTCTTGCAATGTAAATTTTAAAAATAAAATGGTAATACCTGTTCTTTTTCACAACCTTTCCGGTTACGATAGTCATTTTTTGATTAGAGCCCTTTGTACAGAAATGAAAGGATCAATAAGTTTACTTCCAGTTAACAAGGAAAAATATATATCATTTACAAAA
Source organism: Pachyrhynchus sulphureomaculatus (assembly GCA_019049505.1). NCBI lineage: Eukaryota > Metazoa > Arthropoda > Insecta > Coleoptera > Curculionidae > Pachyrhynchus > Pachyrhynchus sulphureomaculatus. Next base: position 74,906,867 of record CM032455.1, read on the forward strand.
TATGTGGAAAATTCAAAGATTCAATTCTGATTTTTAGATTCTTATCGGTTTATGGCGAGTAGTCTAGATAAATTAGCATCCTATCTAGATGATGATCAGAAAAGTATTACGAAAAGAGCTTATAAAGATGATACTCAATTTAAATTAGCTACGAGGAAAGGAGTCTTTCCTTATAAATATATTGACAGTTGGGAAAAATTGCAAGAAAAGTCTTTACCACCTATAGATAAATTTTTTAGTAAAATTACAAATTCTAATATAACCGTACAACAGTATGAACATGCTTGCAAAGTATGGAATACTTTTAATATACAAAATCTTCAAGAATATGCTGACCTCTATTTGAAAACTGATGTCTTACTTCTGGCTGACGTTTTTGAAAATTTTCGAAAGCTCTGTTTAAATACATATAAATTAGACAGCCTCCACTATTTTATAGCCCCCGGTTTGGCCTTTGACAGTATGCTTCGAATAACCGACGTAAAATTAGAATTGTTAACTGATATCGATATGATTAGGTTTATTGAAAAGGGTATTAGGGGAGGCATTTCACAATGTTCTAATAGATACGGTAAAGCAAATAATAAATACATGAATAACGAATATAATAGCAATGAACCTTCCACTTTTCTTATGTATTTTGATGTAAATAACCTCTATGGAGCAGCCATGAGTTTTCCATTGCCTACAGGAGATTTTAAATGGGTAGATGATTTCTATCAAGAAGACAATATATTGAATATTCCTCGGGATAACGATTACGGTTATATTTTTGAAGTAGACCTTCATTATCCTAAAGAACTATTTAATCTTCATAAAGATCTACCACTTTGTCCTGAACATTTAGTACCACCAGTATGCGACTCTAATATTCCCAAACTACTAACAACTCTTTATAATAAGAAAAAATATGTTATTCACTATTTAGCTCTCCAACAAGCTATGCAATTGGGGTTAAAAGTTACAAAATTTCACAGGTGTTTAAAGTTCAAACAATCTTCATGGTTAAAAAAATATATTGATGTAAATACTGAGCTTCGTAAATTAAGTAAAAATGATTTTGATACAAATTTCTTTAAATTAATGAATCTTGCTCCATACGGTAAAACGATTGAAAACGTTCGAAAATATAGAGATATAAAATTGGTGAACAAATGGTCAGGACGATTTGGTGCAAATTATTATATTTCTCAGCCCAATTTTCATAGTTGTGAGGTTTTTGGCAAAGACCTGGTTCTAATTGAAATGAACAGATTAAATGTGAAATTCAATAAACCTATTTATCTTGGAATGTCAATTCTAGACATATCAAAAACTATTTTATATAATTTTCACTACAATTATATTAAACAAAAATTTGGTTCGAACTCAAAATTGTTATATACAGATACAGATAGTCTTATATACCAGTTCAACGTAGATGATATTTATACACATATTAAAGACGATATCCACATGTTTGATACTTCCGACTATCCTGAAAGTAATGTTTATAATATACCGCTTAAACATAAGAAAATCTATGGTCTCATGAAGGATGAAAATAATGGAAAAATCATGACTGAGTTTATTGGATTACGATCTAAAATGTATACTTTTAAAGTGCTTAATAACAACAATAATAATATTATTGAACAACACAACTCAAAGATTATCTCAAATGTTGGAATAGTCAAAAAAGCCAAAGGTGTTCAATCTTCTGCTCTAAAATTAATTTCATTCGAAGATTATTATCAATGTTTATTTAACCACACCAAAATTGAAGTAACTCAAAATTCTATACGTAACGAAAAACATAACGTTTATACAGTCGAACAACAGAAAACAGGCTTAAGTCCCTATGATGACAAACGAATCGTTAATTATATTTACACAGACACTATACCCTGGGGTTATAATGATAATCCTTCGTATTCTTCCTTTTAAAAAAGTAATCTATTTTACTATTTATTCGGTTTAAAAACCGTTTTTTCCTCTAAATGATGCTACTCAACAAATGTAATAAAAATATTTCCAAGCAATATCAGGCTATAATATTAATATAATGCATATTTTCAGGCTCAGCATCATTCTCTTCCTTTTGAAAGGGAACAACAATTTACTAGCTTAATGCCAAATGCCTATAATCATCTTTATCGAAATGGTAGTCAATTTTGCAACCAATGTGCAAAATTTTTCTGTTTTTGTTCAAATTCCTTGACTCTTCATGGTATTATGGTTCCTACTACTACTACTACTACTACTACTACTACTACTACCAAAATATCTATACAGGACATGTACTGTTATGAGAAAATTACTGATTCATAATTTTACTTATAGCAACTCTTTGATGTCGATATCCCAGCAAAGGAAAAATTGAAAATCATTGAAAACGAACTTGATACTAATTTCATCGAAGAGGTTTTTCTGATGTATCAAAGCCAACCGATATACGACTGGGAATGGATTGAAATGCAACATCGTTTCCATTTAGCAGAATTATTTGATTCTGTGACACATTTATATTGGAAAAGAGTGAAAAATGAACTCGACTACCAAGAATCAACATTTATTTATTATCAAAAATATTTTAATAACTACTTAAACAAAAAGGGAAAAAGGACTGAACTGTGTTTTAACTGTATATAAAAAATAAAAAGAATCTTGTTTTAAAAATTTATTGTAAGAAATTGAACCATACAAATGTTACTTATTAATATTTACTTTTTCCGCTCTCCAATGAAACCTTGGAAACCAACAGAATAACATATGGATGGCTCAGTTATTTTATATGTAGTAAATATTGTAAAGTTATTATTCTTTTAATATAGTTCTTATATCTACTTAATTTAGTAACATTATGTAACATTTTGAATTATTTTAGAATTTATTAATATATTTATCCGTGTACTCATACTTGTGTGTTTTATTCCCCTCTCATAATATAGAAATAACAACCAACGACTTACAACAACGAGTCCAAACTAGGCTAGGCTAGGCTAGGCTCATCTCTCTACATATTTTACTAAGATTTACAATACAACGAGGCCAAACTCGTTTTAGATTTATTTAGGCTCATTTCATATCACTATAGTAACTTGAGAACAAACAACTACTTTTGCTTTTACATTTAACTTTCCCACAACCAAATAAATTTCTTGCTCTTTCAATTATTTGCATGGAATTTTCCTATTAATACAAGTTTTTGCTATTTCTTACATTCTCACAAACATTCACTCATCTCTTATCAGCTATTTTTGACCTTTCTTATCTACTTTGCTGACCTAACGAGCCACTTGTTTACTCAATTTTACATACTAAAAGTACCATGAATCACACATTTTGTTTACATTTTGCCTTATCTCATACATTTTTACAGACTTACGGCTCCACTTGTTTACATTTTACAGCTTTTTTACCGACTTTTAGACGCCAAACAACATTATAGGGGAACATTTACCAAATTTTACCTCGAAAATACTACCTAATAAGGCCTTTTTTGCACACATTTACAACTAAAATATTACCTAGTGATCCACTTTTACACAACGAGCCTCCACACAACTTCTCCTGTAACAGAAGTTTATTGAAGTTTTAATGAGGTTAAGATACCCTGTTTCAACATCTACTGGACAAATTACGTCATTGACGACCACTTCTTGCAGGCTCTTAAGACATCTATTCACACCTATTTACACCTATTTTACACCTATTTACACCGATTCTACCTCTATAACGATATTTTCAACATCTAAACTTGACAAAAAGGCACTGTTCAACAGCCACTGGACATATTACCTCATTGACGACCACTTCTTGTACGAATTTCAAACAATTTCAGCACTTCTTGCAGATTTTTCAGCATACCTTTTTTATGTCATCCCAATTATTACATTCTCTCTTACGAATCCTATTTGGCTAAGTAGGTTAAGTCCCCGGTTTTGCAGTATTGAAACCAACATATGTAGGTTCAAATCCTACTACAGACAACACTTTTTTTAACTTATTTAATTTAATACACAACATTTATCACACATATATACCAATATGAAGGCAAATTCACTCCTCAAGGTCATTCAGTGCCAAAAGGGCACTGATCAACATCCACTGGACTGTGACGTCATTGTCGACGACTTCTTGGAATTTCAGCACTTCTTGCAGATTTTCAGGTATTCTTGTAGATTGAAGATCAAAGGTCAAGAAAAACGTAACTAACACACTTATGCGGACGAAGAACGACCTTCTTTGACCCAACTTCCAGAAGACTTCAGCCATTCGACTTTCAGCTCCTGAAATACACTTCCTCGGCTAGTGGTCAAGGCCGGTTAAAAAGTGGCCATCGAGGTGGTCCAGAAGCACGTTACCTATACTACTTATATATATATATATACATATATATATATATATATATATATATATATATATATATATATATATATATATATATATATATATATATATACATTCGTTTTCGCTTTATTGGACACCCAGAACCCTAATTTCTCGAAAGACTAAAGAACGGTTGGCGACTTGAGCCTTTTTTCTAACTATTTTCATAAAAAATGTTCGATGGATGTAGAGTGGTGCCCGCTCTTAATACACGTGGCGCTAATACAACACATTCCTATGAGGTACGACTAGTCAGTCCTCCTACAACCTTTTTCAAAAATTATTTTAGATGAAGAACTTTATCTCCTTTAAAATAATATGCTTAGGACTGTGTCTTTCATAGAATACAACTTGTTACACAAGACCAATGTGAATCTCTTTTTGCTCACAGGCGTTGCTTCTGTAGTGCTTTAGTGATTTTTCAGCAGCATGTGTGCTGTACTCGTACTCGTAAATGACAACCAGCTTTAAAAATTTGCCCTGCCCCTGTATCTTAACTAATTATTTATTGTTTCAAACTAAAAAAAATATGTAATTTTTTTCTTGTTTAAACAAAATTTATTGACTTTAAATATTCAATTTTCAACACAGAAAAAAAAACATATTCAGTTGTTAATAATACTACAGAGTCATAACCAATTACAAAGTTTTAATAAAATATTTTGTCAAGAGCAAATTCAGTTTTAAAAGTTTTATGAGATTTAAAATTTAAGAATGTTCTTAAAGGCGTCGAGAGCGAAGCTATTGTATTTAAAATGTAGGCGTAAAATTGAAGCCATCAATGTACCTTCATATTCAAATATCGTATTTCTCCATTTTAAAAACTCTTCTTGTTAAAGTTGAATTGAAATGCTGATTTCTAATTTATTAAATTAAAGATGAGCATATGGTAGGAAAGAAATGGCATTATGGCAATTTGGTAAATCAAGTCCTTTCTTTAAAAATCTGCAACATAGATTCTAGCATTGGTATAGATTTCGGAACTAAATAAAATAATGACCTTGTTCTGCAAGTTTTTAAATCAAATATTTTAAATATTAAATATATACAATATGTTTGTTAAAATAATATATAGTTCATTGCTTTTCTAATATGCCTATTGCACATCAATGAAAAAATGTAGAAAGATAATTCAAATTTGCACTATTCGAGAGCTAAAAGTATCTAAAAGAAATTTCAACAAAAAATATTATTTAAGAATTTTTATTAAATTGATCAAATGCTGGAAGTAGGAAAATTAAAAATTTTTAATTAAATGGTTAAATTACAAAAACAAATATACACAATTTTGTTTATTCCGATATTTTAGGTCAAGAAAAGAAATGTTTGTTTAGATATCAATGAAGTCTCAATTCAGTAACTATGACATAATAGTGCAGTATTCTCCAAAATGTATGCATTTCTTTACAGACATTTACAACCAAAAATATACACGATTAACATGATAGATAACATAGGCCAAATAAACAGCAAGATATATGTTCTATTAAAAGCGATTATCTCTGTTGCAAGAGTTAAATACAAATATATTGTCAAAAAATATAGTTCCTATAAAAATGTACTTCTTAATAATGGGTTGTTTAAACTTGGTAAATTTTATAACACCCAATAAATCACTTAAAGTTTTCCAGTTTTAAATTTAGAAGTTAAATTAAGTAAGATAAGGAATTGAAGCTCTTTTATGTTTTGTTCCTAGGCTCAAGTTACGCTGCACTAGAATTGATATTTAGAAAAAAAAGGTAATACTTTTTTTTTATACTTACTAAAAGAAGATGAAAAAGCATACAGGTGAAAGGTAGTTAGTTGATAATTATCTCTTCACCTTTTTTTATTTCATGTTTTTATAGAGGTACGTCATTCTAAAATGGACCTTCGACACGCGTTCGTTATACTTCTCGTCTTCTAATAATTTCATATAAAATTTTCTTTTAATTTTTGTTAGTGTTCTTCTCTCTTCTTTATTTATAGTGTCGTTCTTCGAAGTGATTAGTTTTAATAGTAAAAATTAGGCTATCTTGTTTTTCAGGAATATATACTATACTAAATTTCGAGTCCTACAAAAACACCTCCAGCGACAGAAAAAATATGTAACATATCTAAAACGATACAGTAATAGCAGCATTTCAACGCATTGTTTTTCATATATTCATCTGATGGATTTAAGTAATGTAAAATTACAACATAATGAAAACAGAGGTGAAAGACTTCAACAGTAAAAAACATTTCTTAAAGAAAAACGAAAATTGATTCTTTTCTAAATTTGAAACCTTTACACATCTGTTTCAAATATTTTATAGATTTTCTCGGCCTTTAGAGGTGTTTTAGAACAGTCGGGATAGACAACAAAGTGAGCATTTGCAGAAATGCCGTTAAATGCAGACTTTTTTTTTTAAATGTATGTCTTGCTGTGTACTTTTTGGGAAAAATAATGCGGACAAAAGCTTAGTGGTGAAATAATTTTAAATATTGCAAAATTCAAATATTTTCGACGTTCCTAGTGGTTTTTTTTTAAAGATTTCTCGCATTTTATCCGACCGATTTGAAAAATTCTGAGCTTCTATGTGGCCAAATTAAAAGTTATTAGGCGGAAAATTTACCATAATATCTTAGGAATATATTCTGATAATAGTAGCCACTCTACAATTCGATCAAAGTAATTTTACAACACGGAAATTTCAAAAATGCTTCTATGGGGTTAAATTAAACTTTATATGGCGAAAAAGTTAGGTCTGTATCTCTAGAAGATAGCCTTACCCTAATGGTAAGAGTAAAAAATTAATAAAATTATTTTTGCAAAAAGAGAGAAATAAACATTTTTTTTGCGTTTTCAGAAAATTTATTATAATTTTATAGAGGAAAATCTATATGAAAAACTTGGAAAATCGCAAACTTTATTAGCTTATCTTCAAGAGGGACATATACCGAAGATAACCCTATTAGATTTTTGTCAATGTTTTATTTCTATCCAAAGATATACCAGCTTCAAATTATTGAAATGAGAAATTTGTAATTGTTTAAGAAAACTATTTTTTGCAGACAAATTGAATTAAATATTAATAGAAAAATTATCAAATATAAGAATTATTTTTTTGAAAATATATGAGGAAGACTGAACTAGCAGTTTAAACTTTCAGGTTAAATAACTTTTAGCTGCTACAGTCTGCCACGAAAGGCTGTATTTGAACGTTCGGGGTCAGTCGTTGATTGCGTTCTAACATATCGATGCACACGTACAACCGCCGAGACGGGGAGTTATATCTCCTGAACTACTATTATCATACTAATGTGATACGCCTACTTAGTAGATATTTCAAGACAAAAAGCTTCAATTGTATTTAATAAATAACATTTTTTCTTTACAAATAAATAAATTTTGTCACTCTCTAAGAAAGTATCTTAATAAAACGCTCACCGCTCAAATGCAGGCGAAACTGGCGTATTCGGGCTGATTTAAGGAATCATCATATAAGCCAAAATTTGAATTTTATAGATGTCGGTGCCCTTTTTTGTAAAATAAATATTTGTTTTCAAAATAGACATTTAGATATATTTATAAAATGCAACGTCTCTTTATCTGTCTGTCTGTATGTCTGTCCGTTAGTGCGCTTACCACTCGAGAACCACTTATCCGATTTACGTATTTTTTTTTTAAATTCATACATATGTATATATTTTATTACGTTAGGTAACATAAGGAAGAAGCAGTGACGATAATAGTGAATCAAGTCGAAAAAAAGTTTTCGCCCGCGCGCTCTCTTACAAAAAAACGTAAACAATAATTCTGTAGTCCACGCGAGCGGAGCCGCGGCACGGCTAGTTTATATTTGTTTATATTGTAAACCTCTTCGAAAATAGTCGCGAAACCGAAACACGTGTCAGAGGGATCTGAATAAACTCAGTGAAACAGTTATACTGTATTTTATTTCAAAAGTGTAAATATTAAGATGTTTCATCCAGAACCGACCGCAAACTACATAAATTTTATGAAGAAATAAGTGTATTGTCGTCTGCAATGCAGTAGATTGGATTCCTGTTCCTTTCCAGTGGATCATTAATGTGAAGAAGAAAGAGAGTAGGAGACAGTATGGAGCATTGGGGCACGCCAGCGTTCATAAAGAAGGCATTAGAAAAAACACGAGATCCATAAACAAAACTTCTTAGACATATCATGCGAAAGTAGTTTAGCCAATATGCTATACACTGTCGAATGTCTTCAAGAGCCTCCAAAATATTTAATTGCGTTTTTCTGAACATATATGACGTAACTTAGAAGATCTCCTGGTGATTTTCGCTTATAAAAGCCATATTACCGGTCGCTCCTAATATTAAATTCTTCCAGATTAGGAGATGCTGATTGATGGCATAACTTTCTATATTATTGAAACTTGTGCAACTGTCTGTGATTGTTTGGAAAGGTTTCCTGGCTGTTTTAGATATTGGCTGAATTGCAACATATTTTCAGTAGGAAGGAAGTATTTCCTTTCTGTACTTAAGCAGAAACTGGTGTTTATTTGTTCGCGTATTTTTTCGGTACTACGGTAGCTATTTCATCAGCGCCATAAGCTTTCCTGGTGTCTTAGTTCATTAAAATACGTTTTACGATACGCTGTCTTAAGACAATATCGGGCTTCCTTGACTGTACATTGGTAATAGTGAGTGGTGTTTTACCTTGAAAATCGATAGTAAAATGTGAAGCAACTTTTAACAATTTGTTTTTCTCAGCAAGTGTAGCGGCAGTAGTATTATCTGGCAGTGTGAGTAGTGGTATAATAGATTTAGTGAAAATTTGACTTTTGGCCTTAGCGACTTACCAAAAGGACCTGAAATCGTTGGGAAGGCTAGAAGCTTGTTTTTAATTCTTTAATTGTGCGCTGCCTTGGTTTCGTCGATAATTTCTTTGCATCGGTTCCAGGCACACAAGGATGTTACGATTTGTGACATCCCGATTTTCGGTCCATTATTGGTTTGTCGATCAAACCAAGGTCCTATGTCGAAATCGGTCGCAATAATCTAACAGCGGATTTACGGTGACAAGGTAAATGTGTAGATTAGTGGTTAAAGCAGTTAAAAAAGACTGCCGAATATCCGTTACGTTCAGAAATCCCTATTGGCTCATCGATAAGCTAAGTAAAACCACAAAAAAATACAGATTTTAAAATTACACCTAAACCGGAAATAAAAACCAAACTCGGGATAGTAAAATCTGATTATACTAGTCGATAAACTGTCCTTAGATTTATAGTGGGCGAGTATGCAAGGCTTATGGTATTTGATTACAGGTGCATCTGCATCCAATTTATGCTCTAGTTAAACCTCGTATATTACAAAAATCAATTTTAATATTACGATGTCTGCATGTTGACTCCTTTGGACCAATCCCTACCCGAATATCCGAACGGAGACCATTTTACCTCCGGAAGTTCTTGACCCTGGGAGCTTCGTCATACTAGTCTTTTCCCACAGCTTTGCACGCATTTAGTAAACACATTTTCTTCACGCATAAATAAATTTTGTCGTCCTCCAAAAACGACTATTTTTAGTGTTCCGTACGGAACACTTATAAAATCACTTCGGTGTCTGTCACACCCGATTTTCTCCGAAACTATTTGTCATAGAAAGTTGAAATTTGGTAATAATATAGGAATTGATGGCCTCATCAAAGCCGGGTAGTTTTGAAAGTCAAATTTTGACTTAAGGGGTTAGTTTTGGGGGGTGAAATCGGAAGTGAAAAAAAAAATTTTTAGTAGGTCATCGAGTGTGGTGTCAAATTACAGCTTGTGAAAACACGAGTAAAAAATATATATATAATGTAATACTTGCGCACACTTTTCTTTGTATTATTTTAAAAAATCGCGAAAAATCGCTGTCCCCCCACCATATCTCGAAAAGTACTGACCAAAAAATTTTGAAAAAATTCTGGAATATTCTCCAGGGGGTGTAGATTGAACGAAAATTATCACGAGTGCATTACCTTTAATAATTTATCTGGTATATAAAAAAAAAAAAAAATTCAAGGTCATCAATTTTCAGTAAAAATTGGACACAAACTTTGTTGAAAAGTCATTTGGGGTGTGTTTTGTGACGTCACTGATCATTTTATACCACCGTAACAACATTTTTTATTTTAAAAGCAATCAACGTACGGAACACTAATTGTGCAAGTTCAACTTGCACTTGACCGGTATTTTAAAAACGATCACCGTTCTAGCCCAGATGAAATATGAGTGGTTTTATACAGTGCGTGGATTATACCATACCTTGACGATGCTCTTTTTGTTAGTTACGTAAAGGAGAGCTCTTCGAACTAGATATCCTGCTTCCCAGCGCAGAGAGTTTTGTTAGTATTTTTTTTTTTGATATATAATTATTTTCATTTGAAAACTAAGACCTTTAATACATAATATAGTTTAAAAAGTTTTAATATTATAACTTAAATTTTGATTTATTTGTTTCTTTCATAACTAAAATATACATAGAACACTCGTATAAAATTCATCCATTTTTCCCAGAACTTAACTGGTTAATCTATATTTAACATACTGTATACAGCACAATACATACACAACACTAGTATTTGCACGCAATACGTACTTTAGATATATATTGTAGTAATGTTAGAACTAAATTTAAATGTCATATGAACATAGTAGTAAGAAAGAATATATCGACAATTTAAATTTGCTTTCTTGCGCTACATATGTGTTAATTTAAGAAACTGATTAAGGGCAGCCAATTCTTCATTGGGCAGGCAGCAAGTTTGTGGCGGTGTCAGAAGAATTTAGAAAAGAAAAAAAATTGTTATCATTGTAAAGAGAACTTTAGTATTCATTGTATAATATAAAAATATATCCTGGCCCGGAGGAATTTAAGGGCTCTTCCTCAAAATAAACCTTCTTTACATTTAAAGTGTACTTCTAAAACCAATGATCACTAAGAGGAGGTGGAGATTTTGAAATTAAAGAGGCCCTCTTATAAAAAAAGAACCTTCCCTAATACTAAGATTTTTACCACCTTTTTAAAGTGCTGACCTGGGGAAGAGATTCCCACAAAAATCTCTTTCTTATATAAAAAAGAAACCTTCCTTATACTAAAATTTTATCCCGCCCATTGTAGCCAAATTTTGTTACCAATCTTACCTTCTATGGTAAACCAGGCTCCGTAGATAGGCGCCGGATTCCCGGTTCCGGGGAAATTATCCTGTCCATCTCTCTCGTTAGATTCGCATATATGTGCAATATTACTCATGCAACTTTTGTCACGTGTTTGTACATCTTCTGGCTTGGTGGTCCAACATGTTTGGTTAAAGTTTACATTAACAATTAAAATATTACTCTAAAAAGAATATGATAATTTTTATTTTATTTTAAAAGTGCAGCAAACAGAATTATATTGCGAAAACCACAACTTCTCCTATTCTGTATCTAGGAAAATAATCATAAGAATTTATCGTGTCTTTAAAATAAGAAGATAGGGTTAGGTGAGAACAAGGATTTTTTAAAATATTAAAAATGGCTCTTTATCTCTAAGATTGTTTTTGTTTGGCTTAAAAAGTTATTAAACCAAAACATTTTTTTAATTACCAATAAAATGTATCTTGTTATATAGCAATAGGGTCTTCGGTTCGAAAAAAATGTGGCTTTTAATATTGCAGTATGAAGAAAAAAATGAAGACAAATAGTAGAGGTACGGGAATGGAGGAGGAGTGAAAAGAATTTAAAGATACTGTTTTAAAGGCAGCAGAAAATACCAGTGGCTCATCAAAAATAGTAAATAGAAATATTAAAAAGACAAACTGGTGGACGAATGGGGTTAAGGAAGAGATTAAAGACAAAAAGAAGAAATGGAGTAAATATCTACAAACAAAAGATCCAACCGATTATGAGGAATATAGACAACAAAGAACACAGGTTATAAGAAGAAAAGAGAAAATCTTGGAAACAATTTGAAGAGCGAATGGAAACAGCCTATAAAGATAATCAGAAGCTATTTTTCGGTATGATTAAGAATATGAGAATGAAAAAGGTAGAAACAATAGCAAATATAAGAGACAAAGAAGGAAATGTCATAAAAGAAGAAGAAAAAATTATGGAAAGATGGAGGGAATATTATAAAGAACTATTGAATGGGAGTGACATAGCAGATAAAAATCAACATAGAGACATTATACTAGAACAAGATATAGAACTCACACAAACAGAAGAGTTTAATACAGAAGAAATAAAAGAGGCAATTGGCAAATTAAAGTTAGGAAAGGCGTCCGGACATGATAAGATCACAGCAGATAGAGGGTGGCCCAAAATTACCGAAGGGGTTTGAATTCCTTATAACTTTTTTATTATAATTTTGTTTTTTTATTTCTTTTCAGCATTTTGTAAAGAAGACATGGGGAATTTAAAATGGAACAGTACACAATTGAACAACGTGCCCAAATCGTTGAACTTTATTTCTCAAATCAACGGTCCATTGTTTTGACTCAGCGTGCATATCGTTGTTCTTTTAATGTGCGGGTTGGACCCTCAGAGTCAACAATAAACTGTCTGGTTGCAAATTTTCGACAACAAGGGGCAGTAAGGAACCTTCCTGGTGCCGGCAGACGACGAACGGTGCACACGGGTGACAATATTGAACGGGTACAGGAAAGTATTCGGGAAGATGGAGAAACATCAACCAGGAGACGTTCGACACAACTTGGCCTCTCACGAGGGTCGCTGCAGAGAATTTTACATACAATAAGAATGTTTCCATACAAAATTCAGTTTGTCCAAGAATTGAAACCGACAGATTACCGGCAACGACTTGATTATGCAATTTATTTCCGGCAAAAAGCAGAAGAAAATCATGATTTTATTCATAATTTGATTATGAGCGACGAAGCCCATTTCCAATTAAATGGGTTCGTTAATAGGCAAAACTGCAGGATATGGGCTACGGAAAATCCAAGAGTAGTTCAACAGCGATAATTACACCCACCTAAGTGTACTGTTTGGTGCGGTGTTTCGTCGGAAAGGATAATTGGCCCATATTTTTTTTGAAAATGAACACGGTGTCGCCGTTTCCATCACTGGTGTTCGATATCGGACAATGTTGGAAAATTTTTTAAGGCCAGCCCTGGAAAACCATCCGCAAGTATGGTTCCAACAGGATGGAGCCACAGCGCACACTGCGAGGGACACAATGGCTCTTTTACGCGACATCTTTGGTGAACGAATTATTTCGCGTACAAGCGATTTTAATTGACCTCCGCGTTCACCGGATTTAACCGCTCCAGACTTTTTCCTTTGGGGTTATTTGAAAGGAAAAGTCTATATTAATAATCCTAGAACCATCCAGCAATTAAAAAACAATATACGCGACGAAATCAACAACATAACACCTGAAGTTTTGCGAAAGGTTATGGAAAATGTTTTGGAAAGAGCACGAATATGCGAAGTAGAAAATGCCACCACTTGCGAGATATAATTTTTCATAATTAAATTAAAAATATTCTCCATTAATATACTGTATTTAAAAAAAAAAAAATTATAATTATGTCTTAAATAAAAAGTTATAATGAACTCAAACCCCTTCGGTAATTTTGGGCCACCCTGTATAATGAAAGCGCTCCCTGAGGTAGCAACAGAAGAACTTAAAAATATAATGAACAACGTAATGAAGAACAATGCACCTACGGACTGGACAACAAGCATCATAACTCCAATATATAAGAAAGGTGACGCTAAAGATTGTAATAACTACAGAGGGATAACTCTACTAGCACTGTGTCAAAGGTATATACTAGGATACTAGAAAAAATATTAAGAAAGAAACTTGAGCACACATTGGAAGAAACGCAGTTGCGCTTTCTGCCAGGTAGAGAGGTATATGATGCAATATTTATAGTGAGGCAATTATGTGAAAAAGCAATAAGAAAAGATAGGGAAATTCACTTGGGTTTTATAGACCTAAAAAAGGATTTCGACAAGAATAAAAGAAAAGACATATGGGAAACACTGGGGAAAAGAGAAATACCAGAAATAATAATAAAAGGCGTACAGAGTTTATACAAAGAATCAACAAATTATGTAAGAACAAGACAAGACAGATCTGATATATTTGAGAAAACTATGGGGCTTAGGCAGGGATGCATCCTGAGCCCCATGCTTTTCTCAATAGTTCTGGATGAAGCAATAAAGGAAGCAAAGAAGAAAGGGGTAAGACCATACCAGATAGGCTATTAGAAGATGAAAAAGATAGAAATATTAGAACTATGCTATGCGGATGATATGGATATATGGATATATAAAGAAGCATTGGCAAAAATAAACATGAAAATTAATAAAGAAAAGACAAAGACTATGATAATAGGAAAGCAAAAGCGATAACATGAAATAAAGATAGGAGAGGAAAGGCTGGACCAAGTGGAGAAGTTTAAATATTTGGGATCACCAATAACGGAGGATGGAAGGATGGAAGAGGAGATAAAGGAGAGAATAATAACAGGGGGAAGATTATTTAATAGTATAAAGAATACATTCCTAGGAAAGAAAGAGATACCAAAAAATATTAAAGCCCAAGTATTCGAGAAGGTTGCAACACCAATACTTTTATATGGAGGAGAAACATGGACAATGACAGAAAGACAGAAAGCAAAGATAACGGCTACAGATATGAGATTCATAAGGAAAATAGAAGACAAAACAAGGATGGACCGGGTTAGGAATATACCATTCAGAAAGAATTTGAACCTGAAACCAATGGTGGAAAAGGTTGAGGAAGCACAACTAAGATGGTATGGTCACGTTGAAAGGATGCCTCAACAAAGAATAGTTAGACAAATGTTTGAAGCCAGAGTGAGCAAGAAAAGAACAAGAGGCCTACCTAGAAGGGCATGGTTGGGGAATGTTAGAGAGGCAGTGGCCAAAAGAGGAATAGAGTGGGAACACGCAAGACGAGCCACACAGGATAAAAAGAGGTGGAAGGAAATATGGAAAAGACAAAAATAGAATAACTCAACTCCACGGGCCTTGCATCTCTAAAGGGGTAGAAAGGCATAAGGATTAAGTAAGTAAGTAAGTTTTTTTAAGGGATTTATATATTAAGCGATGTTTCATCGGCGTCTTCGTAAAAATCTAATAAATTTCGGTATGTATCTTTTTTAACTGTCACAAAATTTAACGGCATACGGAAAAGTATATATTATATATTTATTATGTGAAATATTACCAACATTTGATGCATCTGAGCCTACTGAAAAATAATAATTCTTCAAAGCAGCAATCAACTTCTCTTGTGAATAAGGTGATTGCTGAGGCCTGAGTACATTCACATGTCATTTTGATGCGATTTACTATTATAACTCAAACCATGTTTTACATTATGGTAAATATGCTTTCGCGATAGAAATTTCCTCCTTTGTATTTTTCTTGATGAAAAAGTTGTTCATCCATTTTGAAGTGTTTTTGACTGACTCCATCTTGTTGTGTTTAGTACTATTTGCGTGAGCCTACAACAGCAATTTCATAATACTAATAAAACAAGATCATTAATGTCGATAATAACAATAAACATATATTTACTCCGGTTTTATTTTGCACTGATCAACACAAAGAGTCAAACTATGAAATTGTGCGATGTGAATCTAAAACAAATTATTTAAAAAGTAAAGATTTACAAGTTACCTATCTAACCACGTATTAAAAATAATATATATTTACTTACTGTCAACACAGGGTGACCCTTATACTGAATTGCAATATCTGAGTTATATGTTTAGTAAATTGCAGTAAATTCATCTTTTTTCTGTACCCAGTCTCTAAAATCAAGATCACTTGTCCTCTTATTATTAAAACCTTTAAATCTCTTTTTACTCGTTGATGGTTCCATATTGATGAATATTTATCGCATAAGGTTACATTTATTAGATAGTTCGTCATCCGAAATAAAAACTAAATACGCTCTGAATTCAAAACAAACCCAAGTTGCTAGTGGAGAGTGATGGAAAGGGGTAGCGGGTGGGTGGAGCGTAGGCGGCGAATGTAAATCGAAAATTTGACAGACGCAACTTACGGAGCGCATGCCCCGCTCTTCTGCCGCGCTTCGGCGGCACTGGCCTCCGCAGTAACTTTTTGAAAAATATTAATATCCGGGACCATAACGGATTTTTTTATTGGGAGGTTCGCTTGTAGTAGTCCATTCCAACTGCTTTTAGCTTATCTCTATCTCGAGTACTCATTTGCCAGCATTCTGAACCTTATGTCAGTATGGGTTCAACGATTACCTTATACATCATTGTTTTTGTTTTTAATCTAATCTTCGGTGACCACAGCACCGAGTTAAGCATTTGTATACATCTTCTCCCTTGTGTTAATCTGTTCTGGATATCTCTGTCTGTCTTTTTCTGATATTATGCTTCCTAAGTATTTAAATGGTTGACAACCTTTTATTGTTGCTGACGATCGTTGACCTCAATCCCAACGTTCAGATATTCAGTTTTGTCTATATTGATGTTTAGACTCCAGTTCTTTAATTCATCCTCTAGTTTCCTGTACATGTATTGGATGTCATCTTCATCACTTGCAATGATTATCTGATCGTCCGCAAATAGGAGTGTATATTGACAATTATTTTCAGTTTCTATTCCCATGTACTTTTCATCCAGGAATAGAGAGCTTTTTGGATGAACATCTTCAATAACATAAGAGAAAGGCCCTTGTTTTAAGCCTTTAGTAATGTTGAAGGACTCGGATATATTCTTTCCTATTTTAATAACTACCTTTGCATCTTTATACATATTATATATTGTTTTACATATAGTCTACTAAGGTCACTTGCCTCTAGTATAATAAATAACTTTTTTAGGAGAACTGTTTCGCAAGCCTTTTCAGGGTCGACGAATATAAGGTTGGTATTTAGATTTCTTGCTGCTCTTGTTTCTATTATTTAGTTAAGAGTGAACACATTGTCAGTACAAGATTTACCAGCACAAAAGCCACTCTGCTACTCTATTTCTGTCAGTTGGCTTTCTATTCTTTCTTTCACAATTTTGCCATACAATCTTTCTACAGAGCAGGTACACTAACACCCCTATAATTTCTGCACTGCTTTTGTCGCTTTTCTTACAAAGAGAGCTGATGTATGCCAAATTCCATTCTTCAGGTACATTGTCTCCGAGTATTAAGCATCTATTGAAAAGGCACACAAGCATTCCCAACAAAATATCTGGGGCATATTTCACCAACTCTATAGGAATGTCTCCTGGTCCAGATGCTTTCCTATTTTTCATCTTTCTTAGTACCAATTTAAATGCTTTCAAGCTGATGGGCATTTCATTTTCTTCATCTACCTTTATTTCTCTGGCTTTGACCTTGTATTCATATCTGGTTTCTTTTAGGAGATCAGAATAATAACTCTTCCACTCTTATGGGCACATTGCTGGCCTCTTTCGTATTTTTTCATAGGTTCTTGACTGTTTTCCAGGCCTCTGAAACTCTGGTACCCCCATATATGTTTCGATTTCGGCACATTTATTCTCACACATTTCATTTCTAAGTCTTGCCACCTCTTTCTTTACCTCTCGGTCATGTGTTCTATACTTTTTGTGATTTTCGTTGTCGTTTATCGTAATCCATTGTTGACAAGCTTTATTCTTTTCTTTGACTTTATTTGCTTTGTATCATTCCACCACGTTACATATTGTCTGTAGATATAAACATATATATATATATATATATATATATATATATATATATATATATATATATATATATGATTATCGGGAATCGGTCTGGACTGTAAATAAAACTCTTTTCTTCTTTAAAACTCAATATTTCGTTATCGTTTGATAACTTCTTCAGGAGTAACTACAAAATTAATACACCTATATTAACACACTATTCTCTTTCGTCAAAGCATTAAAATATTGAAATATAAAACAAAACAATTATGAAACAAACGAACAATCAATTAAAACACGTACGAAAATGCGAGTTTGTCCTGGAAACCAACATTCAACATCTCGATTTACTGCAACAAACTGAGAGTAAATAGCCTCGGTAGTTTGTTGTAGTAAATCGAGATGTTGAATGTTGGTTTCCAGGACAAACTCGCATTTTCGTACGTGTTTTAATTGATTGTTCGTTTGTTTCATAATTGTTTGTTTTATATTTCAATATTTTAATGCTTTGACGAAAGAGAATAGTGTGTTAATATAGGTGTATTAATTTTGTAGTTACTCCTGAAGAAGTTATCAAACGATAACGAAATATTGAGTTTTAAAGAAGAAAAGAGTTTTATTTACAGTCCAGACCGATTCCCGATAATCATATATATATCAGATTGATGCACGGTCGATAACATATCACCAAATCTTATATATATATATATATATATATATATATATATATATATATATATATATATATATATATATATATATATATAAAGTAAAGAAACACAAAATCTCATGAAACAGAAAGGACTAGTAAGAAATGATTCTATAAATGGCAGATTACAACTGGCAAAAATGGACAAAAAAATAAAAATTAGGGAAGATGTCAGATAGTGCATAAATTTTGAAAGAAGTAAAAAGTTTGAAACACCTAAACAAACAAATGAATGAAGGAAGACATCAAATAATAAAACTTATAAACAACGATAACCAAGAGATCGCACAAATCAAAGAGATAAAGGAAGCTGTAGAGAAATATTATCCAACACTATGTGACTCAAAAATTTCGCCACCGCCAGGGAAAGAAGAAGGAAATAGAGTGATAGTAAGAAATATGGGATCTAAAGAAATTGTCGATGTAACAACGGATGAAATAATACAACATATGCACAACTACAAAGAGGCTTTTTTCTTCTTCTACTTCCAAAGTGAACGGTTTCCGGTGGTGGATTCTGTTTCAATAGGTTAGAAAGGTGTCTAATTTATTTCGTCCATGGGGCAAAATTATAAAGATATCATCAACATATCGTTTCCAGAGTTCCGGTTTGACTGGTGAGTTTCACATAGAAGTTGGCTATTACTGGTGAAAGGGAAGATCCCATGAGCGTTGCATTTGTTTGTATATCTGACTGGTAAAGACAAAATAGGTATTTTTCAGGCAGTGTTCCGATATTTCAGATTACCTACCTTACTACTTACAAATTAATAATTATGCTTAAAATTTTATCATTATTGTAAACAAAAACGTGGAAAAGACCCATAATACCAGTATACTACTATAGTATTTGATCACTCTATCTCTTCCAACCCTTTCCCTTTAAAATTGGCAGTACTGAAAACAATAACTTCATTATCAGATTCCTCAACTCTAAAAATCTACTTACTCTACTCTTTAACCCCTTATATAGTTTACCATAAATAATATACTTAAAATGTGTGAAATACATCAACAAAAAGATCTGTAAATATCTCAAAATGCTACAAACAATTTAAAATTTATAAGCCTCCACCTTTTTCACCCTTTTGGTCTGAAGCGATAGCTTCGAAAAACTATAGGCTTTAGTCCCTCGTATGTTATCTACATTCCATGTTTAAAATTAATGTCTTATTTAGACCGAGCCAACAGACATACAGACATGAGTAAGTGTGAAAAAAAGCCAAAATCTCGAAGGGTAATTTTTTCACAAAAACGATACTTTCCGTTAGCAAGAAAAGTAAAAAAAAGAAATAAATCTTGTTTATTAAATATATATATATATATATATATATATATATATATATATATATATATATATATATATATATACATATATATATATATATATATATATATATATATATATATATATATATACATTATATATATATATATATATATATATATATATATATATATATATATATATATATATATATATATATATATATATATATATATATATATATATATATATATATATATATATATATATATATATATATATATATATATATCTGTAAATATCTCAAAATGCTACAAACAATTTAAAATTTATAAGCCTCCACCTTTTTCACCCTTTTGGTCTGAAGCGATAGCTTCGAAAAACTATGGGCTTTAGTCCCTCGTATGTTATCTACATTCCATGTTTAAAATTAATGTCTTATTTAGACCGAGCCAACAGACATACAGACATGAGTAAGTGTGAAAAAAAGCCAAAATCTCGA
>CM032455.1:74927466-74932466 GCA_019049505.1 Pachyrhynchus sulphureomaculatus
TAAAGGATATTGAGGTAAAAAGAAGCCCGGAGATAGGAAGCGATTCACTTTCTTTTAAAAATGATATTAAAATTAGGGAAAAGACATGTGTAAAGGAAAATAAACGGAAAATAATAAATTCAAACATTAAATGTTATAAATTAAGATATAGTGAAATAAGAGAAGAGTACCAAAGAATATATGAAGAAAAAAATGAAGACAAATAGTAGAGTTACGGGAATGGAGGAGGGGGTGAAAAAGAATTTAAAGATACTGTTTTAAAAAGGCAGCAGAAAAATACCATTGGCTCATCAAAAATAGTAAATATAAATATTAAAAAGACAAACTGGTGACGAAATGGGGTTAAAGAAGAGATTAAAAGACAAAAAAGAAGAAATGAAGAAAATATCTACAAACAAAAGATCCAACCGATTATGAGGAATATAGACAACAAAGAACACGGGGTTTTTTTTTTTATAAGAATAATACAAGAAGAAAAAAGAAAATCTTGGAAAGAAACAGTTTGAAGAGCGAAATGGAAACAGGCTATAAAGATAATCAGAAGCTATTTTTCGGTATTGATTAAGAATATGAGAAGGAAAAAAGGTAGAAACAATAGCAAATATAAGAGACAAAGAAAGAAATGTCATAAAAGAAGAAGAAAAAATTATGGAAAGATGGAGGGAAGATTATAAAAAAAGAACTATTGAATGGGAGTATCATAGCAGATAAAAATCAACATAGAGATATTATACTAGAACAAGATATTAGAACTCACACAAACACAAGAGTTTAATACAGAAGAAATAAAAGAGGCAATCGGCAAATTAAAGTTAGGAAAGGCGTCCGGACATGATAAGATCACAGCAGATATAATGAAAGCGCTCCCTGAGTAGCAACAGAAGAACTTAAAAATATAATGAACAACGTAATGAAGAACAATGCACCACGGACTGGACAACAAGCATCATAACCCAATATATAAGAAAAAGTGACGCTAAAAGATTGTAATAACAACAGAGGGATGACTCTAACTAAGCACTGTGTCAAAGGTATATACTAGGATACTAGAAAAAATATTGAGAAAGAAACTTGAGCACACATTGGAAGAAACGCAGTTGGCTTTCTACCAGGATAGAGAGGTATATGATGCAATATTTATAGTGAGACAGTTATGTGAAAAAGCAATAAGAGAAGATAGGGAAATTCACTTGGGTTTTATAGACCTACAAAAGGCTTTCGACAAGATTTAAAAGAGAAGATAATATGGGAAACACTGGGGAAAAGAGAGAATACCAGAAATAATAATAAAAGGCGTACAGAGTTTTTTACAAAGAATCAACAAATTTATGTAAGAACAAGACAAGACAGATCTGATATATTTGAGACAACTATGGGGCCTTAGGCAGGAATGCGTCCTGAAGCCCATGCTTTTCTCAATAGTTCTGGATGAAGCAATAAAGGAAGCAAAGAAGAAAGGGGTAAGACTATACCAGATAGGCTATTAGAAGATGAAAAAGATAGAAATATCAGAACTATGCTATGCGGATGATATGGTTATTATAGCAAAAGACGAGGAAAAACGCTTAATAGGAATATACGGCATATATAAAGAAGCATTGGCAAAAATAAACATGAAAATTAATGAAGAAAAGACAAAGACTATGATAATAGGAAAAGCAAAAGCGATAACATGAAATAAAGATAGGAAGAGGAAAGGCTGGACCAAGTGGAGAAGTTTAAATATTTGTGATCACCAATAACGGAGGATGGAAGGATGGAAGAGGAGATAAAGGAGAGAATAATAACAGGGGGAAGATTATTTAATAGTATAAAGAATACATTCCTAGGAAAGAAAGAGATACCAAAAAATATTAAAGCCCAAGTATTCGAGAAGGTTGCAACACCAATACTTTTATATGGAGGAGAAACATGGACAATGACAGAAAGACAGAAAGGAAAGATAACGGCTACAGATATGAGATTCATAAGGAAAATAGAAGACAAAACAAGAATGGACCGGTTAGGAAATATACAATTCAGAAAAGAATTTGAACCTGAACCAATGGTGGAAGAGGTTGAGGATTCACAACTAAGATGGTATGGTCCACGTTGAAAGGATGCCTCAACAAAGAATAGTTAGATAATGTTTAAAGCCAGAATGAGCAAGAAAATGAACAAGAGGCCGACCTAGAAGGGCATGGTTTGGGGGAATGTTCGAGAGGCAGTGGCCAAAAGAGGAATAGAGTGGAAACACGCAAGACGAGCCACACAGGATAAAAAGAGGTGGAGGGAAATATGGAAAAGAAAAATATAGAATAACTCAACTCCACGGGCCTTACATCCCTAAAGGGGTAGAAAGGCATAAGGATTAAGTAAGTAAGTTTTTTTTATGGGATTTATATATATTAAGCGATGTTTCATCGGCGTCTTCGTAAAAATCTAATAAATTTCGGTATATATCTTTTTTAGTGTCAAAAAATTTAACGGCATACGGAAACGTATATATTATATATTTATTATGTGAAATGTTACCAACATTTGATGCATCTGAGCCTACCGAAAATTAATAATTCTTCAAACCAGCGATCAACTTTTCTTGTGAATAAGGTTGATTGTTGAGGCCTGAGTACATTCGCATGTTATTTTTGATGCTATTTACTATTATAACTCAAACCATGTTTTACATTATGGTAAATATGCTTTCGCGATAGAAATTTCCCTCCTTTCTATTTTTTTCTTGAGATGAAAAAATTGTTCATCCATTTTGAAGTGTTTTTGACTGACTCCATCTTGTTGCGTTTAGTACTATATTTGCGTGAGCCTGCAACAGCAATTTTATAATACTAATAAAACAAGATCATTAATATCGATAATAAACAATAAACATATATTTACTCCGGTTTTATTTTGCACTGATCAAACACAAAGAGTCAAACTATGAAATTGTGCGATGTGAATCTAAAACAAATTATTTAAAAAAGTAAAGATTTACAAGTTACCTATCTAACCACGTATTAAAAATAATAGATATTTACTTACTGTCAACACAGGGTGACCCTTATACTGAATTGCGATATCTGAGTTATATGTTTAGTAAATTGCAGTAAATTCATCTTTTTTTCTGTACCCAGTCTCTAAAATCCAAGATCACTTGTCCTCCTTATTATTAAAACCTTTAAATCTCTTTTTGCTCGTTTGATGGTTCCATATTGATGAATATTTATCGCATAAGGTTACATTTATTAGATAGTTCGTCATCCGAAAAATAAAAACTAAATACGCTCTGAATTCAAAACAAACCCAAGTTGCTAGTGGAGAGTGATGGAAAGGGGTAGTGGGTGGGTGGAGCGTAGGCGGCGAATGTAAATCGAAAATTTGACAGTACGCAACTTACGGAGCGCATGCCCCGCTCTTCTGCCGCGCTTCGGCGGCACTGGCCTCCGCAGTAACTTTTTGAAAATATTAATATCCGGGACCATAACGGATTTTTTTATTGGGAGGTTCGCTTGTAGTAGTCCATTCCTAACTGCTTTTAGCTTATCTCTATCTCGAGTACTCATTTGCCAGCATTCTGAACCTTATGTCAGTATGGGTTCAACGATTACCTTATACATCATTGTTTTTGTTTTTAATCTAATCTTCGGTGACCACAGCACCGAGTTAAGCATTTGTATACATTCTTCTCCTTGTGTTAATCTGTTCTGGATATCTCTGTCTGTCTTTTTCTGATATTATGCTTCCTAAGTATTTAAATGGTTGACAACCTTTGATTGTTTCCTTGTGGAAGTTGAAGATCGTTGACCTAAATCCAACGTTCAGATATTCAGTTTTGTATATATTGATGTTTAGACTCCAGTTTGCTTTAATTCATCCTCTAGTTTCCTGTACATGTATCGGAAGTGTCATCTTTCATCACTTGCAATGATTATCTGATCGTCCGCAAATAGGAGTGTATATTGATAATCATTTTCAGTTTCTATTCCCATGTACTTTTCATTCAGGAATCGAGAGCTTTTTGGATGAACATCTTCAATAACGTAAGAGAAAGGCAGCATCCTTGTTTTAAGCCTTTAGTAATGTTGAAGGACTCGGATATATTCTTTCCTATTTTAATAACTGCCTTTGCATCTTTATACATAATATATATTGTTTTACATATAGTCTACCTAGGTCACTTGCCTCTAGTATAATAAATAACTTTTTTAGGAGAACTGTATCGCAAGCCTTTCCAAGGTCGACGAATATAAGGTGGGTATTCAGATTTCTTGCTGCTCTTGTTTTCTATTATTTAGTTAAGAGTTGAACACATTGTCAGTACAAAATTCGCCAGCACGAAAGCCACTCTGCTCCTCTATTTCTGTCAGTTGGCTTTCTATTCTTTCTTTCACAATTTTGCCATACAATCTTTCTACAGAGCAGGTTACACTAACACCCCTATAATTTCTGCACTGCTTTTGTCGCTTTTCTTACAAATAGAGCTGATGTATGCCAAATTCTATTCTTCAGGTGCATTGTCTCCTAGTATTAAGCATCTATTGAAAAGGCACACAAGCATTTCCAACAAAATATCTGAGGCATATTTCACCAACTCTATAGGAATGTCTCCTGGTCCAGATGCTTTTCTATTTTTCATCTTTCTTAGTACCAATTTAAATGCTTTCAAGCTGATGGGTATTTCATTTTCTTCATCTACCTTTATTTCTCTGGCTTTGACCATGTATTTATATCTGGTTTCTTTTAGGAGATCAGAATAATAACTCTTCCACTCTTGTAAAGATATTATGGGCACATTGCTGGCCTCTTTCGTATTTTTTCATAGGTTCTTGACTGTTTTCCAGGCTTCTGAAACTCTGGTACCCCCATATATGTTTCGATTTCGGCACATTTATTCTCACACATTTCATTTCTAAGTCTTGCCACCTCTTTCTTTACCTCTCGGTCATGTGTTCTATACTTTTTGTGATTTTCGTTGTTTATCGTAATTCATTGTTGATAAGCTTTATTCTTTTCTTTGACTT
>CM032455.1:74937466-74942466 GCA_019049505.1 Pachyrhynchus sulphureomaculatus
ATATATATATATATATATATATATATATATATATATATATATATATATATATATTATATATATATATATATATATATATATATATATATATATATATATATATATAGTATATATATATATATATATATATATATATATATATATATATATATATATATAATATATATAGTATATATATATATATATGTATATATATATATATATATATATAATATATATATATATATATATATAATATATATATATATATATATATATATATATATATATATATATATATATATATATATATATATAATAAAGAAAGAAAGCAAAAGATTGCCGTATCTACCAAAATTATTAAAAATACAATCTTAGTTGGGGAACTCGGCAGAAAGGGGCGTGATAAGAGATCACACAATTTTCATTAAGCCGATATTTCGGTCCTGGATTGGGACCTTCTTCAGGGCAGAACTGAAAAGAAGAACAAAGCGTTTTCACTGATCGTGTCTGGGACAACTTTAAATTAATGATGTTATCGTTAGGTTGTTATAATAAATAAAATTAGTGTAGAACAAGAATAAGATATTAGTCATACTAAATTAAAAAAACTCACATGAGAAGTGTAAAGATTTCGTTAGCCTGAATGGCCGTAGGTAGCTTATACATAAAAAAGTTGTTACATGTAAAAGTTGGTTAATCCATAAAATATATAAAGTACACACTAAAACACTGTAGACAAAATTCTAAAAACCAAATTTAAAACATGGATGTAATTGGGAACCTTGGATGTTGAGAACATTGTTAATTATTTCACCTGTAACCACCACACATGGCCACCGACATTTAGGAAAGATGACAAGGACGACAGGAGACAGCTGACCGACAGAGATAAGGGGTTTAGTCAAGAAAACTCAATTAATCAGAATGCGGGGTCGACACCTGGAAGGAACCGATAAAAATGGGAAGTGCAAGTATTGGACCTTAAGGAGAATTGAGCGACCAAAAATCCGGTATGGAGTCGAGGAAGAATAAATCATAACCTACTTAAGGTAAAGGGTGAGCGAGGGAGCGAGAGAGAGAGAGAGAATGGGAGCAACGAAGAGGAAGATTGTCTAATGAATTAATTATTAATTTATTAATTTCTTGTTGGGATCTGATTGGAGGAAGAGATTGTTTGCAAAAACCAATAAAGACTGGAAGCACCAGGAGGTGATGAAGGGGTAACGCAAGGTACTGTCAATGGAAGGAAGACAGTAATCGCTAGGTGCACAAGATGGCCCAGATAAAGTGGAAGGAATCTGTGGAGCCCAGGATCAACGAGAACCGTAAACAAAGAGAGGAAGGAGGAGAGAAACCCTGGAAATTACAGAGCTATATATATATATATATATATATATATATATATATATATATATAGTATATAAGTATATATATATATATATATATATATATATATATATATATATATATATATATATATATATATATATATATACAATATATATGGGGAAAAAAACTCTTGTGTAGCAGTTAATTACCACATAGCAACGAAACATCAGTTTGATTTGAATAATGCAAGCTTATTTGAGCATGAAAACAATTACAAAAAACGCTTATTCCTTGAAATGTGTAACATATATAAAGAAATAAATTCTATGAATTATAAGTTGGACACCAACCATTTAATTAATGTATATTCTAATATTTTAAAAATTTAACATCGTATAGAGATAAATCACACATAATCAATAGCAATTACATGTCCTTTTCAGATATTAATTTACCAGTAATGTAAAGAACATGCAATGGAAATTGGACTCACATGACAACTGTTTTATACATCTAAAGAAACCGTTAGTCATGTAGCATCCATAACTAAATTATGTTGTTCGTGTTTAATTGGCGTGTTATCCTAAAATTTTTACTCAATTAATATGTATGTTTTGTGATCTCTTTTCTAATGAGGTCTAACTATTGATTTGTATATGTTTGTGATAGGCTTACTAAGGATACTATTTTTAATTTTATTTTTACACTCCTGATGAAGCTGAAAACTATCGGCGAAATATTGAGTTATTTTAACAACAAATGAGTATTTTTCTTATAGACCGCTATCCTGACATATCCACATTCTATTATAAATTACTACGGTCGATATTCACTTACTGAAATAAAATAAAAAATGTAGTGCTAGTGGTTTATTAACGTTTCGCCTTTTTTAGGTAATTTCAAAAATTTTTCTTTTTCCCCTTTTTCAATTTATTCCTGACAGTCAACTAACATACCAATAGTTCAGGAATGAATTAAAAAAAGGAATTAAGGAAATTTTTTGAAAATACTACTACTAAAAATGAGGCGAAGCGTCACTAGCAGTGTCTTTTTTTAAAAGAACCTAATTACCCAAGAAAAACAATCAAGTTAATATATATATATATATATATATATATATATATATATATATATATATATATATATATATATATATATATATATATATATGTATATATATATATATATATATATATATATATATATATATATATATATATATATATATATATATGTATATACTTCTTGAATAATTTAGTTTATTTGTATACTCTCTGTTTTTTTATATTTCCTTGACATTATCAAGGAAGGTTAATGTGAAGGTAGGCAATAGATGTTTAGGTATATTTTGATGTTTATGTCAATAACAGAGATGTATAAAGTTTAGGGGTCTTAGCAATAGTTTACCGTCCTTTTTTCTTAATAAGGAATTATATATATATATATATATATATATATATATATATATATATATATATATATATATATATATATGTATATATATATATATATATATATATATATATATATATATATATATATATATATATGTATGTATATATAGATATATATATATATATATATATATATATATATATATATATATTATATTATATATACGAGTATATATATACATACATATACATAGTGTACATTCGTGTACATTAGAAGTGCGTTGCTTGTTGACTGTAAAATTATTAGGATTGACATCTGCAATTTTCTGAGGGTCACGGTGTATAAAAACAATGTAACTTTATGTTTGACTGCTATATATAGACCTCCATCTGTACAAGTTGAGGTATCCTTGAATTGTCTAGAAATATTCCTAAATGACAAAAATAATGAAATTTTCTGCAGAGATACAAATATAAACCTTCTAGATAGAAATAGTTTAATTGTTGGTAATTACATAGACTCTTTACATGAAAAGGGTTTTAAGTGTATAATTAATCAAGCAACCAGGAAAGATAGAAACAATGCAACTTGTACGAGTATAGATCATTTCTTTGTAAAGCACAGGCAGCGGTATGCAGTCCATGGAGTGATTCTGAACCACGGCTTTACTGGTTATTTTCCTATTCTTTTAAATATGAATATAAGTAAGATAAATGAAAACTTAATGTCTAAAAAGTTTGCTGATAAAATAGACTTTACTAAAGTAAAACAAATTTTTGGTTAGATGTTTTGAACTGTGAGGATATAAACGAATGTACAGATATTTTTATAAATAAAGTCTATTATTGATAGATCCACATTTCGCAAATATATTGTATGCAATAAGAGCAAACCTTGGATTACTCAAGGATTACTCAAGGATTACTCAACTCTATACGTCAGCGTGAAAAATTAAAAAGAATATCTTCTAGAGACCCTGAGAATTTTGTAGCTCTTAATATGTACAAAAATCACCGTAAAATGTTGACTAAGTTAATAAGCAAAACCAAAGTTGATTATTACACTAATTTATTTCAGCTAAACTTAGGTGACTCTAAAAAACCTTGGAATTTAATAGTCAGCTAGCAACAGTCAAAAAAATAATTATAAAATAGGCGTAATTTCCAATGATAAAGAAATTGAAATTCTAGACGAAAAAC
Organism: Pachyrhynchus sulphureomaculatus; assembly: GCA_019049505.1. NCBI lineage: Eukaryota > Metazoa > Arthropoda > Insecta > Coleoptera > Curculionidae > Pachyrhynchus > Pachyrhynchus sulphureomaculatus. Next base: position 74,941,372 of record CM032455.1, read on the forward strand.
TCAAAGCAGATGAGTTTAAGACATCTTTTTCTGGGACAGGAAAGAAATTAGCTAATAGTATAACTGTTCCTAATACAGATGCCATTCCTGATAGTGTTCCTCGAGTAACTGGATCACTTTTTCTGGCCCCGATAATGGATTTTTGAAATAATTCAAATTATAAACTCACTTAGAAACGCTTCGGGTGCTGGCGACGATAAGCTTAGAGTAGATTTTCTAAAACGATATCACAGATTTATTCTTAAACCCATATCCCATATAGTAAATTTAATTTTTCGAGTTGTATTATTTCCTGACAGTTTAAAGAAATGTACCATAACGCCTATACATAAAGGTGGTTGGCGTAACGAAATTACGAATTATCGTCCCATTGCAATTATCAGCAACCTGAGTAAAATTATTGAGAAATGTATCAAGTTGCGTCTGGACGATTACTTAAATAAAAATAAATTAATATCCGATGCGCAGTATGGTTTTAGACAGAGGTCGGGCACTGAAGATGCTCTCATAAGGGTAGTAAACCATATTTCTGAGAACCTCGACAATGGCAATAAATCACTTTTAATATTCTTGGACCTAACAAAGGCATTTGACACTGTGGCTCACCCCATATTGTTAGAAAAAGTTGAACATATTGGAATCACAGGTATCCCTATGATCTAATAAAATCACCAAATAGGAGAATCAGTGAGCTTATCGCATCCAATTGAGTGCGGTGTGCCGGAGGGTACAGTGCTTGGGCCATTGTTATTTACAGTATACGTAGATACCCTTTTACGTATTTTATCTCAAGGATCCATGATTTGTTATGCCAACAATACTGTCATAATGTTACAGGATAAAATATGGGGCCGGGTTTTTGAGAAGGCAGAACTGGCTATGAGTAAGGTAAAGTTGTGGTTGGATTTGAACTTATTAACCTTAAATATTGATAAATCAAAATTTATAGCCTTCACGTTTAACAAAAGGAATTATCCAGACAAGAATTTTATAAAGGTTCATTATCCTGGCTGTAATAACTTTGCTGCTTGTGATTGCAATCTGAAGATCTGCTACACCGATAACATTAAATATTTGGATGTATACCAAGATTCG
>CM032455.1:74947466-75047781 GCA_019049505.1 Pachyrhynchus sulphureomaculatus
AAATAAAGAAGAACCATTTCGGCCAGAATTGGCGAAATAGCACTTCCCATTGGGACGCCAATTTTTTGTCTGTAGAATGTACTATTGAAGGAGAAAAATGTATGTTCATATAAAAAAGTAATGATTAGTAGGAACTGTTCTTTAGGAATATTACATATTTCTTCTATTGATGTGAAATGTTCATTTAATATTGATATAATAAGGTCTAGAGAAATGTAAACAGTGAAACTACACCGAAAGAAGCAATTACAGAACCCTCTGGCAAAATGAAGCCTTCTCTGCACATTCGAAGGTATTTTTAATTCTCAATTTATTAAAAGTAGGAAAAGCTGTTTCTAAAATAGAGGCTATATATTTAGGAAGTGGTTGTGTAGATGCTCCTACACAGGAAACTATTGGTCTTAGCAGTATATCTGGTAGACCATAATATTTGGAACAAATCCCATTATAAGTTATCAATGTGCAAGCAGTTGCTTCATCTCTTCTCCTTATAAGGGCGTTCCCTAGTAGTTAAACTTAGGATTATATATATATATATATATATATATATATATATATATATATATATATATATATATATATATATATATATATGTATATATATATATATATATATATATATATATATATATATATATATATATATATATATATACATATATGTATATATACTCGTATATATATATATATATATATATATATATATATATATAATCCTAAGTTTAACCAGTAGGAAACGCTCTTATAAGGAGAAGAGATGAGCAATCAAAGATCTAAAGGCTCTAGTGTCTGCTTTTTATTTTTATCATCGAGCTTTCGCTGCCTGGATTCTTCTGGATTCTAAAAATGCAAACCAGGTACAGAAAATAAACCAAAACGTTCGTTTTTTTTTTTATTTAAAATGTGATTAAATGAATTGTACGACTGTATGTGAAATTACTTACAAAAATTTTAGCACGTTAATTCATCTCTGGTGAAGACAATGAAATTTGCATTTTTGTTGGCCAGGTAGTATGAATGATTACACAAACATGATTAAAAGACACTTAGAGAATTACACAAATCTTAAAAATAAAACTTTGTCAATAAACATTAGTTAAAAACACTTTTTTGAACACCGAAACATAACTGCTAGAAACACCATGATGTTAAAACGAACGTTTTGGTTTATTTTCTGTACCTGGTTTGCATTTTTAGAATCCAGAAGAAGCTACCATTAGGCAGCGAAAGCTCGATTATAAAAATAAAAAGCAGGTACTAGAGCCTTTAGATCTTTGATTGCTCATCTCTTCTCCTTATAAGGGCGTTTCCCAGTGGTTAAACTTAGGATTGTTTGTTGCCAGTGCCCTGTTACTGTCCTTCCTCTTTCTATATATATATATATATATATATATATATATATATATATATATATATATATATATATATGTATATATATGCATAAAAGCTTCTTTTATTTTATTTTCTATTAGTAATGTAAAATTTAATTGAAATACTGAAATAAAGAGAAGTGATTACCTGTACCAAAAATTTATAAAAAAAACCCTAAATAGATTACGATATAGAGAAATCATATTGTTGACTAACAAGTATAAAAGTATGAACGTATTTGTAAGCAAGTAATTATTATCTTGTAAATTGTGTGTGATAAAAAGGATTTACGTTTTTAATTAGACTTTGATTATAACAAGGTATACATTAACGTAAGTGGGTTTTAAACTTGTTGCCATATTATTATTAATTGTAGTAATGTTCAAAATAATTCTTAGATCTCCTGTCAGTTTCCACGCTTCTCTAAAAAAATATATCTCTTCCTGTACAGTCATGGTACCAATTTGGATTTCATATGCTCTCTTTTTCTTACCTCCAATTTTATCGAAAATAGTCTTAGTTTTTTAGTTCTCGAAAAACTGCTTACAAGCTGGTAACGTCAGCTTGCGAACGGTCTTTTGTTTTAATCTCTCTCCTGGCTCTATAAATCGGCACAATATTATTTTTTCTCTTTTGTTTGTGTGCTGTCATGTCCAATTGACTATGCTAATTACACAATTCTACATTCTTAACCAGTTTTTAAAATTTTAACTATTTAGTGCAGACTTTGAGCTCAGAATTTTTAACATAATGTTACCTCTTGAACATGAAATACCGAAAAAATTAAAAATTGGCGTGGCGGCCATCTCAGACAGTTTTCCATCAAATCTGGCAAATTCGAATACATAGTGATTCTTAAATTTTATTTTTATTTTTTCCTGCCTTCAAGTTAAAAACTTTTTGTTCTTTCTTAAAAAAAAGCAGCGTACAGAAAAACATTTCAAGATCACAGAAAAATCATAGTGAACATCCTGGATAACCAGAAGTCTGTTATATATAAGTGGAAATAATTTCCTGGATAGGTGACTGCTTATAAAGGACTACTTATACGCCTTTTTGAATCTTACAATTAAATGGGTCCGTGCTCTAAAAAATGTATTAACCCTTAACTGGCTCTTTCCTAGCTTTTTAACATTATGAAAAGGACCATTTGCATAACAGAAATAACAATTTATATACCTCAAGAAAGGGAGAACAATTAATTCTATATTTATTTAGATGGGATACTATATTAGGTACATAATCGGATTTCTAAAACCTTTAGTAATACGACATCGCATGTTTCGGGATTTAAACAAAAAGCGATCTGAATACTAAACAGGCAGACTCGTTGTCAGTTCTCTTGTGCAGAAACAAAAGGGCAACGAATAAGAAGGGAATTGCCACAGCAGGCCATGATTTTTAATGACTTTAATTCTCTCTTGTTTTAATAATAAATGTTGTGTGGGTGACAAATTCTGATGTAAACTTTTGAATATATTATTATTTAGATCATCTCATTATTAAATTTTTTATTTTTTTGAACGCCACTAAAAGTCCATGAAATTAGATGTAATTTTTAAGAAATAAAAATTGAAATTACATATACTATACTAATGTAATATGTGCTAATGGACAGTATATTGTGTTTTTAATTGTAATTATTGTTATTAAAAAATGGATGAAAATTATCGTAACTATTCTCAAAAGCAAATGCAGTGGTTTGTCATTAGTCATACAATATATATATATATATATATATATATATATATATATATATATATATATATATATATATATATATATATATATATGTATATATATATATATATATATATATATATATATATATATATATATATATATATATATATGCATATATATATATATATATATATATATATATATATATATATATATATATATATGCATATATATATATATATATATATATATATATATATATATATATATATATATATATATATATGCATATATATATATATATATATATATATATATATATATATATATATATATATATGCATATATATATATATATATATATATATATATATATATATATATATATATATATATATATATATATGCCGGTAGCCGGAGAAAAAATCAAGTGTCCAGCAAAAAAAGCTTGTAAAAATAAAAATTCGCAACTGTTTGGGTCGTTTTTTGGCTCAAATTGTAGCTGATGGACGCCCCAAGAAATTGGGGTGGTAAGTTGACAAAATCCAACATGGCGGATCCAATATGGCGGTCAAAAATCCAATATGGTGGCCGAATTTTCGCAAATGAACCGATTTGCACTAAATTTGGTAAACGGGGGTTTTTAGGAACGCTGATCACGAATCCAAGGTCTGATTTGCCAAATTGCCAATTCAAGATGGCGGATCCAAGATGGCGGATGAAATTTTCGAAAATCTATCGATTTATACCAAATTTGTTATACGGGGTTTTTTGGGGTCCCTGATAACGTATCCGAGGTCAAATTTCTAAAATTCTTAAATTCAATATGGCGGATCTAAAATGGCTGAATCAATATGGCGGCGATATATTCGAAAATCAACCAATTGACACCAAATTTTATGTAAAGGGGTTTTTGAAGTCGCTTATCATATATCTGTGATAAGAATTTAAAAATTTTGACAGATTGAAGGTCGAGGCTCATTCATGGCTCAAAATTCAATTAGTTATTTCTCAACAGTATTGACATTTTAGCAAATCACTGAAGCATATGTGTTGTAATGATTATTTTTTTGAGGAGTGTTTTTTAGTGTTCCGTACGGAACACTTATAAGATCACTTCGGTGTCTGTCTGTCTGTCACACCCGATTTTCTCCGAAACTATTTGACATAGAAAGTTGAAATTTGGTACTAATGTATAAATTGACGGCCTCATCACAGCCGTGTAGTTTTGAAAGTTAAATTTTGACTTAAGGGGGTAATTTTGGGGGGGTGAGATCGGAAGTGAAAAGAAAATTTTTTTACTAGGTCATCGAGTGTGGTGTCAAATGAAAGCTTGTAAAAAACGTGAGTAAAAAATGTATATATAATGTAATACTTGTGCGCACTTTTCTTTGTGTTATTTTTAAAAAATCGCGAAAAATCGCATCCCGCGCCTTATCTCGAAAAGTACTTATCAAAAAATTTTGAAAAAAAAATTCTGGAATATTCTCCACGGGATGTAGATCGAACGAAAATTATCACGAGTGCATTACCTTTAATAATTTATCTGGTATATAAAAAAAAAACAAAAAATTTAAGGTTATCAGATTTCAGTAAAGATTGGAAACAAACTTTGTTGAAAACTCATTTGGGGTGTATTTTGTGAAGTCACTGATCATTTTATACCTCTGTAACAAAATTTTTTATTTTAAAAGCAATCAACGTACGGAACACTAATTGCGCAAGTTCAACTTGCACTTGACCGGTTTTTGATTACCTATGAAGTAATTAATATAGCGTAAAACTAGCATCTTTTGCATTAGAGAACCTCTTAATTTTAAGTTTATTTCCAGCACAGGGAATAAATGCATGACTGCTTTGAATTTTAGGCACAGCAGGTGGGTCAGGAAATAGTCTATTAAGCTTTTGTAAAATTTTTCGATGATCCTTTTTGGTATAGTGAAAAAAGTGTATGTTTTGGAATCTTGACTTTGCCCAATTGAAGAGTGAAACTGAATTTAAAATGGTATCATTTGGATGAGCTTGTAAGCTATAACGAGTCGCTGCAGATTTCAGGCATGCTCCAGCTCCATCACATGAACAATTGCTATGTGCAGTAGCATTGAAGTGCCATTCAGCATCTATACCAAAATCTTGCTTATGATGCATCAAAAAGTTCATTTGAGTCCTATTCTTGAAATGTTGTTTAGCGCCATCGGATGCGTAATAAATTTTCTTTACTTTTGACCATAATTTTTTTTATAACTGGTATGACCTTTTCTTGCATCAAATGAACTTCTGCTGCATTATGTTTGGTACAATCTGAGAGTAATATTATGGTGTTATATTTTATTTCATTTTTAGAGCGATAGTAAAATACTACAGGAAATACTGTACACTGGTCGTTATTATAGTGGAATGCCTGTGCTGCATCCTGTATTACATAAGCAAAATTTTCTGAAAAGTCACTGAATACCAACACTTCATCTTCACGTAAATTTTCTTTTTTATTGGTTAAAAATTCAGATTGAGCCTTTGCTATAAAATTATGAGGGATAAGCAATTTTAAACGATTGCACAATTCTTCAACAAAATCGTCTGTGGAGAGACATTGTTGTATAAGAGTGCATCGATCTGTAGATTCCCATGTACTGAATATTACCTGTTCTATTTTATTTTTTTCTAGTAATCCAGTAACAAGTTCAGAAAATTCTTCCATTTTAGGACATTTTTGACAGTTAAGTAAAAAACAATCAGTAGTACTCTTCCTACATAAAATGTAATTTATGCAATCTTTATAGTCATTTAATTCAATTTCCGAACCTTTTGTTAGCGTCGTCAAGTTTATAGCATCGATCATTGTTTTTACATTCTGATGTATCGTGCAAACACAGACGCTATGCGTTCCTGAACTTCCAGCAATAACGCACCATTTAGGTCGCAGCTCAGCGAATTTAGTTGATCCAGTTTTATGCTCTGGATACTTTTCCTTAAACATTTCGTGTAACACCTTAATATCATAAAGAAGTAAATGCTTTTCTTTAATAAATTTTTGACCTTCGATTTTTACTATAACAGTATCAGTTTGTTAGGTATTATCCGACTATTTTCTTCAGTCTCATAAAATTCAATTACTTTTGAGACCACTTCTGCGTACAAATTCTTACCTTTCTTGAAAGTAGGAGTAGCTAATACACCACTAGATTTTCTCGAAGTCTTAGATTCAAGTGCCATTCTATAAGAACAACCAAATTCTTGTGCAATTTCACGAGCAGTCCAACACTCCGGTGCGATTGTAAGTATGGTTTTTCGCATAGGACTATTCTCAGGTAAATTATTAAATTTTTCCTTTAATCCATTTAAAAGTTCTTCAAGAGCATCCTCTCTAGATATTCCAACTTTCTTGGTGGGTAATTCATGTTCGAATTCAGAATCGTTTTCAGACACATCTTCCAAATAATTAGAATCAGTAGCATTACTACAAGGAGATTCATTTTTCTGTGATTCGGAGGCTGATTTCCTACACTTTTGGCATATTTTGGATTTTTCATGTAAGTTTGGAAAAACTTCCAATAAACTTTTGGAAATATTCCTTAAGTCTTTGCCAACATGACTATCTACATTCAATGGATTCGCACACCTTTTTGAATGCAACTTTTGCGTTACTTCTTGATTGCAATTTTTATTTGCCATTTTTGAGAAAAGGGCCGTTGTTGACTATATGTCGATGTTATAAGACTATCGTAAAAGAAAAAAAAAAAAATTCAAAAAAAAAGTTGAAATAGAAAAAAAAATCTCAACAACTATCCTAGAAAGGACCGTTACCAAGTATTCGCCAATTCAATAAGAGCACTCAATATCCCAGAAAAAAAACTATCTTGAAAAGGACTGTCGTCACTGAAAATAAAGAGCCCAGATACAGAAGATGAGAAATTCCCCAGCTATCCTGAAAAGGACTGTTGGAAATTTACAACCGATGTGTTATTTAGCAACCACCTGAAAAAAAAAGCTCAAAAACTATCCTAAAAAGGACCGTTATTGAGTATTCGCCAATGTAATAAGAACTTCCAATATCCCAGAACAACAAATATTCTGAAAAGGACTTTCGTCACTGAAAATAAAGGGCTCAGATAAAGAAAATCCAACGATGATATTTGGCATATATTAAAAAAATCTATAACTGTGATATTAAAACATCAATATTTTCCACCTATATTTATTACCTTCTATACCCAAACTTATTTGTGGTTGGTAAAGCGCCACCTGTTGAATAAAAAATGAAGCATCTATATACTAGATCTACGGAAAAGCTGGTATCAGGGATTTTTGGGGTTGCTCGAGGGATTGCTGATTACGAGTCTGAGGTCGGATCTGCAAAATTCAAGAAGGAGGACCCAATATAGTGGACGTTTTTTTAAAAAATTAACCTATTTGCACTAAATTTGGCATACGGGGATTTTTGGGGTCGTTAATTACAAATCTGAAGTCAAATTTATAAAATTCAAGAAGGTGAACCCAATATCGTGGAAACTGAATAAGGCAATCTACTATATTGGGTCCGCCATCTTGGATTTTGAAAATCGAACTTCTGATTCGTAATCGGCGATTAAAAAAAGCCCCATATAACAAATTTGGTACAAATCGATAGATTTTCGAAAACTTCATCCGCCATCTTGGATCCGCCATCTTGAATTTGGCAAATCAGACCTCGGATTCGTGATCAGCGACCCTAAAAACCCCCGTTTACCAAATTTAGTGCAAATCGGTTCATTTGCGAAAATTCGGTCACCATATTGGATTTTTGACCGCCATATTGAATCCGCCATGTTGGATTTTGTCAACTTACCACCCCAATTTTTTGGGGCGCCCATCAGCTATAATTTGAGCTAAAAAACGACCCAAACAGTTGCGAATTTTTATTTTTACAAGCTTTTTTTGCTGGATACTTGATTTTTCTCCGGCTACCGGCCGCCATATTGGATTTTTCAAAGGCACACTCGGCATTTGAAAGTAGACGCTCTAAGCTTTAAAATGAGCCCTTGGTCAAGTTTTTTGGTTTGCTTCTAATTTTGGTCGTAGCTCTGATCCGGTTGACACGGATCGTCCCATATATATATATATATATATATATATATATATATATATATATATATATATATATATATATATATATATATATAAAGAGGGTTCAAAAATTCAAGCAAGATTTGAATTTGGCGCCATTTGTATTGTAAAGTGTTGCCAAGAAATCAAAAAACACAGCGTGACAACTGGCAGTTCAGGGTTATTAAAAATGAAGCGCTTCACAAAAGAACAACGTGTTTTCATTGTTGAGCAATATTTTAAAAATATTAAAATTTTAGCAGCTACAGTTCGGAATTTTCGTACAAAATATGGTCGGAATGGTGATTTAACCTTAACAATTGTGAAGAGATTACTTGATAAAATTCAGGGAGACTGGATCAATTACTGCATGAGTCATTCCCTGGTCGTGTAATATCCGTTTTGGTGATCAAAATTGGCCGCCCAGATCATTCGATTTAACGCCGTTGGACTTTTTTCTTTGGGGTTTTTTAAAGTCTAAGGTTTATGCCAACAAGCCCACGACCTGAAGAAGGAAATTAAATGCTGTACCAACGAAATTCAGCCACATTTATGCGAAATGGTCATGGAAAATTTCGACAAAACAGTACGTATATGCCAGCAAAGCCGTAGAAGCCATTTCCCCGATATGTTATTCCATACATAACCATATACTGTATACTTTATGAATCAAGCAAAAAATTACAATTTTTAATTAAAAACCTGTGTTTTCGATCAAAATTATTTCTTGCGTGAATTTCGGGATATATATATATATATATATATATATATATATATATATATATATATATATACAATTTTTAGTCCTGTACGAAGCTCCAATTCGATCAATGATGGAATACTGTTCCTATGTTTTTTGCTCTGCTCCCAAATATAGGCAGCGTTTACTGGATTCCGGCCAGAAGAGAGCTTTTCGCCTGATCGGAGACCTAAAACTAATCAGCAGCCTTGATTTTGTGGAATATCGAAGAAGGGTTGGTGACTTGAACTTATTTTATAAGTACTTTCACTTAACGCGTTCGATGAATATAGCCCGCTTAATTCCTCCCAGGACTAGAAATGTACGTGGCACTAATACAATACATCTTTATGAGATTCAGCTCTGCTCCGTTTACTACACTTTTCAAAAATTCTTTTATGTGAAATATCTCATCACTTTGGAATGGTTTGCCCAGGACTATGTTTCTCACCGAATAAAACTTCTCTCGATTCAAGACCAACGTTAATTACTTTCTCCGAACAGGTGTCGATCCTGTAGTACCTTGGGAATTTTCCAGCAGCACGGCTGCTGTGTGATCTTAAAAAAAAAAGAAAAAAAAAAACTATGCGGAATACTACTTAAAATATACAAAATTATATATTTTAAGTAGGAACGAAATTGTCATAATAATTTTGAACGCTCGTTTGGGGACCACTAATTTCTCGGGTATCTAGGGTATTAAGAAATGTCAGTACTAGTCCATATTTCGATAACTAATTTCTTAATGAATACAATACTTCTTCTCTCCTAACGTTCCCTTAAAAGCAAGAAAAGAAAGTTGACATCCAGCAACCTTGTATCTCATCAACGCATACCCAAACTAACTTTTACTACTAAAAAAAATCATACCAATATTACCTATAGAACGGTAAACTTTAAGTATTTAATAATCTAGAAGTTGTATCCAAATGGTCACAGACCAGTATTTTCTGGTTGTGAAGTTAAATATGTTTTTTTTAGGCCAGTTAACACTGGTGAGCAAGTTTATTTATTCTGCCAAAAATTGATAATAATAGGAATTTAGCAGGGCGGACTTTTCACATATCATTCACTACCCCCAAAAAAACTGAGCTTAAATGTCCTACGAAAAAATTACCAAATTAAAATATTACGAACAGTCAAACAAATGTTACCATGATTTCATCAAATATATCAACGATAATAAATAGAAATAGCTGATTATAGAAATGAGTTCACTTCAAGTAAGTCTTTTAAGCCATAGCACAAATGGATACGGAATTATTAGACAGCGAGCTACATTATCACTATCAATTGTTACACAAAAGAAAAGAACAAAACTGTGAGATATCATATCCAAGATGCTTAGTCAAAAAACAAGTCATTGAATGTAAAATAAATATATAAAAGTTTAAAAATAACTTTAGAAAAGCAAGTGAAATAACTGGAGAAACAACTTCACGAGAACACTTTTCTATTATTCCTTTAAAATGCCCGTACAAAAGTATTGCCTTAAAGATTCCCTTATGAAAAATGAGAAACGTTATATACCCAGTATTTTTCTTGCAAACACATAGTTCTAAAATAAGTACTGAAATTGACTTTTCCAAGGTAAAGAGTCACTTAATCCAAGCACCAACAGTTAGTATAAATATATTTTATATATATATATATATATATATATATATATATATATATATATATATATATATATACATATATATATATATATATATATATATATATATATATATATTCCCATCCGTACACTTGTTAACTACTAGCTTTTCTTCTCTAGTTTCTTCTTCTGCTCTTATTACCATGTATGGGGATTTTTCTTCATTGATTTCTAACCCTCTTTTTCTTGCAGAGGTTTCTAGCCTTATGGTTACGTCAATTAGTTCCTTCTTTTATCTAGTTAGTAATACCAGGTCGTCTGCATACGCTAGACGTTAATGTTTCATATTGAGTAGCGTTCCGTGTCTATGGAGATTACTTTCCAGCATTACATTCTCCAGCACTATGTTAAATAGAACGGTTGACAATGGGTCGCCTCGTCTCACTCCCGTATTAATCTTAAATGATTGGGATTTTTGTCCATTCACATTTTATTTGCTGTGTTTTCGAGGGTCATTCTTGTCAGTCTGATCAGCTTTTGTGGTATTCCCAATTTTTCCATACCTCTGTAGATTTCTACTTTATGTATTCTATCGTAAGCTTATTTGAATCTATGAATAAATCATGTACTGATAAGTTATTCTCGTAGCTCTTTGACAGTACCTGTTTCATTGTAAAAATCTGCTCGTTAACCGATCGTCCTTTCCGAAAACGTGCTTGCTAGTCGCCTATTACCTTGTATTTTTCCAGACGTTTCTTTATCAGGCTAGCCAGAATTTTATACACCACATGCAACAGAGCAATTCCTCTATAGTTATTACGATTTGTTTTATCTCCTTTTTAAGAACTGGGATCAGTATTGCCCCTGACCATTTCACAGGCATATTTTCCTTTTCCCATATTTTTACCAGTAGCTTGTATGGACTTTCCTCTAAATCTAAACCTCCTTCCTTGATGAGCTCGTTACATATTCCGTTTTCCCCTGCTCTTTTATTGTTGTTCAAGTTCCTAATAATTTCTATAAGTTCCTCCTTTGCTAGAACTTCTTCGTAATTTTGGATGAGGTCTAATGTTATTATTTCTTCAAACCTCTCTGGGCTACTATTTAAGATAATCTCGAAATGTTGTTTCCATCTATTTGCCATTTCTTGAGCTCCTCCCATCAAATTTCCATCTTTATCCTTACTAAATATTATTTTCTGTTTTCTTTTGCTTTCTCTTTTGGCTTCCTGGTAAAAATTTCTCATTTTTTTATTTTTAAAGTTTTCTTCTATTTTTCTTATCTTTTCCTCTAAATACTTTCTTTTTTTTCCTTCTGAAGATCTTCACAACTTCCCTTCTTAACTTAGCTAATTCATTCCTATTTTCTTCTGTATTCTTCGCTAGCATTTTCATTTTAGCCTCGTTTCGTTGCCTTATTGCAATTACTGTCAAACCATTCTTTATTTTTAGTCTTGAGTTTTTCTGCTGCTGCCTTTACTGTTCTTTCTATACTATTCCATAAGTTCCTCAACATTTCCGTCTTCGTGCAAACGGTTCAGTCCCTCTTCTATAGTATTAATGTATTCTTCCTTAATTTTCCTTCCTTTAAGTTTTCCAATGTTATAGCTGTTTCTGTTGCTCTTTACACGTTGAATACTCTCTAAACATCTAAATTTTGATTGGGCTTTTATCAAGTAGTGGTCACTGCCAGCTTCTGCTCCTCTGTAGCTCCTAATATCCTGCAAACTTTTCCGGTGCATACTTTCTACCAATATGTGATCAATTTGGTTTTCATTTTTACTATGTGGAGACCTCCAAGTTACCTTATGAATATCTTTCTGTCTGAATAACGAACCTCCGATCTTCATGCACTTTTTGTTTGCAAATTCTATAAGTTTGAGGCCATTATCGTTTGTATACTCATGCTTGCTGTGTTTTCCAATAGCTGGTTTATATATATATATATATATATATATATATATATATATATATATATATATATATATATATATATATATAGGAACTAATTCACGTAACCATAAGGCTAGAAACCGCTGCAAGAAAAGGAGGGTTAGAAATCAATGAAGAAAAATCCCCATACATGGTGATAAGACCAGAGGAAGAAACTAGAGAAGAAAAGCTAGTAGTTAACAAGTGTACGGATGGGAAAATATATCAGTCTGGCAAAACCGAAAACGTTACTTACCTGGGAGGGAACTTAAATAGTAGAAATGAAGAAAGCAGAGAAATAAATTACAGAATAAACAAAGGAAGTGGAAGTGCAGGAGCTCTAACGAAACTATTTAGATCGAAATTGGTGTCTAATGGAGCAAAAGAAAGATAATAAAGGATAGCGATTGGAGATATGGGAAAGGAAAATTTTACGAAGAATATATGGGGGAAAAAAAGTGGACGGAATCTGGATGAGGCAAACAAATAGTGAACTATATGAACTTTACAACACAAGTGAAATCACAGAGGATCAGATGGCTAGGTCACGTAGAAAGATTGCCGGAAACCAGAGCAGAAAAAAAATGTTGAAAGGTGGTCGGAAAGAGAAGAAGAGGAGGCCCAAGAAGAACATGGTTAGAGGCAGTGGAGGAGGATTTAGAAAGGTTGAAGATAAGTAACTGAAAAGAACGGCCACAGAAAAGAATGAATTGAGAAGAACTGCCGATCAAGCCTTAGGCCTACAAGGTCTGTAGAGCCTTATATACCGGATGACACAGCCAACATGTAACACCTCATAAGTTTTTTTTTGAAAGTTACATATTTGCATTTTTAGAAACTAGAATGGGACATTATTAGGCTTTTTTATCACTTAAGAAATATTTTTAACAACTTCTGGTTTGACCGAAAGTGACTGCAACTTTCTTATTTTTAATGGAACCCTGTATATTTTTTTATCAATTTCAATTCGCTTTGAAATTCTCTTTCCAACGATGTATCACAAGTTGATATTTGTTTGACAGGACTAGCAATTGTTTTTGCTCATCACTTTGGAAAAAATTTAAGACTATCCATTTATCGTGCCATTTTCGCGAGTCTAACTGGCTCCTACAAAAGGTTATGCTTTACATTCAGTTACAGAATTATAGGTTTTTTGCCAACATATATCTAACAGAACTATCTAATGCCAATTCGATTTATTATTATTTTCAGAAAATAAGAAACCTATTTATTAAATAAATATCTACCTAAACAATGGCCAATACCTTAATTTCTGACTCTTTGTCACCAATAAATACATCAGTAGGTTCAATCGGTTGCCTTCTAAACTGCTGCTCTACTATAAAAAATAAAATTGTTGGGTGGGTGCCTCCTATCGGGATATCTTGCCATGTACAACTCGGCGGCTTGTCGGCCATTCTTTCTGCACTCTCCATAAATTAATAACATGTCTACTTTTTCATCCATTGAATACATTTTTGTTAACGAAAAATTATTTTTGACATAAAGTAAACAATAATAATGGCCATTTTAGTAACATGCAGCAACCACGACTTTCGGTTTGTCTGTTTATCACAGCCTACTAAGTCCGTAAGGGAACTTGTTGATATCACATTAATAAAACGGCATAATAAAACGGTCTATTTTCTGAAAATAATATTAAATTCAATTGGCGTTAAATAGTGCTGTATGTTGGCAAAAAATCTGTAATATGTAACTAGGTTAAATAAAAAATATGTGTTCCCATCTTAATTTCGGTGATATTGATTAGTATTTAAAGAGAAAATTCTGTAACTGAATGTAAAGCATAAAATTTTGTAGGGGCCACTTAGCCTCGCGAAAGTGGCACTATAAATGAATAGTCTTTGTCTTTCCTAAGTGAGATAAAATGAATCAAAATAATTGCTAGTATATCCGCCATGGCCGCCTAAGTCTAAGAGTTTAATTCAGTTTTTGCCAGTCACCTGTCAAAAAAATGTCAACTTGTGATACTTCGTTGGAAAGAGAATTTCAAAGCAAATTGGAATTGGTAAAAAATATACAGGGTTTCATTAAAAATAAGAAAGTTGCAGTCACTTCCGGTCCGGTAGTTAAAAATATTTCTTAAGTGATCAAAAATCCTAATAATGTCTCATTCTGGTATCTAAAAATGCAAATAAAAAAATTACAGGGTTGGCTGTGTCCCCGGTATATATATATATATATATATATATATATATATATATATATATATATATATATATATATATATATTTATATACGAGGTTTAAAGTTTTTACAAACTACCACCACTATACCATTGCTGTAATTGTTGACATTTGTTATTGTTAAAACAGTGGCAGCTTAGAAATTGGCCGTGTAGTATGTTTACAGTGAGCATTCAAAAAAAATAGTTTTGTGAACAAATGGAAATTTCACGTGGAGGTTTTCATTGGATGATTTTTTACGATTTTAGTTAAGGTCTCTCAACAACAATGCCTCGAATCGCCTCGTTTAACTTTTGGTAATGAATCACCATCAGAAAAGACTGTTTACATTTGGTTTACAGAACTTCGTCATGGTCGTGCTTCCCTCAGCGATGAATTTCGTGAAGGTCAGCCAAAATCGGTTGTTGTTCCAAAATACATCGATGCTGTGCGCCACATGATTGAAGAAGATCTGCATATGACTTACCGTGAGATAGAGGCATCCTTAGGCATATCGAAGAAACTTACTTTGTTTAAATAATTTAAGAAAAAATTATTTATTGTAAAACTACAGTCCTCTCTTTTAAAATCACATCCACGAAAATATATACGCTCTGTCAATGAAATACGTGCCTACACTAAAGGATAATAATATGTGGATGGCACAGTTAAAAAATTACAGATGTTGAAAAAATACGTGGATAAATTATTATGTTTGTGATATTTATTATTAGTAGTATTTTGAAGTTGTAAGTTAAAACAATATGGTTTTCGTGATCTAAAAGTCCTAGGACCTGAAGAATAGAAACATTTCGGAGGGTGAAAGGTTCTAAAATTTATTCTATATTTAATTCAACATTATATATACCATTTCTGTTAAACTAATTAAACGGGTCTCAAAACAGACCTATAACTTGATAAATACGAGGTCGCTCTGCTATCTCCGTTCTCCACCCTTCTAGCCCCTTATAGGTTTCATTATAAGTGATGACTCTTAAACTTACCCGTTTCACCTTCTGAAACTACTACTACTACGAACATTGTTCGTAGTAGTAGTAGTAGTAGTAGTAGTAGTAATAGTAAAGTGTGTGGGTGGTACATTGAGTTCCTGGTGTTACCTAGATCTAACAGTTCTTCTGTGACTCCCCACTGAGTCAAGTCAGGGTCGCAGCCCTAGTCCGGCATTTTCTGCCAAGAGACATAGGCTACTCACCCTGACCTCTTGTAGATCTTTGGGTTCACAGAATAGTTGACCCCAGTATCTATATCTCTTGACCATTAGTACAGGACATTCCCACAGAATGTGTATACTGTCCTCGCTTTCTCCCTCGCACAGCCGACATGTTTTCCGCTCAGCCAGTTTGAGGTTACATAGATGGGCCTGTAGTGACACATGTCCCGTAAGGAGTCCTATGCTCAGAATTAATCTTTGTTTTGACATTGACAAGAGTTTCTTTGTTCTGCCTGTCGTAGTTTGTTTTCATAAGGAGTTTTGCTTGACGACACCCTGCTCCTGTATTTCAAGAGAGTTAGTGTTCTTTATCCAACCATTCCCCGATTTTGTTTTTATCGAAAGCAAATGGAACTTCTACAACCTGTTCAGGTGGGTCCTCCAAGGTGCCTTTTTTAGCGAGTTCGCCATCTATTTCATTTCCAGATATGCCTTGGCGGTCTGGTACCCACATTAGGGTAACTTCGTTGTTATAGTTATATTAAAACTACACAACATTCTCCCATTTTTTTTCACACTTTTCCCTTATTACAATTGAAAGTAATGAAAGATGAATGAATTTTCATATTGCTACAGTCCAAGAACCCTGAAAAGGATATAGGCTAAAATTAAAAGTAACGAAAAAAATAACCTGATTTTTTAACTACTTGATTCCTAAATCCTCTAAAAAGATATATAACGCTATATATAGAAAACAATCCTTTAATCTCCTTCCCCACCCATTTAATCTTTACTAAAAATATATGTGGATAATATTTGTTTTTTATTTCAACAAAAAGCCAGAAAAAATTACCATATTACTATTAAAACCGTATAAAATTTAAGGATTCCCACATCTTTCACCCCCTTTACCTTAAGCGACATCACTCAAAAACTACTATATATACCATATATATATATATATATATATATATATATATATATATATATATATATATATATATATATGTATGTATATATATATATATATATATATATATATATATATATATATATATATATGTATATATATATATATATATATATATATATATATATATATATATATATATATATATACATATATATATATATATATATATATATTATATATATATATATATACATATATATATATATATATATATATATATATATATATATATATATATATATATATATAATAGTATGTACGAAGTGGTGCCAACAGACCGACAGACAGACCGATGGAAATGAGTGTTTTTCGTGATGTAGGAACCCTAAAATTTAAAGAAAAGCAAAAATTTCGGAATGTTATTTTTTCATGAATAAAATAGAATAAAATAAATAGATGATGATACCGATAATTCCTTAATAAATTCTTAATTATATTATCTGACCCCACAGGACGGCAACAATGTTTTCTATCAACGCCATCGGCGAGTAGTAGATTTATACTTTCAGAAAATTGCTAGAGTGTGCCACCTGTTACCAAACATTGTCAAAAAAACCCAACGAAACTCGGCGCGATAGATATTACCTGACATCAGACCCATTACAATTTACATATAGTATTGTCCTAGAAAAATAGATTTTTTTAAAAGAAAACCATAATAGCTGTTTTGGTGGAAGAGGGGATAAACTCAAACAAGTAGGCAAGTTCCAATGCGGCAATTTATTTTTAAATATATATAGCAAATGTAATTCCGGCACTAAAATATAGTAGATAGAATAGACTTACCGAACTTACCATAAAGTTGAAGCTCTTTTTGTTGATGTATCTAAGGCCTTCGACCGCATCTGGCACAAAGGTCTCATCCTGAAACTGATTCGACACGGCCACCCCGATTTCATGACTAAACTCGTACAGCCCTTCCTCTCTGACAGGACCTTTCAGGTTAGAGCCGCAACGGCTATCTCCGAGGTTACGCCCATGGGGTCCCTAAGGGCTCCATCCTCTCTTCCCACCTCTTCAATATTTTCACTGCCGACATTCCCAAGTCAGATCAGACTAGTCTCCTCCTTTATGTTGATGACACCGTTATTATCACACAATCTTGTAGAAGTAGCCGAATCATTACTAGCAGACTCCAACACCACCTGGACAAACTTGATTCCTAATTTAACCACTGGAGGATCAAGCCGAACCTCAACAAGACCCAAGTCATCGTTTTCGCCAAGGGCAACGTAACTCCCTATGGCCAGGTCCAACTACAGAGCTCCCGCATCCAATGGACAAACACCATCAAGTACCTGGGAATCCAGTACGACTAACAGCTCATCTGGAAAGACTAGGTCTGCACTGTCCCCAAGAAAGCTAAGCAATTGCTGGGAAAATTATACCCAATTATAAATCGCTCCAGCAAAACCCAGCTTATGGTCTACAACACAATTGTGAAGGCAGGCCTTACTTACGCCTGCCCCACATGGTACCAGCTCTCAAAGATAAGAAGAGCACAAGTCTAGGCAGTACAGACTAAGGCCCTAAGGATGATCACAGGAGTCCCTTGGTTCATGCGAAATAACCAATTACACAGAGACTTCGGCGTGAAGTTCCTGGCCAAGGCGTTCCAGCATCCCAATTCAATCATCAGGAACGCCTTCCTAACCCTCCCCCATACCCGCAACCAATTCCCGAGACCCTCTCCCGGACGAAGACGATGGCCCTCCCAACCCACCATGAAAGAAGAATATAAAACTAGGTTAAGTTAGCTAGGCCCTAGACTAAGCTAGGTTAGGTCATAATTATATTAAAAATAACACATTTCTTAGATTAAGTTTAATTTAGGAACACTATTGTAGATACTTAGGTTAAGTTGTCACAGTTCAGCCGATACCTAAAAGTCGCACTGCTTTTTCAATAATATCGAAAGTCATGGAAAAGGTTATCAATCAGCATCTTCTAAAATATCTTGAAGGATTCAACATTATTAGCGATCACCAATATGGCTTTCGTAAATATAGATCAACAGGAGATCTTCTGATTTAAGTAACACATGTTTGGAACACCGCAATTGAACACTTTGGAGAATCTCGAGCGGTTGCTCTTGACATATCCAAGGCATTCGATGAACTGTTGGCTAAGCTACGCTCTTATGGTATGTCTGAAAAGTTCTTTTTGTGGCTCTCATGTTTCCTCAGAGAGCGTTACGAGTGACAGTCGACGGATTTCTTTCTAATACCTTCACTATCGACGACGTTGTGCCTCAAGGCTCCATACTGTCTCCTACTCTCTTTCTCATTTACATTAACGAGCTGCTGGAAAAGACTGGGAATCCAATTTATAGCTTTGCAGATGACAGTATGCTTATCTCTTCATTCACTTTGAATGCTCGAACATCGGCTACTCAGGCGAATATCCGCAGACAGCAGGAAGTCGTTCAACTTAACAAAGACCTCGAAGAAATTCTATCTTGGGGTGACAGTAACCAAGTGGAATTTAACGCTACAAAAACCCAGGCGCCAGATTTTTCTAAAAAAGTTAACGTTGCTGAACCCGACATAGTCATGTCGGAGCACTCCATTCCTCTAGCATCATCACTGAATTTGTTGGGCGTTAATTTGGGAGCAAATATATCCTGGCATGAACATGTTGCAGGCATAGCAAGGAGAGCTTCTCAAAAGTTGTGAATATTATTTCGAACCAGAAAGCTTTACCCTCCACAACAACTGTTAATTCTTTACAAAGCTCAAATTCGACAAACTATGGAATACTGCTTCCACGTTTGGGGCTCCGCTCCCAAACATACACTGCATTTGTTGGATTCTGTTCAGAAAAGAGCTGTTCGTCTGATTGGAGACCCGGAACTGACTGGCGGTCCGTAATTTGCTGGAACATCGAAGAACGGTTGGCGACTTGAGTCTGTTCTACAGGAATTTTCATGGAAAGTGTTCGAAGATTGTAGCCCGCTTAATTCCTCCCAGAGCGGTGCATGTTAGAAATACACGTCGCGCTAATACTTCACATCCGTATGAGGTTCAGCTTGTTACTCGGCGTACAACGCTTTTCAAGCAGTCTTTTATATGGAGAACATCATTCCTTTGGAATAATTTGCCCAGGGCTGTGTTTCCCACGAGTACAATTTACAGCGATTCCAGAACAACATGAATCGCTTTTTTTTTCCGCACACCTGCCGCTACTGGAGCGCTTTAGGGACTTCCCTGTAACACGTGTGCTAGACCCATAAAAAAAAATAAAAAAAAAAGTTAGAATAAGTATACTTTGTCATCATGTTAGAACAACGTTTATTTAATGGAGGTAAGAGGCTATGCTTTTTTCTAACTCAATAAAGAAAATGAAAAAAATGAATTGAAGAAACTCGAATAAGTGATAAATGTAACCAAGCTAGCAACTAAATTAATCGTAAATGGCAACTGTCATTAATGGAAAAAAGTTAGTGAATGGAATAAAAGATGGCGCAAAATGGTAACAGCAAATACTTGTCACTACTCTCACCGAAGTTAGAGTAGGTTGAAAAAATTTAGTTAATATGAAAAATAAAAATATGTAACAATATCAAATACTCGCCGTCGTCTTGCTCTCTAAACTTAAAAAATCAATATTATAGTAACTTATAAAAAATATAGCAAAATATATAGGAATACTTGACTTAAAATACCATCACTAACACTAAACGTACCCAATCCGGTCTAACTGCCGAACTGTGGATAGACAAAGAACCTCAGTCTTCCTGCAATCCCCAGTCACAATCCCCAACAGGTGGGAAAAATTCTTCCAATACTGAGAAGATAACATGCACTCCTATCTAGCTGTCTCCAGGCACCACAGGATATCCTCTCTAGCATGAAAATGCCCACGAAAAATTCATATGTTCCTGAAAATGTTGTTGTAATTTGTTTAAAATTTCGTGAAACCTTTCTGGAGCTTCCTTGAAAATTCTGTGAAATACTCGTACACCCTTCATAAAACTCCCCTTAAAACCATACAAAGAAAATAACTCGGAACATACTCAATTCTTGACGGTATGGTGAATGGCCATAATTAACTAATATAATCTAGTAAAAATTTTTCTCACATAGACTTTGAAAAATCTTAAAATAAATATTACTCCTATTATCCACAATCTACTACATATTGACAAGTAGCACCAGAAAAATGTGCCTGCATGCAAAAAAAAACTTCTAAAGCAATATGATCTGTATATTCCCTTAATTTTTGCAGATTCTAATTGAATTCAATAAACACATTAACTAGTAACAAGGACTAATTAACATATATAACATACCTATCACGCCTGGTTCCAAACCAGTTCGCCAAATTATTCAGCAATATATTGTCTGTAATAAAGCTCTGGGAGTCCACCAAACAGACACCTAAAACAACTTATCGCTTTAAAGTAGGTGGAAATTTTGATATTTAAAGCTAAAGATATTTCAGATTTAGATTTAAATCTACTATAGTGCCATTGTTAGGGGTCCTGCTGCAGGGGATAAAATTATGAGTATATTTAGAGCGACCTAAATTCCCTGACAAGGTAGTGTTAAACGAACTAAAAGTACAGAAAAGTGTATTTAGAAAGGAAAAAATTATGGTATTCAGCTATAAATTGTTTCAATAATACAGTGTTACGGCGAAATCTGCATGAAACATTGTCCTTAATGGTGTGACGATGTCAGATCACATTAGCATTCTGCCAATAAAGTTATCAATTATTGGTTGTTAAAGATAATATATTCACTGACAACGAGTAACATTACTGAAATCGCAGAATGAATTGCCAATTCCAATAAAAAAATTCTACTAAAATGAAATTTAAATTTTTCTATTCTCTCTCTCGTCCCCGAATCTCAAATCATAACTGGACTGCTCAATTATCTGCATTTTGACGATAAAAAAGAAACGTATTTCTGATTTTTCTCCTAACTTAAAAAATACTACTTTTGTTTTATTTTTTGTTAACCATAAGTAGATATTTTTATTTAGTCTATAAATATTTTTATATACTTTATTTACATGTCCTAAAAAGGTGAAAATACCACGTGGCGAGATTAGTAAGAGCCCGGAAAGACACTGATAATTTTGTGCAGTAGCACTAGCACTGCTTACTGAAGACTAGCTTACGCCACAAGAAACATTAGAGCTAATATCGATCTGATGTAAACTAATTATATAGAAAAGACATTAATAGGCAAACCGGCAAAAACTGATTTAAACTCTTAGATTTAGGCGGCTATGGCGGATATACTAGCAATTGTTTTTCTTCGTTTTATCTCACTTCGGAAAGAATTTAAGACTATTGGTGAATTTTTGTAAATTTTTTCTGTTAGATGGTTCCATATAAAAAATCAAGAGGCGATCTTGCAGGCCAGTTATTAGGTCCATTGGTACCTAACCAACTTGCACCAATAATTCTTGTGCCAAGAATACCCAACTATACGTTAAAGCCGAATCTTTCTTGATAGGCACTTTTTCGCATAATTCTAGGATTTTCTTGGGTCCAGTATCGAGTATTGTTACGATTAAATAGACTCAAATTGGTAAATCTAGATTCATCCGAAAATAGAATGTAGTAATGAAATTGGTTATCAAGGGGTTATCTCTGCAAAAACCAATTACAATAATTAATTCTTTGGTAATCTGTTTGAAATAAAAGTTAATTTATTTGATATTTGTAGGAACCGAATTTATATTTTCTTAAAATGCTGCGAGCAGTTTCACGATTTACACCGGTTTGTTCTTCAACATGTCTTATAGAAATTTTAGGATCTATCTGAACAATGCCAATACATTAATTTCTGACTCTTCGTCACCAATAAATACATCAGCAGTACAAATAATTGTTGGTGCCTTAATAACATGTTAATAACATGTCTACTTTTTATCCGTTGACTACATTTTTGTTAACGAAAAATTATTTTTGACGTAAAGTAAACATTAATAATGGCAATTTTGGTAACACGCAGCAACCATGACTTTCGGTTCGTCTGTTTTATCACAGCCTACTAAGTCCGTAATGGAAATTGTTGATATAACATTATTGCATAATAAAACATATATATATATATATATATATATATATATATATATATATATATATATATATATATATATATATATATAAAAAACAAGGTCATCAGTTTTCAGTAAAGATCGGAAAAAAAACTTTGTGGAAAACTCACTTGTAGTGTGGTTTGTGATGTCATTGATCATTTTATACCTCCGTAACAAATTTTTTTATTTTAAAAGCAACATGCGAAACACTAATTGCGCAAGTCCAACTTGCTCTTTACCGATTTTTACATCTATAACATCGAACGAATAGATTATTTACCAAAAATGTTGAATAACGTAGGACTATAAAAATTCTTAAGGTTGGTTATAATTTATTTGATCCACTAGAATTATTTGCTCAATGGCATACTTACTGATATAATATTTAGCTCTCTCCAACCAACTAATAAATTTCACAAATATGGTACTTGTTAATCCTAGCAAGAAAAATAAGTAAGCTTTAATAAAGACAAAGCAGAACTGACTGAGTTGCAATCATGGCCCCGACGCGAATGGAAGAACATGCGTTGGTCCAGAAAAAGTCGGCGATTTTTTCCCGGATCTACATGGTTTATGACTGAAAATTAGTACATATCGTATAAAAGTGTCAATATGTAATATACTTTTTATAGTGGTAGTGTTATTAAAACAGTATGTTACACATGCAAAATAGCGGTTTTGGTGTACAAGTGAAACTCAACTCAGCTTAGAAAAAACAAAAAAACAATAATACGAAAATTGTAAGTACATTCCAAACTAAGGTAAATATGACGGGGATAACTCGGATACACAACATACAAAAATCATCTTCTTCATGTGTAAGATATAAAGAACCATATTACGAACAGTCAAAGAGTGTGCAAAATGTAATAGTTATCTTAAATTTTAAATGCATGCCCTCAACTAACAGAATAGGCAAAAATACATCGTAAAAAAATATCTACAAAAGTTGAAGATAAATCAGAATGTGAAAAGCGAACACATACACATAAAAGTAAATGCAGTGCGAAAGATATAATTAAAAGATCAACTAGCAAATAAAAATCGGAATTAATACTGAACAACGAACAAGTAGTATCATTCTAACAAACAGGAAAAGAACTTTAGAATCCCAAAAGGTAAAATTCATAGGAGAATCGATTAAATGACCTATTATGCAATTTGTAGAAACTATCAAAAAGAATAAGAATATAATCCATCAGGAGTTATAGACGAAATAGTCCAACACATGAAAGCTGAACATGCAGTAAAAGAAATTCCGCCCACAACATCGCCCACCGAGGTAACAGCGAAAGAAAATTTCTTATTGATACCACGAATCTAGTATTTGAAATTCAAAATATATATGAATTTCTGAATTCGTAAGTCAAACGGAAGAAACAACAATGCAAACCGAAAATATTAGGAATTAAAATAAAAAAAGAAAACGCGAAAATCCACAAGAAAAGTAGAAGAATAACAAAAACTGGAATAATAGAGTTCCACCTATAATCAAAAATAGATAAAACAAAAAAAAGATAATCAAGATCAAGTCAAATTACGTATGTAACAAGTAACAGTAGTCAGTGTAAACCGTGTTGAAATTTGCCAAGAATAATCTTATAATAAATTTCAAAAAAAAACTTAGGATATATAACAGATGCATCAAAATATTGAATAAAGAGGGACTTTTGTTCCATACGTATGAACCCACAGATGAGAAAATAAGCACAAAATTGAAATGAAAAACAAGGTACAGATTACCTCAGCGAAAATATAAAAAACATAAACACTTAATAAAATAAAATACATAGGATTCATTTTAACCACTCGGGAGTTGCGTAATAGCAAATCATTGTAACATGGTGCAAACTGTGTTAACACTGGAGCCGCTTATTCAAATATTGATATAGAAAATATCTTGCAAAATATGGTAGAAAACCACAATACAACAGAATTCCCAAGTCCGGTGTATAAAAAAAAAATTAAGGAAACAGCAAAAAAAAACAGGAAAAAGAAGAATATAAAATGTATGGAATAAGAAAAACGGCAGGGCAAATACCATAAAGTAGAACTATGATGAAGAGGATTCCCACCCCTTGGAAGTACGGAACATGAACTTTCTGCTGTTCGTCATGAATTAAAAGACATATATTTAAAATAAATAATCTTATATGTAAAATCCAACATCTCTCTGTCTGTCTGTCTGTCCATTAATGCGCTTATCACTGGAGAATCACTTATCCGATTTGCGTGCTTTTTTTTTTTTTTAAATATATGTTCTCTGGCCAGGTTATAGGCTATGTTTTAATACGTTAGGTAACATAAGGAATAAGCAGTGAAGATAGTTCCATTAAATATGGAACAATATCATGTAGCAAAGGATATCTATAATATATATAAAACTCAACGTCTTTCTGTCTGTTTGTCCGTTTGTGCGCTTCTCACTGGGGAACCACTTATCCGATTTATGTGTTTTTTTTTTAAATGCTAAACCATTAAATATGGAACAATATCATGTAACAAAGAATATCTACAATATATAAAAATGCAACGTCTCTCTGTCTGTCCGTTAGTGCACTTATCACTGGAGAACCACTTATCCGATTTACGTGCTTTTTTTTAAAAACATACATATGTTCTCTGGCCAGGTTATAAGATATATTTTATTGCGTTAGGTAACATAAGGAATAAGCACTGACAATAATAGTAAATCAAGTCGGAAAAGAGATTACCGTTAGCGCGTTCTCTTGCACTACACTGCCTAAACATATGGAACAATATCATGTAGCAAAGGATATAATGCAACGTCTCTCTCTACCTGTCTGTCCGTTAGTACGCTTATTAGTTGAGAATCACTTATCCGATTTACGTTTTTTTTTTTTTTTAGATTTATACATTTGTTCTCTGGCCAGGTTATAGGATATATTTTATTACGTTAGGTAATATAAGAAATAAGCAGTGACGATCATAGTGAATCAAGTAGGAAAAAAGTTTGCCGCTAGCGCACTCTCTTGCAATACGCTGCCTAAACCGTCAAATATGGAACAATATCATGTAACAAAGAATACAATAATATATATATATATATATATATATATATATATATATATATATATATATATATATATATATATATATATATATATATATATATATATATATATATATATATATATATATATATATATATATATATATATATATATATATATATATATATATATATATATATATATATATAATATATATATATATATATATATATATATATATATATATATATATATATATATATATATATATATATATATATATATATATATATATATATATATATATATATATATATATATATATATATATATATATATATATATATATATATATATATATATAAAATGCAATGTCTCTCTGTCTGTCCGTGCACTGTTATTACTCGAGAAAGCACTTATCCGATTTACGTATTTTTTTTTTATTTTTACGTACATATGTTCTCTGGTCAGCTTATGTAATATTAATAATGATCTATATAATATATATATATATATATATATATATATATATATATATATATATATATATATAACGCCGCGTCTGTCTCTTAGTGTGCTTATCATTCGAGAACCACTTATCCGATTTACGTGTTTTTTTTATTCCTTAACATTTATCAAAAAAAATCTATAATATAAATAAAACGCAACGTCTCTCCATCTGTCTGTCCGTTAGTGCGCTTAGCACTCAAGGACCACTTATCCGATTTACATGTTTTTATAAATTTATCCATATGTTCTATATAAGTCGATATAAGCCTAGATAATAGGAGATAAGGTGAGATAATGGGAGATAAGGAGAAATAATCGAAGATAAGAAATAAGCCTCGATAATGGGAGATATGCCTCGATAATGGGAGATAAGGTGAGATAATGGGAGATAAGTATAAATAATGGGAGATAAGGAGAAATAATGGGAGATAAGCAGAGATAAGTCTAGATAATGGGAGTTATGGTGAGATAATGGAAGATAAGGAGAAATAATGGGAGATAAGGAGAAATATTACGAGATAAGTCAAAATAAGCCTAGATAAAGGAAGATAAGTTGAGATAATAGGAGATAAGGAGAAATAATGGGAAATAAGAAGAAATAATGGGAAATGAGCAGAGATAATCCTAGATAATGGGAATTATGAGAAAATGGGAGATAAGGGGAAATAATGGGAGATATTTTATTACGTTAGGTAACATAAGGAATAAGCAGTGACGATAGTAGTGAATTAAGTCCACGGCTAGTTACATTTATAAAAGACTTAATTAACTCTGTTATGACCAAACTATACTTAACTAGCAACCTAATCCATTTGTTGGCTCTATATACATATATATGACTCTTTATATGAAGATTAGTACTAAATAAAGAAGTACAAGTATGTAAATTTCAACAGAGTTTACACTGACTACTGTTACTTGTTTCATATGTAATTTTACTTGGTCTAGATTATGAGATGATTTTTTGTTATATCCATTTTTAAGATTATAGGTGGAACTCTATTATTCCAGTTTTTGTTATTCTTCTACTTTCTTGTGGGTTTCCCTGTTTTTTTTTTCTATTTTAATTCCTAATATTTTCAGTTTGCATTGTTGTTTCTTCCGTTTGACTTACGAATTCAGAATTCAGATAATATATATATATATATATATATATTATATATATTATATTACATTTCAAGTACTAGATTCGTGGTATCAATAAGTTATATCTTATTTCCTTCGCTCGGTAGGTGCTGTAGTGGGGGGAGTTTCTTTTACCGCATGTTCAGCTTTCATGTGTTGGATGATTTCGTCTATAACTCCTGATGGATTATATTCTTATTATCTCTGATAGTTTCTACAAATTGCACAATAAGTCATTTAATCGATTCTTCTATGAATTTTACCTTTTGGGATTCTAAAGTTCTTTTCCTGTTTATTAAAATGATACTACTTGTTCTACTTGTTCCGATGGTTTTTGCTAGTTGATCTTTTAACTATATCACATATTTTACTTTTAGGTAAGTTCGTATTTCTGATTTATCTTCAACTTTTGTAGATCTTTATTTTACGATGTATTTTTGCCTATTCTATTAGTTGAGGGCATGCATTATAATTTAAGATAACTACTACATTTTGCGCATTTTTTGACTTTCCCCTGTTCCTTTATATCTTACACATGAATAAGATGATTTTTGTATGTTGTGTATCCGATTTATCCCCGTCATATTTACCTTAGTTTGGAATTTTCGTATTATTGTTGTTTCTGAGCTGAGCTGAGCTTCACTTGTACACCAAAACCGCTATTTTGCATGTGTAACATACTGTTTTAAGTACACTATCACTATGAAAAGTATATTACATATTAACACTTTTATACGATATGTACTAATTTTCAGTCATAAAACATGTAGATCCGGGAAAAATCGCCGACTTTTGCTGGGCAAACGCATGGGCTTCCATTCGCGTCGGGGCCATGATTGCAACTCAGTCAGTTCTGCTTTGTCTTTATTAAAGCTTACTTATTTTTCTTGCTAGGATTAACAAGTACCATATTTGAGAAATTTATTAGTTAGTTGGAGAGAGCTAAATATTATACCAGTAAGTATGCCATTGGGTAAATAATTCTAGTGGATCAAATAAATTATAACTAACATTAAACATTTTATAGTCCTTCGTCATTCAAAATTTTTGGTAAATAACCTATTCGTGCGATGTTACCGTTATAAATGTAAAAACCGCTAAAGTGCAAGTTGAATTTGCGCAATTAGTGTTTCGCACGTTGCTCTTAAAATAAAAAATTTTGTTACGGAGGTATAAAATGATCAATGACATCACAAACCATACTACAAGTGAGTTTTCAACAAAGTTTTTTTTGATCTTTACTGAAAACTGATGACCTTGTTTATATATATATATATATATATCTTTAATAATGTATCTGGTATATATATATATATATATATATATATATATATATATATATATACCAGAGATACATTATTAAAGATAATGCATTCGTGATAATTTTCATTTAATCCACATTTTATGGAGAATATTCCAGAATTTTTCAAAATTTTTTGATCAATACTTTTCGAGATAAGGGCGGAAGACTTTTAGCAATTTTTTAAAAATAATACAAAGAAAAGTGTGGGCAAGTATTACATTATATATTTTTTTGGAATTTGTGTTTTTCCAAGCCTTTATTTGACACCCCACTTAATAACCTGGTAAATTTTTTTTTTACTTCCGATTTCTCTCCCCAAAACTAACCCCTTAAGTTTAAATTTAACTTTTAAAACTACACAGCTTTGATGAGGCCATCAATTCTTATATTAGTAATATTAGTACCAAATTTCAACTCTCTTTGTCAAATAGTTTCGGAGAAAATCGGGTGCGACAGACGGACAGACTGAGACAGACACCGAAGTGATCTTATAAGTGTTCCGTGCGGAACACTAAAAATTATTATTATAGAAACTTTGTTATATATTCAACACTTGTTTTCTGTTTAACAGATAAGTTGTTCGATCTCCATGCGCTAAAAATAAAAATTGCGCAGTCTAGTTACAGCAGCATTATGATTTTATTCCCTCTGGGGTATCACCAGAAGTATTGTTCTGAGTTTAGGATATCGGAAAACTACTTTGTGCTCTTTTATTTATAAACAAGTTTTCAAAACGCGTTTTTTGAACTTAAAATGTATATAAGTCGGATCGAGACAAAAAACCCAACCTTTTCGCAATGAAATTTTCAACAAATCCTTTTGGTTTTAAGTCGTTTAAGTGAGTTAACCTACAAAATTGAAAAAACGTGCTGCGTGTTTTTTTTTTTTTTCATTTTATTGTAGAGATCGACTAAGTGAACCGATCGACTTGAAGCTTTAAGAAAATATGCCTTTGGTTATAGTAAAAATCCCCTGAAATTTTATCACAAAAGTATTGACCCCAGTGGGCACAATTGAAATTGTTATTTAAAATTTGAATTACCCGCCATTTTATGCCATTTGGTCCAAAATGGATTTTTTTTTTAATTTAGGTCTCGACGCTAGCTTTCATTAAGAATTTTTTTTTGTATTCATTTTAACCGTTTTTTTTTCATTTGTTTATTAATCAAATAATAGAAAACGGTTAAAATGACACCAAAAAAAAATATTTCAATGGCATCGGAAAGCTGGTGTCGAGACCTAAATTTTAAAAAAAAAAGATCCATTTTGGACTCAATGGCGGGCAATTAAAATTTTAAATAACAATTTCAATTGTGCCCACTGGATTCAATATTTTTGTACCAAAATTTTAGGGTGTTTTTGCTATAACAAAGGCTGAAAGTTTCAAGCCGATCGGTTCACTTAGTCGACCTGTATAATAAAATGACGAAAAAAAAAACAGTTTTTTGCCGGTTTTCTCAATTTTGTAGGTTATGTACGTACTTGAGCGACTTAACACCAATGAAAATTTGTTGGAAATTTCATGACGAAGAGTTCGTTTTTTTTTTTGTCTCGATCCGACTTATATAACTGGAGTTATTCACATTTTAAGCTCAAAAACGCGTTTTGAAAACTTAAGTTGTTTATAAACAAAAGAGCACAAATTTTTCGAAGTCTAAAACTCAGGACAAAACTCCTGGTGATATCCCAGAGAGGATAAAATCGCAATATTGCTCTATTTACATAATGCCTATCTCATCATTATTTTGACCTTTTTTTATTGCATTATTTAGCGTCCCTACAAAGAAACTTAGTGGCTTAGTGGTAGAAAATTCTCGGTGTCCTCTTAGTAGTCATTATTGTATAATGTGAAACATAATTTGAAAAATCGAATTTTTTTCACCTAAGTTCTTTGTATTCAAATTTTATGAAATACTATACATGCTTTTCGTGATTTAGAACAATTATTGTGCACTCTGCAATATAACATTTGTCGTTAGATTTCTATTATCTAAAGTACGTATATGAATGCATTTAGACCACACTATAAATTATTTTTCTCAATTCACTAGCTCAGTAAAGAAAATTTTGCCATTTCAGGTCACGTGTAGCTTTGATGTGTCCGCCATTAAGCGACGAAAATAAAAGAGAGGCCAAAAGAAGGACTCAGCGTAAAAACAACAAATGGATTAGTTACGGCACAAATGACAAATAGATTAAACTCGACACTAATGACTTAATTGTTAAAACAAATTGTGTTTTAAAGCACGGTTGACGCGTCAGAATTTTTTTGCTAAAGAGGATGTTTAATGGAAATTTTGAACTTTTTGTTAAAACGTTATAAATATATTTAACAGGAGCATCTGTACATTGTGATGGTGTTGCTTTTGTCTACTTTAATAAAATAAATAAAGACCTAACATACGGTATCCCTTCAATTACTTTAATATGAAATATTGGTGCCACCATACATAACAAAACAATACCATTGTTTCAATAGGTCTAAAGTATGAAGGTTGTTACTGATAAAAATTGTTAAATAATTGGTGCTTGTGGTCATTTGTATTTACTGTATTTTTCATTATAATAAGATTAGTTTAACGTGTATTAAGAATTATTTGGCAATTAAATATAAATAAAAGTAAAATGTAATTACAGATGTTCACACGTGTGTATACAGAGCATCTTTCTGTGAAAGCTCCCCTGTGCCAGCTCCACATATAACTCTATTTAATATTAATGTAAAAAATTGTTAAATGTTGTTTAGCCTAATATTTCAAATATTCTTAATTCAATGAATGTCAAAGTTTTAGTGTACCGAGAAAAACAGATCAATATAACTCTAACTATTCTGATTAAAATTAGTTTGTTACTATGTAATGACGTATGTTTGCTTCTGAACTAGAAATATCTTAATATTATTGTAGGCTAGTGCGCGCATATATGTATCAAAGACATAACCAATTTAAAGTGGAGGTCATATGTATACAAGGGACTTTTTTTAAGAAAAAAACCGGTTAAGTGCAAGTTGGATTTGCGCAATTAGTGTTCTGTACGTTGATTGCTTTTAAAATAAACATTTTCGTTACGGAAGTAACGAAGACAGACTTCATAAAACACATCCCAAATGAGTTTTCAGCAAAGTTTTTTTCCGACCTTTAGTGAATGCTGATGACCTCGAAATTTTTTTTTTTTTTTATATACCAGATAAATTTTTTAAAGGTAGTGCACTCGAGATAATTTTCGTTCAATCTACATCATGTACAGAATATTCCAGAATTTTTTAAAAAGTTTTTTGGTCAGTACTATTCGAGATAAAGTGGAGGGGGCAGCGATTTTTCGCACTTCTTTGAAAATAATATAAAGATAATTATGCGCAAGTATTACATTACATATATTTTTGAACTCGATAACCTAGTAAAAAAAATCACTTCCGACTTCACCCCCCAAAACTAACCCCTTAAGTTAAAATTTAACTTTTAAAACTACACGGCTCTGATGAGGCCATGAAGTCCTATATTAGGGCCAATTTTCAATTTTCTATGTCAAATAGTTTCGGAGAAAATCGGGTGTGGCAGGCAGACAGACAGACGGACAGATAGACAGACAGACGGACAGACAGACAGACAGACGGACCGCGAAGTGATCTTATAAGTGTTCCATACAGGACACTGAAAAGAGAACACTAAGGGGGTATTAGTAATAGAGGTGGGGGTCAATCGACAAACAGGAGGATATCAAACGATAATCGGGCCCCTTAATGAAAAAAAACTTCTCGTGTTGGAACTCTAGAAGCCTTGCCAATATAGTAAACTAGAAGTCAAGTGAAACTGTAACAATTTATATACAATTTAAAAACCCACAACCGGGGGGGGATGATTTTTCCAAAAAAAGGACTCCTACATAAAATAGGATTTCCAAAAACTTACATTCAATTTAAAAATCGAGGACCTGTTGGTATGCATTTTTCACAAAAAAAAAATAATGAAAAATACCATTTCTAAGAAGTATACTTACTATATACATAAGAGCGGGGGCCACATGACCTCCCCCTGGTTAAGCCGCAGGTTCCTCTGTATTATTCTGTGATTCTTCATCTCGTTGAGCTACATTTTTTTTGCACTATATGGTATGTTAAATGACAGTTTTTTTGTAGTTCTCAATGTTAAAGGTATCTTGAGATTCGACCTTATACCATACATGCGGAGTAATACCAGGAGGTAATATGTTATTAATCGTTTTAGTAGTTTATTCATATATGTCTCGAAATTCTTTATGTTTAAGATACAAGATATATTCATAGTTGATGTGTTTGATGTTTAATCCCTATACAGCAAGTTTCTAACTTGTCTATTAAATTTAGGTGATGTAAAAGGCAAATAACAATATTATGTATAGTAGGTATATAAAAAATTTACACCAAAATATGTTCTCATTCCATTGTTTTCTTCTAATTCCGGTACATTTGAATATTTTCGTGAATCTTACTTAGTTCTTGTAGATCTTTGCTGCGGGTTTTGTCGTGGATAGTTTTTCCATGAATGTATCACCTTCATTTCTGTATTCCTTATTATTTGTGCTGTTTTATATGTGTCAGCTTTTGTTTCTACAGCATATGTAAGGATCGGTCTCACCGTTGTCTTGTATACCCTTGTTTTGTTTCCATTGTGAGGTATTTATTTTTCCAGACTCCGTAGTTTATTATCATTGTTCCCAGGTATTTAAAATTATTAACCTGTTCCATAATACTGGATCTCCAGCTTGCATGTTAGTAATTCTTTTGAAGCTACCATATATTTTGCCTTAGTTGTGTTAATAATCTGTTTAGTTTTCTTGATTTCAAATTTAAAGCACCTTCTGAAAGTTATCCCTCGAATCGGAGATGAGGACCGCGTCTTCGGCGTAACACATTATGTGAAAGTGTGTGCTGCCCATTTTGTATCCTGTAATTTTTAGAAAATTCATTACTTTTTTGTCCATGATGAGGTTAAAGATAAAGGGATTAAGTGAATCGCTTTGTCTTATTCTGGCGTTTAGTTTTATTTCCTTGCTCAGTATATATCTCTTTTATATTTGTTTATATTCTGGGTTAATGCCATGTATGATTTGTGTTAGTTTCTGATTTGCCTCCTTTTCTTCTAATATATTTAATATATCTGTTAACTGTACTTTTCCAATGGCTTGAGCCATGTCGACGAAACACATATGCAGGTTTGTAGAATTCATTAGCTTCTTCTATTATCTGCCTCACTAAATATTTGGCATCTAATGTCGATCGATTTTTGCGGAATCTCTTTGGTTTCTCTCTTATTTCAATATCCTTGCTCATTTCTTCCAGTCTGATTTTTGTTAATACTTTTAAGATATATCACACCTACACCAAATACTTTATTTTTGCGCTCGATGTGCATTTCGCTAATCCTGTTAGCTCCATCAGGAGTTATGATTGAGCTGATGAAGCTAACGTGGTGTGTTTGGTGTAGTGGTGATATGTACTGAGTAGTGTCATTGTGCCAAAGATTACACATTCCCAACATACTTTTAAAATAAGCGGTTTTCGCGTCTTTGCCCTTTTTAGTGTTCCGTACGGAACACTTATAAGATCACTTCGGTGTCTGTCTGTCTGTCTGTCTGTCTGTCTGTCTGTCTGTCTGTCTGTCTGTCTGTCTGTCTGTCTGTCTGTCTGTCTGTCTGTCTGTCTGTCTGTCACACCCGATTTTCTCGGAAACTATTTGACATAGAAAGGTGAAATTTGGTAATAATATAGGAATTGATGGCCTCATCAGAGCCATGTAGTTTCGAGAATTAAATTTTGACTTAAGGGGTTAGTTTTGGGGGGTGAAGTCGGAAGTGAAAAAAAAATTTTTTTTTTACTAGGTCATCGAGTGTGGTGTCAAATGAAAGCTTGTGAAAACACGAGTAAAAAATATATATATAATATTATACTTGCGCGCACTTTTCTTTGTATTATTTTTAAAAATTCGCGAAAAATCGCTGTCCCGGGCCTTATCTCGAAAAGTACTTATCAAAAAATTTCGAAAAAATTCTGGAATATTCTCCACGGGGTGTAGATTGAACGAAAATTATCACGAGTGCATTACCTTTAATAATTTATATGGTATATAAAAAAAACAAAAATTTCAAGGTCATCAGATTTCAGTAAAGATTGGAAACAAACTTTGTTGAAAACTCATTTGGGGTGTGTTTTGTGAAGTCACTGATCATTTTATACCACCGTAACATAAATTTTGACTTAAGAGGTTCGTTTTGAGGGGTGAAATCGGAAGTGAAAAAAAATTTTTTTTACTAGGTCATCGAGTGTGGTGTCAAATGAAAGCTGGGAAAACACGAGTAAATATATATCTATATATATATATATATATATATAATATATATATATATATATATATATATATATATAAATATAATATATATATATATATATATATATATATATATATATATATATAAATATATATATATATATATATATATATATATATATATATATATATTTATATATATATATATATATATATATATATATATATATATATATATATATATATATATATATATATAATGTAATACTTGCGCACACTTTTCTTCGTATTACTTTTAAAAAATCGCTGTCCCCTACCTTATCTCGAAAAATACTGATCAAAAAATTTTGAAAAAATCCTGGAATATTCTCCACGGGGTATAGATTAACGAAAATTATCACGAGTGCATTACCTTTAATAATTTATTTGGTATATAAAAAAAAAAACAAAATTTCAAGGTCACCAGTTTTCAGTAAAGATTGGAAACAAACTTTGTTGAAAACTCATCTGGGGTTTGTTTTATGAAGTCACTGATCATTTTATACCACCCTAACAAAAAATTTTATTTTAAAAACAATCAACGTACGGAACACTAATTGTGCAAGTTCAACTTGCACTTGACCGGTTTTTTTGAATATTAAGATTGGTATCCTAATTTTCTAATCTGTAGGTATTTATCCATTTTTTACTATGTTTGTAAAAAGCTATGCTGGTTGTTGATTTAGGTTTTCTCCTCCCTATCTCATTTGTAATATTGCCTCGTCCTGAGCTTTTTCTATTTTTAAGACTTTTAACTCTTTCTGTCTGTTCCAGAGTTACTTCTAGATTTACTCCTTCCACTTCTTCAAATATAAGTTCGTTACTTTCTTCTTCTTTATATAATTTCTCAAAGTATGTTTACTATTTTTGAATTGTAATTTTATTAGTTTGTACGGTGTCTTTTATATCAATTTTGTTCCGTCTTAACATTTTCCAGACATTTCTTTGAGCACCATACAGATCACTTTCCATTTCTTAAGTAAATGTCTCCCAACACTCTCTTCACTAAGCTTCTTTCTACGATATATGCGTTCCAGTTGTCTTGGATTTTGTTGTGTATGTAATGTATGCCCCCTTTTTCTTCTTGGCTCGTCTCTGGCCCAGCGCGGACCCGAACAAACTCGGCGCCCTAGGCGAATGACTTGAATGGCGCCCCTTTAAACAAAACATTCTCAACAAAATAAAACATAAATATAAAACAGTAATATAATTTTTAATGACGTAATTTACTTAAATGACTCAAGAAAGATACAGATAATAGATTTGCTGAGGGTGTTTCGGCTTTCTTTGCTGTAATTGTAGACTGAAAAATGAAAATGATGTAAATAAAATAGGTGAGCCTATAGATACAATTACATAATTTTAATTTTCCTTGCCTTGATTTTAGCAAAAGTGGAAACGATTTTATTTAAATTAATTGTTTCATCTACTTCTTGTTCAATTGATAATGTTGACAACCCTACAAGTCATTCTTGAGTCATTGTAGAACGCAGGTAAGTTTTAATTAGAATCAATTTAGAAAAACTGGCCAGAGACACAGAAAGTATCAGAAAGACCCTTATGGTAGTTACTAAATTAGGTACGCTATCTACTAGTTTATTTCTGAAATGTAATTTAAAATTTCCTGTAGTGTAGTGTTGTTTGGTATCCTTCTTGCAAAAGCTTGCAATTGCATAACTCAGTTGCATCAATATCTTTAGAGTCTCTATGAGTCAGAGATTCTTCCAACCTCACATAGTGTTCCAAAACAGCATTGGAAGTTTTATTTTGCAACTCATGAACGTTATAGAGATATTCGAAAACATGCTTAAGTACTGAGAATGGCAAAATAAAAATTAATTTTGAACTATTTTTCTCATCATGTATAGATTCATCCTCCGCCTCATAACTAAACTGCTTTTTCCTTTTTTGTTAAGCGAACCAGCTCTGTGTCTGATGCGAATGAGGCAGGAATGTTGACTTCTTCAGAAATGTTTCTTACTTTTACCAACGTTTTCTCGAATCCCAAATCACTTCTACAGCTTTCGAGAAAAGTTTTTGTTTTGAGTAGTGCATTTGTAGCAGCGTTAAGGTCAAATTCCTTTGATCGAAGAGGTTTACTGGTCAAATTGATTTCAAACAAAATATTGCATCATACAACAAGAGAAGCAATAAACTTGAAATTCGCTAGTTTTTAGCAATTCATTTAGCCTCAATTCGCGTTGGATTTCTAGATGAACCTGTCAGAGTAGGGTCTTTGTAAATATCCTTGAGCGCATCATGTACAGGGTGGTCCAAATTGGGCACTTTTAAAGGTAAACTCCTGTATCTAAAGGAGGTAGACGAAAACTGATGTCGGTGTCTGAGGCTCAATTTTTATGATAAACTCAATGGTGAAAACCGCATATGGATATCTAGTACCCTTTCAGATATACAGGGTGTTTTTCAAAAATCTGCATTTTGGAAAAATGTTTGTAATTCTTTTCCTATTGAAAATTTTTGATTTCTCTAAAAACATTCTCAAAGTACTTTTTTACGTGGATTTTCAATAGTGTAAGTTACATTTTTTTACAACTAATATTTTAATAGTTATTAACGCAAAAATATATTTTTTAAATAGAATACCATGTATATTTTTCCTTATCCGAATAGAGCTTTAAATTACCATTCTAAAAATATAGCATACTTTATATTTTGCATAAATCTACTTCAAAATATAAAGGTTTTCAGTTTTTACGCGAGTTTTAAATGCACATTTTGTGAAGTAGGCTTTGGGTGGAGCGGCCATATGGTTTAATTCAATTGTTTACTCGTAATTGTCAAATTTTACTTCGGGATCAGTTATTGAATTGTCAAATAAATCGCAATGAAGTTTGAAAATTACGAAAAATGGGATATGATAGTGTGTTTCATACAAACCGGAGAAAATTCGGAAGCGGCAAGTAATTTGTACCACGAACGGTATTCAGAGAGGCGTTAACCCTTCAAGGATATATTCGCTCGATTGCGACATAACCTAGGTAATAGTGGCCAGTTTGAAAAGAAATAACACCAAAATTATGCATCAAACAGGGATAAGAAGTTAGAAGAAATAGTAGTTTTAGGAACTATCGGAAATAATCCACTTCTACCCGACAGTTAAAAGAATCCACTGAACTACCAAGAACTATGGATTTTTGCCAATGGTTTCTGGAGAATTGTAACCATGTCCGAATTTTTTTCATTAAATTGCATTTGGACAGACGAAGCTTATGTAAGCAATGCAGGTATTTTTAACCGTTATCATTCTTATACGTGGGCACAAGAAAATCCTCATTTAGTTGTGGAGCAAAGCAATCAAGGCAGATTTGGATTTAATGTGTGGGCAGGAATTTTTGAGGCAAGGTAATAGGTCTTTTTATTTACGAAGGAACACTCACCTTTCAGAGATATTTAGAAATTTTAAGGCAACAAATAGAACCTCTTGTTGATGAACTGCCGTTAATGGACCTTAGTAATATATTTTTTCAACACAACGGGGTACCCCCTCATACGCTGCAGTTATCAGTAATTTTTTATCGGCCAATTTCGACAATAACTGGATAGCCAACCAAGGTCTGAACCGTTGGCCGGTAAGGTTACCGGATTTAACACCCATGGAATTCTGTCTCTGGGGGAGATTGAAAGATCTAATTTTTTAAATTGCCGACAAACACAAGGCAACAGTTAGAAGTCGCAGTGATACAAAGTTTTACAGCTCTCACTCCTCTTGAACTAATCAACTCGGAAAAAAGTGTCCAGAAAAGATGCCGCCTATGTGTAAATGAAACTGGTCGACATTTCGAACATCTCTTATAGAAAATTGGTTTGTTTTAGTTTGCTCTACTCGGAATAAATTGTTTTATTGTTGTTTTATTTTCTACATAGTTTAAAGTACTATAGCATTTAGTAAATTTCATTGTAGTTATGACTCTTAGGGTTACTGCTGGGAATTTTTTTTTTTACGATTTGACTGATATCGGTAAACAATTGATATTGCCACTCCGTCCAAAGCCTACTTCACAAAATGTGCATTTAAAACTCGCGTAAAAACTGAAAAACCTTATATTTTAAAGTAGATTTAAGCAAAATATAAAGTATGCTTTATTTTTAGAATAGTAATTTAAAGCTCTATTCGTATAAGGAA
Organism: Pachyrhynchus sulphureomaculatus; assembly: GCA_019049505.1. Taxonomy (NCBI): domain Eukaryota; kingdom Metazoa; phylum Arthropoda; class Insecta; order Coleoptera; family Curculionidae; genus Pachyrhynchus; species Pachyrhynchus sulphureomaculatus. The sequence goes on from CM032455.1 coordinate 74,986,694, forward strand.
AAATATACATATTCCATTTAAAAAATATATTTTTGTGTTAATAACTATTATAATATTAGTTGTACAAAAAATTACACTGTTGAAATTCACGTGAAAAGTGCTTTGAGAATGCTTTGACAGAAATCAAAAGTTTGCAGTAGGAAAAGAATTACAAACATTTTTCCAAAATGCCGATTTTTGAAAACACCCTGTATATCTGAAACGGTACTAGATATTGATATGTGGTTTTCACCATTGAGTTTATCATAAAAATTGAGCCTCAGACACTGACATCAGTTTTCGTCTATCTCATTTAGATAAAGGGATTTACCTTTTAAAAGTGTCCAATTTGGACCACCCTGTAAATCAGCTAATTGATAACGTAACGGTTGCAAGGCATTATTTCGACTTTCTCATCTTGTATCGCCCAATGGTTTCAGTATCAAACTAGGCACACGACGCAGCAGGATTTCCCAACGGTGGGTTGAAGCAGAAAGAAACACGTATACATTTCGGACCAAATTGAATAATGATGTAGCTACTAGACAACATTTAACAGCTTCATTCATCACAAGATTTCGTGTGTGAACTACAAGATACGAAAAAAAAACATGTGAATTTTTATCTAAAATCTTTTCTGAACACCACTGTGGTTACCTTTGGTGTTACTCCATTGTCATATCTCGGTCCATGTAAATTTTTTAATGAGAGTGACATCTCATTTAATTTATCAAGAATTTTTTTTCAGTTAGGCTAGCGCTAGTAGTATCTGTAAGAGAAATAAATTGTAAAAAATGTTCTTTAATTTCACTCTTACACTTACTTTTTTTGTCATCATCAGTCGTCACCTTTACAAATTGAATGATGATGGTCATTTGTTCAACATGACTTACGTCAGGTGTGCAATCTGGAATTACTGAATAATATTTAGCATAGTGAACAGTATTTTTTTCTTCTTATTAGAAACTTTTCTAAAATATTCATGCAATACAGGATCAAAGAAAGACAAATATTCAACTGTTTTCAGAAAGTTTCCATTGTCATCAGTAAATAATTTGTCATGTGTTCCACGAAAAGTCAAATTTTTACTTCTTAGAACTCTCACCAATGCAATTAACCTTTCCAGAATCTGTTGCCAGTAATTTTCTTCGTCTCTTATTAAGTGCAAATTTTTTTCATCGATGGTTTTATTAGTCTTTAACTTAAGCTCTAATTCTATCCACTCTTGGTAGTTTCCCAAATGATTACTGCTTTTATCGTGATTTGATATTATCAAAGATATATTCTTCTAGTCATTCACCCCTTCGTGGAAAATAGGTTATAACAGAAGCAGAATACTGCGTTTATTGAGGATGAATATTGCAGCCATGTACGAGACACAATTTCACCATTTTTCTTTTATCATACCCGATCTGGCCCGTGTCCGACGAGAATTTGCCGCAGATGATTTGTAGAGGTTTCCCGCGTTGCAGAGATACCTGAAACATTTTCTGTGTTCTGTTTTTTAAATTTTTGATCCCTACTTCTTACCCTATGTTGTGTGGTACTTTCTGTTTCTGAAAATAAAGCAAGATTTTCCATCTTACAGCTTTCTGTGAGGAGATTATTTGGTTTTTCACTTACATCATTATTTGTACTTTTGCCTGTTTGGGGTTCTTGAAGATTTGGTTGAAGATACTTCTCGAATGAGTCTGCTTGCTTTGCTAACGATAATTCTTTCTCTAATTTTCTCTTACGAAATTTTTTTTTCTATCATCTGCCATGTAGCAAGACAATTGAAATTAAAAAAAACATTTTATTTAAGTACGAATAATTTAAGCTGCTACGAAGGTATATCAAAATTACGCTTCTAATTGAAAATGGATGTTACTTAAGATTCATGTAATTGTAGTATGCGTATGGAAATTAATATTTAATTATATTAGAACTGCATAAATCGATATGACCAGAGTATGCCAATTATCGTAACACGTCAAATAATTGTTATGTTTATAAATGAGTAAATATGGTGCCTTAAATACGTAACATTACGACGCAGTTGTATTTTAAAACAGTTATAGCTATTAGTTGTGTCATATGTATAGTGGTTTTTTATAACTTATCAAAATATAAAATTTACGAACAATAAATGAAAATCCAGGCAAATCCAGTACAAAATATTTTAGTCTGACAACTAATTGATTGAGAACTTCCATCTTTTTTTAATTTTTTACATCGGTGAAAATAAATTATAACTTATCACTTGTCAAGGCGTATAAAGTCCAATAAAATAATTCATAAATTACACATATTTACTTTTGAGTAATTGTCATTGTTTACGATGAGCAGTGTCGGCCGTGTATCTACCGTCACGTCGTCGTTTATCGATAACAAAAGAACAATTAAACTAATTCACATAAACTTGATCGTTCGAGTAAGTATATTGCAGCCAGAAAACTGAACATTTATTCACCTATTTATCACCTATTTACCGTTAGACAGACTCAAAGAGAAAAATGTGTGTGACCGACTGAAAAACAATTTGGACGAAGCATACTAAAATCTGATCCTAAGGGACTTCCCTCTCGAAAGTATTAGACAAGATTCCATTGTGTACCTTACATCGTAGAGTACAATATTGTTTGATCTTGTAATTTATGTTTCAGAGCAATACTAGCCGGAGTTTCCCCGATTGGGAAATCCCCGCTTGTTGTGTACTTTCTAGATTGTATGCACAATAGACCGTGCGGGACCTGACCGCCCCGCGTGGTGGTGTTGCTGACTAGCCCGTCCCGTACACCCCGCCATGCCGCCCTCCAAATTCGAGCGTCCTAGGCCGTCGCCTTGTTTGCCTATATGGACGAGCCGGCCCTGCTCTGGCCTAAGGTTTCCTTTGCCGCACTAATCATGTTTTGTTTTGTAGATATCCACTATTGGTCTATGCCTTCTTGTTCGTTGATTGGGTGTAGAGTTATTTTTTATCTCAAGCGGTTCTCATATAATTGTTTTGTGCTTTCGTTTTCGAAGGATTCGATGTTATATTTGTTAGCGTATATTGGGTCTGGTTTCGGTGGAGTTTTTATTTTAAGTCTAAGTTAATAGAAATTTGTGACCTACATTACCTGAATTTAGCATTCGTACATCTACTATTCTTTCTGGCTTAAATTTTCTGTTGGTTATAATATAATCTATTAATTGGTTGATCTTTAGAGTTTTATCAAGCATATTTGTATTTCATGTCATGTTTGAAAATGGTATTATTTATATTTAAGGTATTTCGAGCACACGGGGATTTCAACATATCGCCATTATCATTTGTCTCTTCTTCGTTAAATATTTGTGTCATGCTTGTGAGTTCCTTGTTGCATATTCTAGCATTTAGATCGCCCATTATCATTAGTTTCTCTTGTTGGTTTATCATATCAATGTGTGCCTGCAAGAGAGGTCAATTATTATGAGAACAATTTTTCCTATTTTTTGGTAGTGATAATGAACAATTATTTATATTCGAATGTTATCTATCAGCTAGCTTAATAATATAAAAAAACTTTTTAAAGTAATTTCTTATGACTATGACAAAACAATTTTCGAACTCTTGACTAGAGGAGAGGAAAGACGACTGACTAGTTGAAAAACTTGCTTAGAGAATCACGTCTCGGGTGCAGCAATAAAGTATTTAGCGTAGTGATGATAACTATTATGTAGTGTTATTGTGCCGAAGTTTTCAAAATTTCAACGTAAAATATAATTACAGTTGAAAGTTGTAGTTGACATATTTTCAGATTGTTTGACTGTAAGCACCCTGAAGAGATATCATAAATTCGAAGGTACCCCAATAGACCCTTTACTCTCTACTTTATATTTCATATAGCTTTAACCGTAAATAATAAAGATACAAATATTCTCATTCCTTGAACCCACAACTGCGAAATGTTTATCGACTCTCAGAAATATAGATGATAGATAGACTTTAGGATATTTCATTTTATTTAGGAATTATTGCTATAACAAACAGGTCGGCAGCTAAAATGTCAAAATTTTGGGGGAGGGGGATTTTGCCATGAATACAATACTTCTCTTAGCGAGGCTGGTAAAAAAAAAAGAATGTCAGCCCTATATCTTCTAGAGTCGATCCATTACTACTCAACAAAACAAATTTTTCAGTGTAATTATCAAAAATAAATGATTTGTTTCATTATTATTAATATTTATGCTATTAAATATACTAAACCAAAAAAAGAAGCTTATATAGATGCACACAGTTTCTCGACTAACAGAGGCGATGGTGACATTTAGGTATTAAAGGAAGCAATTTTATGGCTTTATAACATGATGAACTCTCTTAATTAATGTTAACATTTTAAGTTGTGTAATTTACACAACGTCATCCAAGTTAAAATTAAATTTTGTTGCATTAATAGACTATATTTTACCTTAAGTAAATATTTTTTATTAACTGTGTTTCTGAAATGGGTTTTTCCAGTAAGATTAAAAAAATATATGTATTGGAAATCCTTATGTAAGAAGCAGAAAGGGTTAAGTGAATAAAAAACTACGATTAACAACTAAAAATGTTCATTACACTATGTTTCCTAAATATTTGGTTTTGAGCATTGTTATAGATACATACATATACATACATATTATATATATATATATATATATATATATATATATATATATATATATATATATATATATATATATATGTATATATATATATATATATATATATATATATATATATATATATATATATATATATATATATATATATTGTAACCTTAAAACTTGGCCGCTTTTTGAGGCGTTATTTTGTACCATGTATATTAATTGGTCGCTTTTTGCGGCGTCATTTTGTACCCTGTGAAAATTGTTTTTCCCACGCTTGGGCACAATTTTCTTGCGACCTCTTTTTAATTTCTGAGAATGAATTGAGTGAATAATGATTTTAAAAGAACTAAAGAAATTAAACAAACACTAGCTCAGTTTTCCTTGGTAGAGATATATGGGTAAGAGATAATTGTTATACGTCTTTTTGGAATTATTTTCTATTTTTTTAAAAAAACTTCAGTCGTACAAATTTTGGGCACCATTCATTTTAAAATAGAAAGGATCTAACTTCAGTTAAAAAAATGAAAAAATACTGAAGTGTTTTATGGATATTACTAAAAGGAATTATACTAGTACAACTTTTCTTATCCTGAAAGGAAAATAGGTATTCAGTGAGACACTAGCTTTAATCAACAAAAAAAGAAAATTTATCATGATTTAAAATAAAAGTTCCAACCTTTGCTGTTATAAAAAATTATAAAAGTTCTAGCCTAAATGTAGTTTTTATAAATTAGAGTCCCTAAATCAGAGATTTTACTTCTAATTTTTGACTACACCCGAAATCGAAGAGTCGTGGTTTTCACTTCGCGATCTTTCTGTTCAAATTGCTGTTGAAACACTTATTTGCGGGGAATATATTTATTGATGTAGTTCTGGTAACTTACGGTCTTCCTATGGGCTTCTAGGCCTTCAATGCTACACAAAACCGATTTCACACTTTTGAGGAGAGCCTACTTTAGCTACTCCATTTAGAAAACACACAACGCCCACTACGGCTTTATGATAAAAAAAACTCGTGCTTAACTTGGCTCTCGTAGGTATTGTCGTATGCCTCTACTGCGGCTCGGTGGAAATTAGCCTGCTGCGGCTTGATGTTACTGCCTGGCGGCGGCTCGGTGTTCTCAGCCTGGCTGCGGCTTGATGGTACTCACCTTGGCGGCGGCTCGGTGGAAATTAGCCAAGATTCGCGTCACCCGGACCCTTAAATAAGCCGTGGGCACTCTGTCTGTAATATGGCGACGCCGGAACCAAAACTCCGGATACAAACATTTGACCAATCCCGGCGTATCGATAGATTCGGTCGCAAACCCGCACAGCACACTACATACCGAGCGGCTTGGAATTTCTGATTAATATACCGCTCGATACAAAAATGAAAAGAAGTACATTATAAAGAGAAAAATCAGTAACATTATATGGTCTTAAAATCTAGGAAAAAATGAATGTTACATTACCCCCTTCCAAAAAGAAATAGACTACACTAGTCTATTAAACTAAGGCTACTTATGAAAAGGTACAAAGTGGTACGCTATCACTTAATACTAAGGTCAGAACTTAAAACAAAATTACAAACTTCGGACCTTACTACTAGACTTAATTCAATTAAGCACTAATATTAAGTACAATGAAAACCAAATGAAAATCTTTGCATGTACACAAGAATCTTTTAACTAGACTTAACTTAATTAAGCACTAAGGTTAAGTACAGCAAAAAGTAAATAAAAATCCTTGCATGAACATAAGAAATACCTGTTCAAAGTAACAATCGCGGTCTTCTTATATAAAAGAATCAGCTCTGTTGTTGTTACCAAAACAAAAAAAATATAACTTTGTCTAGACTCTTGTCTAAATCAAAAAAAATGAACTGAAACAAAGTATGAACACCCCCCTTAAAATATTTTAAGGATTGTCTGAAAATTTTCTATTTCAGCAAAAGAAATTTATAAAAATTCTTAAATAAAGAAAACAAAAAAATAAATGATTCTAGTGCAAACACTAACACTAAAAGGAGAAAGTCTTGTAAGACCATTTAGCAGGCTAAGAAAAACATCTGGATGAAAATCCAGACAAACGCTCGGAAAAAAATCGCCATCTATGCTCTAGCTCACCGCTAAGAGAACATTCTAAATCTAGTATCACTACTAGTCGCATCAGAAAATAATCGCACTCTATCGCGCAATGTCGACGTCCTAAGACATCTAGACATGCCAAAATCGCCAGGGAAAACGCTCTGGTTGATCGCCAGATAATCGCACTCTACAGCGCAATGTCGACGTCCTAAGACATCTAGACATGCTAAAATCGCCAGGGAAAACGCTCTGGTTAATGGCCAGAAAACACGTCAGCTCATCGCCAACAAAACACTCTGGTATATCGCCAGAAAAAACCTCGGCTCCTCGCCAAGAAAACACTCTGGTAAATCGCCAGAAAAAACCTCGGCTCCTCGCCAAGAAAGCATTCTGGTACATCGCCAGAAAAAAACCTCGGCTCCTCGCCAAGAAAACACTCTGTAAGTAGTCCTCGACTACACAAAGTCTGCGTTCTAAAAGAACAATCTCGCCATTAACATAGTGAGCAGCTATAAAAGCTAACAATATCACTATAGGCACAGTGAATAGCTACAAAAGCTAAAATTCACTCTAAACACAGTGAATAGCTATAAAAGCTAAAATTCACCAAACTGAATGATCCTGCTTCAAAAAGCAATGTTCACAAAGAACAGAATGATTAGTCCACGCGCAACTAACATTCAAGGAAACATTCCCAGCACAACTATGTGAGACAGCTAGTCTCTAAATAGGACCTCCCTAAAGTCATAATCCTATATATAGGAGTCCTTAAACAAAACGACTCAAAATCACACATTTTGAGCACATGCCCTCAGGCAACCAACATACACTGAAATATATACAGAAATATATACAGAAATATATACAGAAATATATACAGAAATATATACAGAAATACATACAGGAGTTCAGATCCCAAACTCTTGGTTATGATAACTCCATACTGAGCTTGGTGAAAGCTCTTAGCAAAAGCTAATCAAATCTTCGGCACATCGCACCAAAGTGACAAATCGGCCTAGAAACATGAGCCAGAAAAAACGCCCTCCGTCATCCTTCAGGGTGGCTACACAGAGATATAAAATTTAACCAGCATTGCGCTTCTCCAAGTTGCATGAAGAACCCTCGTGTACTGGTCTCGCCCTAGAACAACAACGAAAAACATTCAATCCATCCCACATAACAGGAGACAAACACCTCACTACGATATACTGAAAGGTGGAGACAATAGAATACGGAAATGGTGACCCTGGAGTCCACCAACTAAAGGGAGTAGATTATAGCATCCACTAAACTAAAACGGTGTCTACCACACCACCATAAGTCAAAAAAATTTAATCAATAGGGTGTTCCGAAACACACTACTGCCAACAGCCTGTCACCACTAATAGGCTAATTGGAGCTGAGGTCGACTACAGTAGCTAGGCTCTCCTTTGGCTCAAATAGTAATAACCATGGAGTAACAAAACCTCTAAAGGTCCCAAAGGTCAAACGTTCGCCCCCCATAGACTACCCTTCCAATCAGTCTGTTCCTCAGGAAGATTAACTCCTTGCCAAACGTCGTAACGGCATCTGTTAGCACCCGGTGCATCACAGCCTGTAAAAAATAACTTATGGGATACAACCTAAAAGGTTTACAAGGTTGACTTAACCAAGCTTCTAACGGAAATTTCCAAAAAACGAAAATGAGCTTAAAAAGCTACATGAAGCAAAAATTTCTCTATTTTTCGGTGGCAACGCAACAAAACTTTTGAAGACGACAAGAGCTTTTCCAGCTTAATCAGAAACAAGAAGAAAACATCGTTGACAGCTAAAATATTCGATCATGGTGTTAATCGTCTTCCTAGACAATAGCCTCTAGAAGAAACTGCTACAGGTATCAGGCATAACCGTTTTCTGTCAGCCCAAACTTCTAGATTATCTGGTGAAAATCTAAAAATTCGGTTAGGAATCTTCCTTCACTGCGCTTAGCCTCTCTTGACAAGGTTCTCATCTCGGTATCAGATTTTGATCATTTCTTTGTGAAACGACTGTCTTACTCTGCTCTCATCTCTTGTAAATGATCAGCTTTTAGTTCTCCTGCAGGACTTCAATTTCCTATCAATCTGATAGTATACCGAAAAAACTCAACATACGCCTGTGAGTCTATGCAAAAATTTTTTTAAAAAATTAGTGACTCAAAGGTAACGTTTAAACGGCCCTGAAAAGAATAGAGTATACCCTCAGTTTGTCAATTCAGAAGAAGATCTAAATCAAAATAATCCAAGTGTCAAGAACTGGATATTATTTCTTGCGCTTGTCCTAACTCAAGGGGTCATAAGCAAATCAAATCCCGCGACCACCGACATACCAGTCTTATGATAAATCCTGAGTGTGACTCTTTCGCAAGCTCGCAACAGCTGAGTCGATGCTAAACATCAACTACAATCAACCTAAGTTTGGGATATGGCCAATACCCAAAACCTTAGCATTAAACAATAAAAGTAAGCTATTCTCTGCTCAACTTTTATAACAGTCAAAAAAAACGAGGTCGCCACCTCTACAGATCAAAAAAAAAATAAAGTAAAGCAATTAAGATAATGTAAATATAAATTATTCTTCTTCTGACAAACTTTCACTAGGGCTAGGTCCATTGAATGGTTTTAAGTCTTTAATATGCCATCGTCCTACTTTAGTCCCATCTAAATTAACTAAACCATGAACTAAGTCTGAAATCTTTTCTCTTATCACGCAATGCACATACTTAGGTACCAACTTAGATGTGAATTTATCTGCTGCACTGGAAAGAATTTTATTTTTTCGCCAAACGTGATCAACTATATTAAAGGCAAAATCCCTTTTTCTAAGGTTGTAAGACTTACTGTTCCGTTCATAAGCCTTATGTATCCTACTACGCACGTCGGTGAAATTAAAATTTACTAAAATTCCGAATTTTTGTGCAAAATCACATCCCAAAACCAAAGTATGTGATAGAGAAGGTACTACTAGAGCAGAGATTACTAAACAATGACTATTGCAGACTAGCGGCAACTCAACCGTACCTAAAACTTTTAGACGGCTGCCATCTGCAGTGGTAACACTTCTATTTTCGATATGGCATATTTTTATTCTTAAACGACTTAAAATTTTAATACCATTCTGACCTACTGAGGTATTTGCACGAGAGTCAAATAAAGCCGAGAAATGGACACTTAATGGATTTATCTTTATATGCGGTCTATTATCTAAATATTTATGCACGAATAAAGGAGATATGTGACCATTTGGAGAAGCAGGAGTTTTAACTTGAGAAGGAGGATTTTTATTAGACTTAAAAAAAATCAGAAACTTTTGTAACTATTTAGTCCAATCTGATCTATTGGATTATTTCTTTACTTAAGATCCTCGTTGGAATCTTTCTTTTATCCGCGACCGGACGTTCTGAGAAAATACGACGGATTTTCATTTCATAGTCTAACTCATATTCCAGTAGGTGATTGACTTTAAAATTGAAAGCTTCCATGATAAATGAATACAATTTAAAAGAATTGTTTAAAAGGTCGTGAAAATATTTCTCCTGTGCTCCCAATAGTCAAAATAAAAAATATGTAAAGGCACTTAAAATATGTAAACTTCTTTACCAAACATTTAAAAAATCTTCAACAATTTCAAAAAAATTTCTAAGTATTGCCTTATATTAAAATTCTTTTACCAAATATGTTAAGAATTTTCAACAAAAAAATCTCCAAATATCGTTTCATATCAGCAAAGTATTTTTAATATTCATGCAAAACATCGGTGAGAAAAAAAGTTTTTTTCTTCGGTTAACCGCAAAATAAATCTAACACTGCAAAAATTAAAATAAAGCAGCACATCTGCTAATCTGAACTATAAAAGTAGCTTTTAAGAAAAAAGTAGGAATCTCTTATCTTAGAGTCGATTAACAAAATTCAAATATCTAAACCACCATCAGATAAATTGAAATAAATAATTCTACAAATTTCCTGCTTTTGTCTTATTGCTATAGTGTAGTTTCGTTTAATTAAATATTATGAAATAAAAATATCTGAAAAGTTAGAGCTTTTACTTTGTTCGAAAGCTAGTACACTGAACCCTTTAAAAAATAAAATTCCAAAAGCCCCGCGTTGACAGCGCTATTTTGTATCATGGGCACTCGACCTATTTTTGAGGCGTTATTTTGTACCGTGTATATTAATTGGTCGCTTTTTGCGGCGTCATTTTGTACCCTGTGAAAATTGTTTTTCCCACGCTTGGGCACAATTTTCTTGCGACCTCTTTTTAATTTCTGAGAATGAATTGAGTGAATAATGATTTTAAAAGAACTAAAGAAATTAAACAAACACTAGCTCAGTTTTCCTTGGTAGAGATATATGGGTAAGAGATAATTGTTATACGTCTTTTTGGAATTATTTTCTATTTTTTAAAAAAACTTCAGTCGTACAAATTTTGGGCACCATTCATTTTAAAATAGAAAGGATCTAACTTCAGTTAAAAGAATGAAAAAATACTGAAGTGTTTTATGGATATTACTAAAAGGAATTATACTAGTACAACTTTTCTTATCCTGAAAGGAAAATAGGTATTCAGTGAGACACTAGCTTTAATCAACAAAAAAAGAAAATTTATTCATGATTTAAAATAAAAGTTCCAACCTTTGCTGTTATAAAAAATTATAAAAGTTCTAGCCTAAATGTAGTTTTTATAAATTAGAGTCCCTAAATCAGAGATTTTACTTCTAATTTTTGACTACACCCGAAATCGAAGAGTCGTGGTTTTCACTTCGCGATCTTTCTGTTCAAATTGCTGTTGAAACACTTATTTGCGGGGAATATATTTATTGATGTAGTTCTGGTAACTTACGGTCTTCCTATGGGCTTCTAGGCCTTCAATGCTACACAAAACCGATTTCACACTTTTGAGGAGAGCCTACTTTAGCTACTCCATTTAGAAAACACACAACGCCCACTACGGCTTTATGATAAAAAAACTCGTGCTTAACTTGGCTCTCGTAGGTATTGTCGTATGCCTCTACTGCGGCTCGGTGGAAATTAGCCTGCTGCGGCTTGATGTTACTGCCTGGCGGCGGCTCGGTGTTCTCAGCCTGGCTGCGGCTTGATGGTACTCACCTTGGCGGCGGCTCGGTGGAAATTAGCCAAGATTCGCGTCACCCGGACCCTTAAATAAGCCGTGGGCACTCTGTCTGTAATATGGCGACGCCGGAACCAAAACTCCGGATACAAACATTTGACCAATCCCGGCGTATCGATAGATTCGGTCGCAAACCCGCACAGCACACTATATACCGAGCGGCTTGGAATTTCTGATTAATATACCGCTCGATACAAAAATGAAAAAAAGTACATTATAAAGAGAAAAATCAGTAACATTATATGGTCTTAAAATCTAGGAAAAAATGAATGTTACAATATATATATATATATATATATATATATATATATATATATATATATATATATATATATATATATATATATATATGTATATATTTATATATATATATATATATATATATATATATATATATATATATTATATATATATATATATATATATATATATATATATATGTATATGGGCCATCTGAAAATGGATTTCAAAAAATTTCAGAAGAACTAAAGTAAAGATATAATTTCTTAATATAACCCAAAGTTTTCTCTGATAATCTTATTCTACCCCAAAAAACCTACAACTTTTGCAGCAAAAGTTTTTTTTTTTAAGGCCTCAATTTTCGGAGGTATTTATTACAGCATATTTACCATATTTTGGATACTTAACAATTTTTTACCCGAAAACTAAAACTTTTAGAGAAATTATAAATATATATATATATATATATATATATATATATATATATATATATATATATATATATTTATGTATGTATGTATGTATGTACATATATACATATATCTCGAAAGCTGGGAATATTATTTTGAACTAGAAAGCTTCACACTCCACAACAACTGTTAATTCTGTACAAAGCTCAAATTCGATCAACTATAGAATACTGCTCCCATGTTTGGGGCTCTGCTCCCAAACATACACTGCATTTGTTGGATTATATTTAGAGAAGGGCTGTTCGCTTGATTGGAGACCCGGAACTAGCTATGCTAAAAATACACGTCTCGCTGATGCTTCACATCCGTATGAGGTTCAGCTTGTCACTCCTCGTACGGCCCTTTTCAAGTAGTCTTTTATGTGGAGTACCTCATCCCATTGGAATAATCTACCCAGGACTGTGTTTGCCATCGAGTACAATTTACAGCGATTCAAGATCAAAGTTTTTTTGCACATGTGTAGCTTCTGTATATATATATATATATATATATATATATATATATATATATATATATATATATATATATATATAGATATTTATATATATATATATATATATATATATATATATATATATATATATATATATATATAGGACGTTTCGCGTCAACGGAGCTACCCCAATAACCAAAAATAGAATGGAATCTTCCTACATCCCAAGAGTAATGAGAACATGCCTCCGATACTCTTCATGTATTTCCTTTACTAATTCCTTCATTGTAAGAAATTCACTCAGTAACGAAAAGTTCTTTTCCAGATTCTCTGATATGATTTAGAATTGTAGAATCTTCTACATAATCTCTTAAATTTACCATTTATTTAAGGAAACCACTTATGTATTTTATAATGATATGGTTGATTACTATTCATAAAGTGTAGATGTGTGTGTGTGTGTGAAATACTCCGAAACTTTAAACATTCTTGAATTTGTGTAGGAATTGTACAGGGTGAGTCAACGATAGAGTAAAGTTCATTATCTCATTTGTTTCGGGAGTGACGAAAAAATGTTAAATACAATAGTTTTAGGGAATGTTAAGGTGCACAGTTTAAAATTATTTTTGAGTATACAGGGTACTTCAAAAAAATCTGGCCGATATAACATATGTTTTTTTAAATGGAACATCCTATTTTCTAATTTATTTTGGGATGTAGGAGGAGATCATGAAGCACAAGTTTGGTCATTATATTTTGGTCTAACAGATCATATTGAGCTTTGTCGAAATGCCTCACAAGCTTCTTGAAAACAAGAGACCTAACAAACTTATTGGTAGAGTTAAGATTATTAGAATTATATGAAAACATTATATTAATTGAAAAGTGTTTAAGTGAAAAGTAGAGAGGAATGGAGTTATAAAATACTCCAACCTATTAAATATGTTTAGTTATCCTAAAATTACTCAACGGTGTGATTGGAAAATTAATTACTATGGAAGAAATAACTAAACCAGATCATTTGACTGAAACATAAGAAAAGGTGGGAATGGAGAAAGTATCTGAAGTGGAAAAAGTAATTAGAAATATATATAGAATTTCTTGTGAGAATATCAGATTTGTTTACTTAAAATATTACTTGATAATCGTTGCTAAACGAGAACCCGAAGTTCAAAAATTCCACATTATTTTAAGTGACCATCTTAGGAAGACGCAGCGCATGATTAAAGAATATAGGGACTTTTTAAACACGAATGACATAACAAAACTAATTTATGTGTTAAAAATATTAAAATTAAATAAAACAGTTTTAGCTATTGATGAATGTTCAGAAAAAGAAAATGTAACAATAGTAGTATATTTGTGGGAATGCAAAGAAGAGAAAGAGGAGAAGGAGAAGGTAAATATTTTTCTCCTCCTCCCATCAACATTCCCACAAATATCCTTTTAACATATAATACCCAATTCCTCTAATTCTGATCATATGCTCATAAAAATAAAATAATTATTGAAATAGTAACTGCATAGGAAGTAGGGGGAATAGAATTTACAGTTATAAGAAGACACAGAACTGGTAGCCTATTCAGTTTTCTTCAATAACATTTGTAAATAATGTCTTCACATGTAAAATCAATTAGCGATTTAAATCAGCATGATGAAAAATTGTATAAAATGTTTTATTATTTGATTGATGAACAGTTTTTTCATGTTATGCATGGCAGCCCATAACATATCCATATTTATAATGATATGGTTAATTATTATCAAAAAGACATATATGTGTGTGTGTGAAAGATTTCGAAAGTTTAAACAGTCTGAAATTTGTGAATGAATTGGACAAAAGTGGTTTCCTTAAAAAAATTGTAAGTTCAAGAGATTTTGTAGAATGATACTAAATTATATCAGTGGAGCTGAAAAAGAACTTTAAGATACTAAGTTAATTTCTTACAATGGAGGAATTGGTGAAGGAATTATATTTAGATTTTACTGTGTCGGAGGCGTTTTCTCGTTAGTATCGGGATGTAGGAGAAGATTATGAAGCACAAGATTTTTCTTTATATTTTGGACTAATAGATCATATTGAGCTGTGTTAAAATGTCGCATAAACATGTATAAGCTTCTTGAAAACAAGAGAGACTTATATGAAAATTATTATATTAATTGAAAAGTGTTTAAATGAAAAGTAAAGAGGAATGGGGTTATCAAATTCTCCAGACCACTATATAAGTTTTATCCTAAAATTACAAAACAGTGTGATTGAAGAATTAATTACTATGAAAGCAATAACTAAATTTCTCTGTTAAAAATGCTAAAATTAAATAAAACATTTCCAGCTATTGAAAAATGTTTAGAAAAAGGAAATGTAACAGTGTATAATAGAAATTAAATAAGACAATATTTATTTTATATTTAAGTTATTTTATTTATTTATAAAAAAATGCCATAAAGAAAAAATACACAAATAAATAAGGCACAGATAGATGGCGACTTTGAGTGATAAAAACATTCCAGTGTTAAAGTTCTATTAGAGGGTTCGTTATCTATCCCAATTACAGGATTGAACGAATATTTCTTAATGTACTCTGCTCTTTCGTTTCCTACAACCATAAATAAACAGGGTGTCCTTAGTGAGTTGCTTGATAATATCAGCAAAACAATGAAGAGGGATGTATCCTTCACTCCAGTTAATGCAGTGATGAAATTTCATTAACCAAACCGCTTGTTTATCTAATTCTGGAGAAAACAAAATTAATGCGAATGGTTGTTTAAATATATTGTTGCTTATCGTAGTTCCATCGTCAGCTGCTAATTCTAAAAGTATAATTTTTTTTTATCTTTAAATCCTCGTATGTCCAGGATTAGCCTGACAGTCATAATTTTAAAAATTTTAATTTAGAAAAAATTTTGAATACAAAAAAGTTTTTTTACAATGTTCTTCAGTTAGTTTCTTGAATTCTTCTAAATCCTAGCGAAAGACTATAATTATTGAAATTGTAAGGTTTTAAAAACATCTTCGGAATTAATTTGATGTGTCAAAGACATAATCAAAATTGAATTATTTTAAAATATATGTGCAGTAAATATCTGAATTATCTGAGTTGGTAGGGGTTAAATTCAGGGTTGTTTAACTATTTTCGTTAAAGGATTATAGCTGAATATTTTATCATGCATTATGAGATAATATGCTGTTGTTTTAGCTGAACTTTTTTCTTTTGTTTCGAATTCAATCTTTAAAGTTACTGGACTATTCTGTAGTAAATCTTTTTGATGTGAACAATAGGTGAATTATACTTAATTCTAAAAGATTCAAATTGGTTCTATTGGCAAATTATAATATAATTGACGAAATTCAGAAAAAATTTCATATAATGTAGCAAAATTAAGTTGAAGATCATTATAAGGATATTTTTCCGAATTAATAAGTATGTCCTTATTTTTATCAATAAGTTTCGTCAGTGCTAGATCTTGCGGGATGGCTACGGTAAGATGTACACGCTACCAAAGCATTGTAATTTTTAGGTTTTTTATTATCAGCAGTTGATACTAGAACAGTAGTATCACCATTACTGCTTATTAAGATTAGTTGTTGTTGTGAATTCAAAATTATTTTATTCTAATCTTCAAAATATCCTGAGTACATCTTTAAGGGAATATACAAAGAAACATTTCCATTATCATCAGCCATAATTTTTTCTCCTGTTTTCATATTTGGATACAACCCACCATTTTCTAATTTTACACTTTATTCTAATTGTAAGATCTTGAACAGAATGAATAATATCACCATTTAAAATATAGCTTAGCTCTTTAAATAAGAATGCTGGAGCATTGATTGATACGGTATTTGTCAGGGGAAGTTTTCCATCCTCTTTAGTAACTTGTAGTTCTAAACAAATCCCACTTTTGCAAGGCAGTAGATATTTTCCTGTTTGTTCTAAAGAAATTCCTATTTCATCATTATGTCCTAATTTTGTAGGACTGAAAGGATCAAAAGAAAGTACTTAAAGTGGATTCATCCAAAATAAATATTTTCTTTTGCGTTTAGATATTTCATTTTTATCTAAGTTTAAAATCCAAACTTTTCAGAAATTGTTTATTAGAAGGTGTTATCCTTTATGTGTGATTTATTATTAGATAAAATAAATTTGTTTCCTTTCATTTTAAGCTTTTTTATACTAAGTTTTGTACCGAAATTTAAGTTGGATCATTTTTTTTGTGATGAAGAACTATCATTGTTCATCAAATTTTTTAAGATCTAGAAATAACGTTATTACTTCTCCTCTAAAATTAACAAGTTTATCTTCTTGATATATTATTTTAATAGTAATTTTATCTACGGTTTTTACAGTTATTGAAAAATATATAACGTTCTGTGGCTATTTTAAAACTGGAAAACTAAGAGTTACGTTGGGAAAAAATTGAGGTATTATATGAACGGATACTGCAATGCTGATGATATAAGATGTCTGTGTAAGATATTATGATTTGCAAAGAGGTTAAATTGAATACACTTAACACGTATAAATTTGTTTAGGTCATCCAATTTGTAATTACCTTCAGGTATCAAAAATACAAAACTATCATCAAAAATCATAATATTATTAAGCTCGTTAATATTAGGTATCACATTAAAAGTTTCAAAATTTCCTAGTCCAATAATGTACTCAGTTTCTTCTTCCAGAAACATAGTAGGATTAAATTCTACTGTTAAAGTAGAAGAATTACCGTTAATAACCAAACTATATGTCATATCTCTTTAATATCCTTGGAGACACTGAAGTAAGATTATTCATCAAATGTTATTATAAAGAAATTTGAAATAAAGCTGACCGCAATTTGTTTGGTTAAAAGTTAGGTATTTGTTATAATTGTACGTTATCATGTTTTTATTATTGTCACTATAAAAATATGAATTTAACTCACATGGTGGGCGTAAATTATCATAGCTATCAAAGTATCTTTTTTTCCTTTTTTATATATGCTGTCCAAGAAGTGCCATTAACAATCTCACTTTCAAGTTTCCTAATCCTTTTAGATAATTAATTCCTCATAAATACACCTCGAAAATAAAGAATTTCTAAAAATTTGACATACTTTTTTCGATCATAATTTGTAAACTGTTTCCGAGGTATAACAGTTTTTTGATTAAGGCTTCAGAAACAAGTCACTTCTTTTTTTTTCCAATTGTAATTGATTCCACCATTTGATTATGTCGTTTACCTTCAGACAACCTTTCTTTGACCGATCTCGCATCATTTATAGCTTTTGCAATACCAGCCGCTCCTCCTCCGAGAGACCCAAAGCAAATAAGCAAATATGGGTATAAGTGGCAAAAACCTACCAGTCTTGAGAATAGGTATTAATCTTACCTTCGAATTTACAAGCTTTTCTCTCTTTCTTACTGACTGCTGTTTTGTTTCATTTAAACTTTGAAATCCATAATTAATTTTCTAGCTTCTGATATAACTTTAGGTATTGTTATTCCTAATCCCACATGATATTTTTTTGTTGTTTTTCTTCTTTTCTTAAGTCCTACTTTCATGACTGAGGCCGTCCCCAGGGCAGAGATGTTTTTCTCTAAAACTATCGTCGGTGGCTTGGAACCTCACCAAAGCCTTTTCAGATAATAACATAACTTATCAACCGAATGTCTCTTATTTACAATCATTTGATTGGGAGTAAGAAATATCATGTTCTTTGCAAGCTTAATCTAATAGATTAATTCCTTTATTACCGCTTATTAGTCTTTTTTTTTCTAAATTTGTTCCAGGGTGAGAAAAATTATAACCTGGTGAGTGTAAATCAAATGGTATTTCATTTATTAAAGTGTTTAGGAAACTACCTTCTCTTTTAATTCGATTTGTTTTGTAAATGTGTTATTTACGACGCGATATAGACATTATATATTACGAATATACAGGCTCAAATGACTAGTATTGCGGTACAAGTCATATATATATATATATATATATATATATATATATATATATATATATATATTTATATATATATATATATATATATATATATATATATATATATATATATATATATATATATATATATATATATATATATGCAAAATTAGATGAAAACATGTAGTCATAAAAAGAACAGTTTTATAACAATTTAATAGGGGAACATATTACTGAAGATTAATATAATAGAGCTCAGGTGGTCTGAAATTTATTGAACTGTAATTCGATGGGTGAATATTCTGATAATTACTTAAAATCAGATGTATTGCTCTTAGCAGATATTTTCCAAAATTTTAGAAAAACCTGTTTAAATACCTATAAGCTAGATCCCTCACTTTATTATACTTTTTCAGGATTAAGTTTTGAGGTGTGTTTAAAATACACAGATGTAGAATTAGAGCATTTAACTGATCCCGATATGTTACATTTTTTTAAGGATAAACTGAAAAGAGGAGTTACTACTTGTGTTACTAAAAAATCCATTGCAAACGATAAGTTTTTTAAAAGTTTCGACTCATCTAAGCCTCATAAATATATATTATATGTTGATGCAACTAATTTATATGATAATGCAATATCTTAATATCTTTCACAGAAGTATTTTGTTTGGCTCTCTTAAAAACAAATCGATAGTTTTGATGTCACAAACTTTTCAGATAAATATGAAAAAGGATATGTTTTAAAAGTTGACTTATATTCTACTGATTTGCACGAGTTTCACAATGAATTTTCTTTTTATCCTGAAAGTTATAAGCCTCCTAATTCGAAACCCTCAAAATTAATTCCAAATTAGTAAATAATAAACAACGATATGTTCTTCATTATACTTTATTAGAACAATGTGTTCAAAATGGGCTTAAAATAGATAGAATTCATAGAATCTTGCAATTTACACAATATCCATGGTTAAAGAACTATATAGATTTAAACGCTAATTTAAGAAACGAATATAGACATGACTTTGATAGAAAGAATAATAAGCGTAGTAATAAAAAGGAAAAATAATGGAAAATATTGATCAGATATCAGGTTAGCTACCCAATGGGAAAAAATGATACACACTATAAAGAGTCAGTAATTTTTAATGAAAAATTATTTCCAATCCAATTAAACAAAAATACTAGTTGAATGTATGTTGGATTTTCTATTGTAGATATTTCTAAGACAATATATGGTTTATGAAAAATTATATCGATTATTTTGACACCTCTAATTATAAAATTAATAATATCCACAATATGCTAATAACTAACATCTATAGTAGGTAAATTTAAAGATGAATTTGCTGGTAAACTCATAGAAATCTATGCATAGCATATTGTGTAAAAATCAAAAATAATTTACTTAAAAAGACCAAGCGCTTAAAAAAAGGTATAAATACCCAATTGGATGTTATCGATTATAAATATGTTGTAGAACGAAATTTTAAAACCTTTCGTTCTGTGTATGTGTTTCGATCTAGGATGCGTAAAATATATAAGGAATTAGACAATAAGTTAGTTTTATCCTAAGTAGATGACAAAAGATTTAAAATTCAAAATTTTTACGACACGCTTGCGGGGGATATCGGGATATTCCAATTTATCAGTGGGTTAGGGAAAATAATGACTTTTTTGATTTTCACTGTACGTCCCTAACTTTGTCTGGTTATATATGTATATATATATATATATATATATATATATATATATATATATATATATATATATATATATATATATATATATATAACGTGGGAAGGTATTTCAATTTTATCTTACATTGTCTGGAAATGTATTTAGAATCTTTTGAAAAGGAAATTGATAATATCACCTATAGAACTTATGAAAAAAAGTTCTTTTAAAACATGGAATGGAAAGTTGAATCCTGAAATATTAAACTGTTTCTGGCTTTTATTATTTAATGAAGGAAGATATTTGTAAATGTTATTAATTAGGTGTGGAAATATTTCAATGTATGTATGAAGATTTTCTTATTGATGAACATTATAAAATTTAAAAGCATTGTGATTTAGTAGATTGTTTGTGAAAATATAAAATTAAAATTAGAAGGTATTAGAAATTACAAATTATTATAAAAGCGTATTTTTTTTGTATATCTTTAAGTTTTTTGTACTACAATATTTTTTATTATTATTAAACGCTTGGCGATATTAATATCTTTTTTAAGACCTCTATCCCACAATTAACTGTATGTTATATGTATATAACTCATATTATGCAAAACATGGTATGATATCTTTTTCAAATGATGGTGATCTGACTACCAATGTTTTATGTTATAATATGATGTTGGAGAAAATTGAAAATAAGACCTTTGTATTTTCATACAAAATTTTTAATTTAAAGGAAAATAACAATTTTTTCAAAATTTTATATTATTATGATAACAACGCCATTTTTAATACAATCTGGATAGAAAATTTTTATATGATAAATTGTACAAGAAATAACAGCAGTAACATGTTAAATAATTTTTACAAATAAGAAAACCTCTGTTAATTTTTCCTCAGACTACAAAACTATTGAGAGTGGTGACAATATACAATGTATTCTATCTTTTATTTTAATTAATTTTATACACTTTTATGTATCGTTACTTCTCACATTAACAGGAGTCATACATTCTAGTTATTGGAAATGAGGATTCTTTAGTTTAAGTCTGGAGGAAGGAAGGAATGTGGTGGGGAAAATACTATAATAACATTCTAACAATCTTGGCTAATGCAGATATTTAAATAGATTTGCGCAGTACTGAACATAGGACTATTACCACACCGTTTCCACAATGAACAGGGGATACGCCACAATATATATATATATATATATATATATAATATATATATATATATATTATATTATGTATATATATATATATATATATATATATATATATATATATATATATATATATATGTATATATATACATATATATATATATATATATATATATATATATATATATATATATATATATATATATATATATATATATATATATATATATATATATATATATATATATATATATATATATATATATATATATATATATATATATATGTATATATATATATATATATATATATATATATATATATATATGTATATATATATATATATATATATATATATATATATATATATATATATATATATATATATATATATGTATATATATATATATATATATATGTATATATATATATATATATATATATATATATATATATATATATATATATATATGTATGTATATATATATATATATATATATATATATATATATATATATATATATATGTATATATATATATATATATATATATATATATATATATATATATATATATATATGTATGTATATATATATATATATTTATATATATATATATATATATATATATATATATATATATATATATATATATATATATATATATATTATGTATATATATATATATATATATATATATATATATATATATATATATATATATATATGATTATCGGAAATCGGTCTGGACTGTAAATAAAAACTCTTTTCTTCTTTAAAACTCAATATTTCGTTATCGTTTGATAACTTCTTCAGGAGTAACTACAAAATTAATACACCTATATTAACACACACTATTCTCTCTCGTCAAAGCATTAAAATATTGAAATATAAAACAAACAATTATGAAACAAACGAACAATCAATTAAAACACGTACGAAAATGCGAGTTTGTCCTGGAAACCAACATTCAACATCTCGATTTACTACAACAAACTGAGAGTAAATAGCCTCGGTACATATGCACTGCCGTGAATTCCAAACGAAACGGAAAAACAGCAACAGAAAAACGTCTTTAATTTACTTTATACTAAGAGGTGGCAAATATTTATTTGTTATTATTGCTGTAATTGTAAATGATTAATACCTATTAATTATGTTGCTATATATAATACTAAGTTGATTAGTGTCTGATTTATAGTTAATTGACTTTGGGTCCCTGTTGATATGGTACATTTCTTTAAAAAGTCTCCCTTTATAGTTGCTGTCATGAGCTAAGATTTTAACGTTGTTATAGTCAAAATTATGACCCGTTTTCAAATTATGTTGCACCACAGCACACGTATTCTTTCCCAATCGGGAGTCACTCCTGTGCTGTGTGAGTCTCTGTTTCAACCACTGACCTGTCTGCCCAATATAACAGGCTTCACATTGTAAACAAGATAATCTATAAACTACAGAGTTATTATATAGAATAGGTGTTCTATCCTTTATTTTTGAAAACAGGTCAGAACCTCGTATGCTGTTATATCTCGCAATTTTTATCTTTGGAAAATCTCTGAATAAGGCGACAATTGAGTTTGTGATTGGCTTTATAAATTGTAGCTTCCTGTATATTCTATGCTGCGCAGGCGTCTCGTCAGTAGGGGCATCAACACTATCCGAATTATAAATTAATTTTCGTAAAATGTGTTTAGGGTAGGCATTGTTGACAAAAATGTTATATAGCTCGTCTAGGTTTCTTTTTCGAAACCTATCATCACTGATGCGTATGACCCTGTTTTTCATTGCTATTACGGTGTTAAATTTTTGATTTTTTGGGTGATTTGAGAAATAATTAATGAATCTGCCTGACGCTGTGGGTTTTTTATACCAGTCAAGTATAATACTGTTGTCACTCGTTCTTATTACTTTAGTGTCCAAAAAAGTAACACTGAAGTCCTGTTCTATTTCGATAGTGAATTGTATATGTGTGTTGAATGCATTAAAATGGTTTAAAATGATTTCTGTATTACCCTTGGGTACAGCGCAAATCAGATCATCAACATACTTGTACAAAAAGAGTAGGTTGAATGGTAATTGAGGAACCACCGTTTCCAAAAGATGGTCCAACACCACCTTGGCCAAAAACTGGACTGATAGGAGACCCCATTGGAGTTCCAAAAATTTGTTTGAAAAATTTTTGGTTGAAACTAAAATAAGTGTTGTTGAAGATGAATTTAATGAGAATCAAGAAATTATGCTTTGAAATCATGGTTTTCGTTTGAATCAGTTCCCACTTTTTTTCCAGAATAGTTAGGATTAAGTCTAGAGGTATATTTGTAAACAACGATACTACATCCAAAGATATTAATACATACTCTTCTGGTAATGTCACTCCCTTTATTTTGTTGACAAACGAGAAGGTGTCTCTAACATTGTAATCCTTGTCATCCTCAAAAGCAACACTCAAAATTTTAGCTAAGTATTTTGATAGATTGTATGTCGTTGAATTCACTGAACTTATAATTGGTCTCAGAGGAGTGTTTGTTTTGTGAATTTTGGGTAAACAGTAGAGTTTGGGAAATGTGGAATTGTAAATTACTAACTTCTTGTACAGTTGTTCATCTATTTCGCCTTTGTTCTTTAAAAATTTTATTAAATCATTAAAGCTTGTTTGTATAGTACTGGTAGGGTCTTTAGATAGTGAAGTGTATGTAGTCTCGTCTTGTAGTAAAGTTTCAGTTATATATCAGATTGATGCACGGTCGATAACATATCACCAAATCTTATATATATATATATATATATATATATATATATATATATATATATATATATATATATATATATATATATATATATATATATATATATATATATATATATATATATATATATATATATATATATATATATATGTATTATATATACATATATATATATATATATATATATATATATATATATATATATATATATATATATATATATATATATATATATACGAGGTTGGTTTGAAAAGTCCATGCAAAAATAAAAACTACTTATGTGTTTGGGGTAAACCTTTTTTATTTTTCGACATATTCTCCTTTTAGGCTTATACACTTCGTCCAACGATGTTCTAGTTTGCTGATCCCTTCCGAATAATAGGATTTGTCCAAGTCTGCAAAATATCCATTAGTGTCTGCAATCACCTCCTCGTTTGAATAAAATCTTTGTCCCGCCAGCCATTTCTTCAAATTGGGGAACAAATAGTAGTCCGAGGGAGCCAAGTCTGGAGAATAGGGGGGATGTGAAACGAGTTGGAATCCTATTTCCATTAATTTTGCGACCATAACTGCTGAGGTGTGTGCTGTTGCATTGTCGTGATGGAAAAGGACTTTCTTGTGGGCCAATCGCGGGCGTTTTTCTTGCAGCTCGGTTTTCAAACGGTCCAATAACGATGAATAATATTCACCTGTAATAGTTTTACCCTTTTCCAGATAGTCGATGAGGATTATCCCTTGCGAATCCCAAAAGACAGTCGCCATAACCTTTCCGGCCGAAGGAACGGTCTTCGCCTTTTTTGGTGCAGATTCCCCCTTGGTAACCCATTGTTTAGATTCTTGTTTGGTCTCAGGAGTATAGTAATGTATCCATGTTTCATCCACAGTGACGAAACGACGCTTAAAGTCCTCCGGATTCTTCTGGAACAGCTGCAAACCATCCTTGCAACACTTCACACGATTCCGTTTTTGGTCAAGCGTGAGCAATCGCGGCATCCATCTTGCGGATAGCTTTCTCATGTCCAAATGTTTATGCAAAATATTATGTACCCGTTCAGTCGAGATGCCCACAGCACTAGCAATCTCACGCACCTTAACTCTTCTGTCATCCATCACCATATCATGCATTTGATCAATGATTTCTGGAGTCGTAACCTCCACAGGCCGTCCAGAACGTTCAGCGTCACTTGTGCCCATATGGCCAGTCCGAAAATTTTGAAACCACTTATAAACTGTTCTAATCGAAGGTGCAGAGTCACCATAATGTTTATCAAGCTTCTCTTTAGTCTCCTGAGGCGTTTTGCCTTTCATAAAGTAATGTTTAATCACCACACGAAATTCTTTTTCGTCCATTTCTTGAAAATCACTCGACTTCCTTGATTCACACGAATGCCAAACACAAAGAAATAGACCAATATGGCTGAAACTTGGTGTGCGTTCATTCAAGAGATGCTACTAACTAAACATGACCTCGATACGCGCCGGTGGTGCCATCTCTCGGACTTTGCACGAACTTTTCAAACCAGCCTCGTATATATATATATATATATATATATATATATATATATATATATATATATATACATATATATATATATATATATATATATATATATATATACATATATATATATATATATATATATATATATATATATATATATATATATATATATATATATATATATATATATATATATATATATATATATATATATATATATATATATACATATATATATATACATATATATATATATATATATATATATATATATATATATATATATATATATATATATATATATATATATATATATATATATATATATAGGAACTGAGAAGTAGATTACTTCTATGTTCAACATTATCACTGTATATTGTGGCGTATCCCCTGTTCATTGTGGAAACGGTGTTGGAATAGTATTATGTTGTTATAGTGTTATGTATATATATATATATATATATATATATATATATATATATATATATATATATATATATATACATACATATATATATATATATATATATATATATATATATATATGTATATATATATATATATATATATATATATATATATATATATATATATACATATATATATATACATATATATATATATATATATATATATATATATATATATATATATATATATATATGTATATATATATATATATATATATATATATATATATATATATATATATATATATATATATATATATATATAGGAACTGAGAAGTAAATTACTTCTATGTTCAACATTATCACTATATATTGTGGCGTATCGGATACGCCACAATATATAGTGATAATGTTGAACATAGAAGTAATTTACTTCTCAGTTCCTATATATATATATATATATATATATATATACATATATATATATATATATATATATATATATATATATATATATATATATATATATATATATACATATATATATATATATATATATATATATATATATATATATATATATATATATATATATATATGTATATATATATATATAGGAACTGAGAAGTAAATTACTTCTATGTTCAACATTATCACTATATATTGTGGCGTATCCCCTGTTCATTGTGGAAACGGTGCTGGAATAGTATTATGGTCCGTACTGCTCAATATCTGCTAAGAGCAATACATCTGATTTTAAATAAATATCAGAATATTCACCCATCGAATTACAGTTCAATAAATTTCAGACCACCTGAGCCCTATTATATTTATCTTCAGTAATATGTTCCCCTATTAAATTGTTATAAAACTCTTCTTTTTATGGCAACATATTTTCATCTAATTTTGCAGATATAGCTATAAGGAAAAACCCCCTTTTGATGAATCAAATCAGACTTGTCCTTTTCATTGAAATATTTTTAATTTTCTAGGCAATTGATCCTCTGGAGTATTTTGATAATAAGGATGGCAAAAACTAAATATATTTCTTAAATGAAATATATTTTTCCTTATTCTGTGCAATAACTTTTGCTTATTCATTATGTTGATATAAGTTTTTGAGAAATAAATAAACATCATCATTTTTTTAAGTTGTATAATATAACTGGAGTATTATTGGGTAATTAAAAATTTAATATTTAGAGTGGGCTAGATCCCAGTAAATACCTGTTAGGTGACCATGGTCTGCAACTTTATGACATTCATCAATAATAATTTTACTGAAAATATGACATTCGTTTTTATAATTATGATATGTACTCCAACTCATTCAATTTACTCATAGGTCTATTTAATATTAAAAATTTATTATAATATATCAAACACATTTCGTTCTATTAACTTAATAAAAACCTGATTGCAATTAAAACCCCTATAAAATTCATAGTTAGAAGTATTTTCATCAAAAGAACATGGAATACGTTTGTATGGTTTAATACTCATAGTATAAGGACTGATAGGATCAAAATCATTTGCTAACTAGTGGTTTGAAAATACATTTAAAATCAGCATAGATGACGAAAGGGACTTTAATTTGTTTTTGAATATTAGTAATTCAAAAATAAATAAAAAAAAAAGATAAAAAAAAATAAAAACAAATATTTTGTAACGTGTGTTGAAAGACTTGACGCTGCGGGTTAGATTACTAGGATTCAAATAAAGCCCGAAGAGTTCCACATTTGTTTTTATAGAGATATGTATATATGACTCGGTATAAAATGATTCATTCCTTAAACGCCGACTTCAATTCCAAATTCCTTAGAAGATGCTGTCACATGCTGTTTGTACCAGTTAGATTCTAAATGGCTTCCCCATGATCTTCTAACGATATCTTTCTTACAATCCTGAGAGTATTTCGTCACACGTTTTAAGATATTCTGTATATGCAAACACAATTGACAAAAGTAAGGAAGTGTTAATAAGAATATAAACTTCTTTTCCTTCCCACGCTTGCTTTCATTCCACACGTCTAGGTCAGCTTGGGTTCGAAAACCTTCACAACCTGTTGTGAAGGCTTTCAAACCCAAACCAACTTCGATGTATGGAATGCAAGCGGGCGTGGGAATTAAAAGATGTCTGTTTTTGGGGCCGCAAGTGTGAGAAGCAGTCGACAGTACAATTATTAATGTAATTAACCGGCTCCTCGAAGTGTATAATGCAAGCAAGTCTGGGAATCAAAAAAAGTGTGGAATCATAGATCGACAAACCCCATCGATTAATAATGTAGTTAGATTGTACTCAGTATATATCACCACTACACCAAACACTTTATTTTTGCGCTCG
The DNA here is from genome assembly GCA_019049505.1 of Pachyrhynchus sulphureomaculatus. Taxonomy (NCBI): domain Eukaryota; kingdom Metazoa; phylum Arthropoda; class Insecta; order Coleoptera; family Curculionidae; genus Pachyrhynchus; species Pachyrhynchus sulphureomaculatus. Next base: position 75,015,381 of record CM032455.1, read on the forward strand.
ACGCGCGTTTCGCTAACCATGTTAGCTTCATCAGGAGCGATGATTGACAGTCAATCATCGCTCCTGATGAAGCTAAAATGGTTAGCGAAACGCGCGTCGAGTGCAAAAATAAAGTGTTTGGTGTAGTGGTGATATATACTGAGTAGTATCATTGTGCCAAAGATTCCACACTCCCAACTTAGTTAGATCGCTTGAAATTACCTCAGTATTGTAAGATGATAGAACTTCTTATTAAAAGGTTGTAAATTAAATAAATTAAACAAATTCAATAAATTAAAGAAATTCAACAAATTAAACAAATTAAATAAATAAAACCAATTAAATAAAAGAAACAAATTAAACAAGTTAAATAAATTAAGAGAAAATATTAAAACTTACTTCGCCTAGGAGTGAAAAAAATGTTTATGATCGCTTAAGTGGGAAGACTCTTGTTATTTCACCATTATTGAATTACAAGATTTTCTCTTGTGTCGTAAAAGATTGTCACGTCTAGTAAATTTTCTTTGACACGTATTACAGTTGTTCATGGTTATGAACCTCTAGTGAAGCTAGTGCGAAATGAAAAAAAGAGAACATATAATTCAAAAATAACAGAAAAGAGAGGGAAATAAAATTAAATATTATTATTTGCCGGTTCCTTGAAGCACAATTTTATTTTATCCCACACGATTTGTTCTTCTTAACTAACGTTTCAAAATGTATCATGGGAATTTAATACGAAACGCAGACTGTAATTTTGAAACTAATTTTCGGCAAAGCTTGGTATTTTTATGCTTAGCTTTAACAATGAAAGAATCTTTTTTGGTCAGGGAATAATTTGGAAAAGTTTGGGTGCCGCGATCCGTACAACTCATCTTATATAATTTGAGTAGAAATAGAATTATTAAAAAGTTCGAATGTTTTCGTGAAGTCCGGTCCTGGCCGAGAGTGAAAGAACACCTGTAAATATCTCGGAGTGAGAAAAGTGAATTTCTAGTGAAAGGAAGAGTCAAAAAATTCAGGAGAGAGTATAATTATGCCAATAACCATGAGAGAAAAAGGTATGCATAAGGAAAGCAGCAAAATATAATAAATACCTTGCGACATACTCTAAATTAACAATCACCATTGCGGGAGAAGGAACGACAAAATAACAAAAGGACTAGACTAATAGAAATAAGAAAGTGGAACCAAAAAATGGAAATTCTTAAAAGAGAGAGTAAGCCAAGAGGAACAAAAATATATATTAGCGAAGACTTCCCGAAAGAGATACAAAATCAGAGAAGAGGATTAATAAGATAACATTAATGTACAACAAACTGAAAATGGGTGGAAAGCTATATACGCTGAACCAGATGGATGAACTGGAAGAAGAACCGGGAAATGAATCAAAAGAACACATGAACAAGGCACAAACATCAAAAAGAACTGTTAGCAAAAGATCACCCAATGAGACAGGGAGGAAGGAGGAAGAAGAAAGGACGTACAAAGTTATAAGAAGTATAATAAAACACTAGGAGGAATACAAAAAACTATTAGGAAACGAGAAGAATAAGTGGGCAGGAAAAAACGCAATGAGTAAGGAAACGACAATGGAATTTCGAAATGGTCAAAAGAAGAAAATACAGGAAAAAATGAATAGTATAGGAAAAGACGATGATGATAGAGAGAAAGGTACAAAGATAGCAACATGGAATATAACGTCATTAACTGACAAAGAGGAAGTGGAGGCATATGATATACACATGTTAGGAATCAGCGAGATTGCTGGAAATGAAAATAGCCAAGCGAAAGAGAGGAAGACCAGGACTAACTTGGTCGAAGGACACTGATGAGATAGGAAAAGCAAAGTGGAAAAACGATGGAAATATGAACAAAATGCTGATAGATAGGGAAAAATGGAAAGACTGGATAAAAAAGTTGGAACCTATAATTGCAGATACATAGACAAATTAGTATCCAACACCCGGCATTGTAAAAGGATATAAGAGAAAGAAAGAAAGAATGTTTTCATATATTCAATGTTTCAAAAAGTTCATTAATTAAATTTTGAGAACTAGAAGGTGGAGCAGATTCTGAAAAGGTATCTTGAGTAATCAAATCAAACTGCAAATTTAGCAATGGTATAGTTGGTGTATGTTGTGAACACGGAATTAATATATCGGAATCATAAGAATTATCATTAACAATCAAAAAGTTTGTATCAATAGGGTTATTAGAATCGGGAGAACCAGAACGTGAAGAAGATTCCGAATTCTGTGTTTCAGAAGGCGTTGGAATTTGTGTAAGCGAATCAAATTGTGAAATTAACTGGTGTTACAATGGTTTAGGTTTAGGAAGAATACATTATTTTCCTTCAGTAAAGGAAGAAAAGAGTATTTAAGAAAACATAGTTTGGAAAGAAGAGGATCCATAAAGTCAGTCACAAGTACAATATAACGAATATACAATAAATACTAGTGAAATTAACTTAATATATCCATATTATTAATAAAACGGTAAACAAGAACATAAATCTAATAATAAAACTGTATAATGAAAATACATACTACTACATGCAAAAACAGCTATTAAACATTGTCACAAAAATAAAATCCTAAAATCCCCAATTCAGAAACAGATTTAGTTAAGAAACTGTCCATTTCCACAATACAAACAATGTTCGTCGATGTGCTTGCGGCTGATACAACAAGTAATACGCAGCTAAAATTGATATCAAAATAACACGGAAATCTTTTTTATCGATATGTATTTTAATGCCTGCTAAGCAGAAAATTGTTATTAGAATAATACAGAAACCTTTTTTATCGCCATATATTTTAATTTCAGCTAATATTCAAATTATCTAATTAAGATGCAAATTTTTTGATTTTACTTTTTTTAGTACTTAGTTTCAGTTGTAAGTACTAACTAAATTTGAAGAGATACTTTAAAACAACTTAGTAGTGTCTAAAATAACAGCTAATTTAATTTTTCAGAAATAATAATAAAGTTTCTTCTTGTACTTCAGTTAAAGCTATATTATTACTTAAGTAAATTAAGGACTTATATACACCTCGAATTTTTAAAAAAAAAAAACGATTTTTTTTTTGCGGATTTTTATTACCTATACTTCTAAGAATTATTCAAAAGAAAAAAAATAAGAAAATTCCATTCCGTTACAAAGTTATAGCACTAAATGTGACCTGGTGTAGAATTGGGACCGCCAACTGTTTTCAGACATTTCTTGTAACATTACTCAGTCAATTTTTACTTTTTCTACAAAATGTCGAGAGGTTTTTTTAAATTCTTTTGGTAGACAATTTTCATAAATAATTAAAAATAAATTTTTTGGTCGAATATTGCACTCTAAAGTTTAAAACACCGTAATTTTTTATTTAAAAAAAAATTCTTCGACAATTTTTAACTAGTTCATTATTTTACAAGACTAATTTTTATTATTGCATATTGGATTATTTTTCGTGAAGTTATCCAGCAGACAAGAAGGCGCCTTAGTTTTCATCAGTGGTCCATTTAACCAGATAAAAAAAATTTAAAACATATTTAAAAAAAAATTTTCTTATATTCTAAAGCACAGCAAAATATATAATCGTCATTATTTTGTATTATTCTTTTAAAATAACTTTTTAATATACATACTTTTAGCAGAACCCAGGTGTATTTGACCCCTTAAGTAACACATATAAATTTTCATATGTAGTCTCAGAAAACTTATTTGGTTCATTCATGCTTCATGGTGTACGCTAATAAAATGATATAGGAAATGATAGTATGTAATGTAATATTAACAAGCAAAAGAGGCCTTTCAGTTTTTGAGTTACAGTATGGAATAAAAAATAAAAGTCAATCACACAAAGACTGTTAGTCAAGTTGATAATAAACTGTTACGTGGCAAAACAAATTTGAACTGTTATGGTAATTTTCACAATTAAGTAAATTTTGTATGTATGACTTTTTGGTTAAAACTTTTTGTAAGAGTGTCACTATTTTATCTTATTATTAAAGTTAGCACATATACCAAGAGTCAGGTATTAACTATTTTTTTACCCAGAAATGACTTGAAAAATGATATAATATTCTGAAACAAAAATCTAAAAGCCTACAATACCAGTTTTAATATAAAGCAATACTTTTTAGAAAAATAAAGAAAAATATGCACACATAAAAAAATGTATGTTCTTTATCCTTATTTCTTTATGAAGAAAAATATTACTATATTACTTAATTTAAAATAACACATTACATATAATATACATATAAGTTAGAAATAAACTATGATATAGTAAAATGGATTTTAATTTGGCTTAATAAAATTTGTTCACTGAGTGTAGGAAAAGTTGAGCAACGATAATAAGTCACTTCGCCAAATAACTTCTAAATTAAACATTAAGAAAGGCCGTTAGACAATATTAGTATTAATAATAATAATCATTAGCTTATTCCATCCATAGTCAGATGTAAGCCTCTCCAAGTTGTCTCCAATGAGCTCTGTTGTTGGCTTTTTGCATCCAGTAGTATCCCGCTAATCTTTTTATGTCGTCCGTCCATCTTGTCTGTGGTCTACCTTTACATCTTTTATGTTCTCTAGGCCTCCATTCAATCATACGGTCTGTCGATCTGTTATCATTCATCCTTGCGATATGCACCGCCCAATTTCACCTTAAATATTCGTTGTATTACTTCGGTCACTTTTGATCTTCTTCGTAACTGGATGTTAGGAATACGATCTTGGAGTCTCATATTTAGCATTCTCCTTTACATTGCTCTTTGGGTTACCTGAAGTTCATATATGATACTTTTATTTAAAGCCAGTGTCATGTGTTAAAACCGGCAGTACATATTGATTGGACACTCTGGCTTTTATTGTATTTACAATTTAAATGTGGATTGTAATCTTCCGAATGCAGACCAAGCTAACAAAACTCTTTTATCTAAGTCAGCCTTTAAATATTTTTTTGATATTTCGATTTCTTATCCTAAATATATGAATAATTGTACCTTTTCTACTCTTCTGTTAATAGTTCCTGGCTGTTATCTTTAGTTTCGTTGTACAAATGTTTGGTTTTGGTGAAGTGCATTTTTAGATCTATTTCGCGAGACTTGTTATTTAATTCCATCAACATTTCTTGTAATTCTTCTTTTGTGTTGGCAATCACCATACCTTATCATTTCTATAATTATTTCATCGTCCCCTGGTTCTTTGTTAATGTGCGTATGTTGTATGGCGTTCATTATTTCATCCGTTGTTATATCGGGAATTCTTACTATCAGTCTATTTCCTTCTTCTTTCCCGAGAGGTGGCGATTTTTTCGTGTCATATACTGTTTGATAATATTTTTCTGTAACTTCCTTTATCTATGGGATTTGTACGATCTCTTGATTATCGTTAACATTATAATATTAATAAGTTTTATTATTTAATGTCTTCCCTCATTCATTTGTTAGTTTAGAGGTTTCAAACTTTTTCCCGTCTTCAGAGTTTCTTCTATTTTTGAGTTTCTGTACTGTCTGACGTCTCCTCTGACTTTTTCCATTATTTTTATATCTATTTCTTCCAGTTTTAATCTGCCATTTGTAGGATTATTTCTTTACTTAATTTGTGTGTTTTTTCTTTTTTCGATGTTACTAGTTATTTTCTAGTCGAAAGTAGGTTGTTGGTTATTTGTGTCTTTAGTTTCTGTTTGGTAGTTTATGCGTTCTATATGATTTTTCGGTACTTGTCGATATTTGTCTGTGTTTTGCTTTATTATTTCTGTTGGTGAGTTTATCTTTGTATGAGTCATCATAATCTTAAAATATATTTTTGTCAAATACGAGGTTTAAACTCGAACATAAATTCAGTGCATCAACACCTGCAATCAAATAAACCTCATGTACTTGCTCTATGTGAAACCAAGGTTAGTCCATCGACCAGCACGGTCAACTATCTTTATCCTGGGTACTACTTCTATTCCCGATTTAGGCGTAACTTTAGAATCTGTCTTTTTGTCAGAAGTGACCTCTCTTGTCAACGAGAAGAGGCTCTGGAGCCTCCAAACTTTGATGTTATGTGGTTAAAAATAAGGACTCAACAAACCACAAGGTTCATCTGTATCCTGTATCGACCACCAAGTGATACCAATTTTCGAACACTTTTCGCTTCTCTTGCAGACACTATCGATCATTTACAAATTAATTATCTAAGTGCCGAAATTGCCATCCTGGGTGACTTCAATGTCCACAATATCAACTGGCTTAAATATTCAAATACTACCGACGAACAAGGTCGTGAAGCTGAATCATTCTCAATCAGTTGGGGCTTAACTTAGCTTATTGACGAACCAACACGGCTCCCTGATCGAGACGGGGAGTTCGCCAGTCTTCTTGATCTGTTTTTAACCACCAGTCCGGAGATTTACACGGTCACTGTAAATCCGCCGTTAGGTTCTTCCGACCATAAACTGCTTTCGACATCGAGTATCCTGCCAATCAGTGACAGAGAGGCGCCTAGGCCGCACAAGATTTGGCACTACAAATCTGCTAAATGGGAAGATCTCATGGAATAATTTCGAACTTTCCCTTGGATGGACGTTTGTTTTCGATCCAATAACCCATCTGACTGCGCCAGGGACGTCTCCGATGTTATTTTGGCTGGTATGGAAACTTACATCCCTTTTTCGAAGAAATGCTCTCGGTTTGACTGAAAATGCAAAAAAGTTGTTGCTTCTAAACATATTGCCTACCGACAATGGCGTGAAAATCCTAACACCATAAATCGTAACACCTTTGTTCGTGCCCGGAACAGATGCAAAGGAATTATCGACGAAACCAAAAAGGCGCACAGTCCCAACAATTTCAGGTCCTTTTGGGTAGTCGCTAAGGCAGATAGTCAAAATTTTACCAAATCCACCATACCACCACTCACACGGCCAGATAATTCCATTACAACCACACCTGTTGAGTGAGCGAACTTGTTGGCTGAACTCTTTGCTTCACATTTTACTGTTGATTTCCAAGGAAAAACACCACCTACTATTCCCATATTACAGTCAAAGATGCCCGATGTTGTCTTCAGACAGCGCATCATAAAGCGTATTTTAATGAAGCTAGACACCATAAAGGCTTCTGGCGCTGACGGAATACCTGCCGTAGTTCTCAAAAACTGCGCAAGGGAACTAATACCAGTTTTCTGTAGACTTTTTAACCTATCCTACAGAAAGGGAATATTTCCGTCCTGCTGCAAATGTGCCACGGTTCAGCCGACATCTAAAAAAGGCAAGAAGACCTTGCCAAATAACTACCGACCAGTCACACTGCTTTCAATAATATCGAAAGTCATGGAAAAGGTTATCAATGAGCTGCTTCTAAAATATCTTCAATATTATTAGCGATCACCAATATGGTTTTCGTAAACATAGATCAACAGGAGATCTTCTGACTTATGTAAGACATGTTTGGAACAACGCAATTGAACACTTTGGAGAATCTCGAGCGGTTGCTCTTGACATATCCAAGGCATTCGACCGTGTTTGGCGCGATGGACTGTCGGCTAAGTTACGCTCTTATGGTATGTCTGAAAGGTTCTGTTTGTGGCTCTCATGTTTCCTCAGAGAGCGTTCTTTACGAGTGGCGGTCGACGGATTTCTTTCTAACACCTTCACTATCAACGCCGGTGTGCCCCAGGGCTCCATACTGTCTCCTACTCTCTTTCTCATTTACATTAACGATCTGCTGGAAAAGACCGGGAATCCAATCTATAGCTTTGCAGATGACAGTACGCTTGTCTCTTCATTCACCTTGAACGCTCGGACATCGGCTGCTCAGGCGAATATCCGCAGACAGCAGGAGGTCGTTCAACTTAACAAAGACCTGGAAGAAATTCTATCTTGGGGTGACAGTAACCAAGTGGAATTTAACGCTACAAAAACCCAGGCGGCAGTTTTTTCTAAAAAAGTTAACGTTGCTGAACCCGACATAGTTATGTCGGGGCACTCCATTCCCCTAGCATCGTCGTTCAATTTGTTGGGCGTTAGTTTGGGAGCAAATATGTCCTGGCATGAACAAGTTGCAGGCATAGCAAGGAGAGCCTCTCAAAAGTTGGGAATATTATTTCGAACCCTACAACAACTGTTAATTCTTTAAAAAGCTCAAATTCGACCAACTATGGAATACTGCTCCCACGTTTGGGGCTCCGCTCCCAAACATACACTGCATTTGTTGGATTTCGTTCAGAGAAGAGCTGTCCGTCTGATTGGAGACCCGGAATTGATCGGCGGCCTTGATTCGCTGGAACATCGAAGAACGGTTGGCGACTTGAGTCTATTCTACAAGTATTTTCATGGAAAGTGTTCGAAGGATATAGCCCGCTTAATTCCTCCCAAGGCGGTGCATGTTAGAAATACGCGTCGAACTGGTGCTTTACATCCGTATGAGGTTCAGCTTGTTACTCCTCGTACAACGCTTTTCAAGCAGTCTTTTATATGGAGAACATCATCCCTTTGGAATAATTTGCTCAGCGCTGTGTTTCCCACCGAGTACAACTTACAGCGATTCAAGAACAACGTGAATCACTTTTTCCGCACACATGCCGCTCCTGGAGCGCTTCAGGGACTTCCCTGCAGCACGTGTGCTAGAACCATAAAAAAAAAATATCAATCTACGTTTCTCCTACTTCAGATTTATTCTTATTTTTACTCTGAGCACAGAATCAATTTCGTTTCTTGTTATCCCATCTGGGCTTTGCCATATCCATCGTCTCTTTTCTGGCTTTTGGAAAAATATGTTCATAATGTACAAGTTATTTTTTGTTGAAAAAAATTTGATAACATTTCTCCTCTGCTGTTTCTCGTACCCAAACCCAACTTCCCGAAAGTCTTCTCATTTGTATTCGCTGGTTTACCTATTTTGGTACTGAAGTCGACGACTATTATGATTTATCTTGTTTTATGGTGTAGCAATGCTTTGTTGATATCTTCGTAGAATTGGTCAAATTCTTTTTCCTCGCTGTCTGGTGTTGGTGCATAAACCTGAATGATCTTACATATGCATCTTCTGTTCATCTGTATGTCTACTGAAATCATTCTTTCCTAAATGGTTTTGAACTGAACAACATTATCTGCTATTTTATATATAAGTAAACCAACTCCGCTATATCCTATATATATATATATATATATATATATATATATATTATATATATATATATATATATATATATATATATATAAAGCATTCCTTTGTAAAATATCAGGGACTTGACAGGCTTGGAAACCTATGCACTGTTCCTAGTTTCCCAGAACCATCAAGCGTTCGCTGAGATTGTTGCCAACCTTCGTTAATAAAGACTGAACTCTAAGAAGAAGAAATTGCATTTAAACAGCTTTACCTATTAATAGCAGAAAATCTTGGCATATAGTAGTGGTAACTTCCCTCTAATATATCATATGACACGAAGATACAAATAATTTATTTGCTGCATATTTCAAAAGGGTTTTTCAGCCTAAATCAAACAAAACTTGCACATGTAGTGACATACATTTTTATTAACTCTTCTTTATCCCTTTAGAAATAAAAATACTTTAGAAAAACTAGATATTAAAAAGGGAGCTGGGGCGGACATCATTCCACAACTCTTTATACCAGTATTCAAGTGCTCCAAGAGGCTGGCGTTACCTCTCTCTATTATTCTATCAGTATTTGGGATCGGGCGACTGTGATTATTTGCAATCCAGTCTCAACAGATTTTATGATGACAGTCAATAAAATAGTTTAATTTAAATAGATGTTGCTCAAAAACATTCTTATATAATCATAATTAAATAATAAATATTTATAATATTGGTGGATGTTTTTTAAAGGAAGATAGTCAGGCGAAAGACTATACGCTTTTTTATATCAAATTATTATCCGATGTCTATATAAATAGTATCACGAATAGTGATTATAGAAGGCTGAGACTTGTTATTCGACAGAGTAAAAATTTTAGGCTTTTAAATATGTAAATGACAACCACTGTCTGAAATCATATGTACAATATTGACAAATCACGCCTAGAATCAGTTCAAAATAGGCTCTTAAAATATTTAGAGGAAATGTTCGAAATAATAATTACTCAATGCTACGGTCTTGTTTTAAAATTTAGTCTTTAGAATATCAAAAGTCATTTACTGACACATTGCATATCACTTACAGTAACTAGTTCCGTGGATGACAAAATGGAAATTAGGTATAAATCCGAACAAAAGCGAAATAACAATATTAACAAAGAAGTTCATAAACAATAAAATTAATATTGCACTAAAAATCAACGACACAAAAGTACAGATTAAAAAAAAAAAAATATTTAGGGATTATACTTAACTCCAGGCTTTCATTTAAACCAACAATGAGTTATGCAATTCAGAAGACCTTTGTAGCGATGCAGAATCTACTAATGTATATGCTATGAGCGCCCTCCAAGTCCCAACTAAGTCCCTAAAATTGCACCCGTGTGATGCAGCATGTCTGACACGCAACTGAATATGCTTCAACGCATGCAGATGATAATCTTAAAGGGTGTAACTTTATAGATATATATATATATATATATATATATATATATATATATATATATATATATATATATATATATATATATATATATATATATATATATGTATATATATACAGGCGGATAAGCTCTATAGAACAAAAATAAAACAATCACAAATAACAAACAACGTAACAAATATGAGAGAAGGAGACTACCAATATATTTAGAAAATCTGGATGCATATTAACTATGTTGGGGATTTTTGATATAATGAGTGCAAACATAAATGATTTTGTTTCCAAATTAAAAAACCGATATGAGTCTTTAATTACGAAATTGAGAACAAAGGACACCTGCAATTTCTAGATATTTTAATTATTAGAAATAACGGGTTAGAATTTGATGTCTATATAAAAGATACAGTAACAGATAGATATATTCCTAATGATTAATTTCATTGAAAACAAAATAAATTAGCTGGATTAATTTTTCATTTCATCTTTTGGCCACTTTTCCTCTGAATAGAGTAAACTTCAATAATTAAAGGAATCGTATTAGGAATATAACTAGAGTTAATGGTTATGACGATGAATTAATAAACAAGTTAATAAATAGATATAAGTTCAGGTTAAATATTCAGAATTCCACCTTTTTTACAAGCGAAGCAAATAGGACGAAGTATGTCTCCATATCATATAACTCGAAATGTAGCAGGGGACTCAATAAAGTATTTAATAAGGTAGTCCTTAGTCTATAAGTCATCAGGCAATTTGAGGAATATCTTAGGAAATCCCAAAGACAAGATTCCTAATTGTGAGAAAGGTGGAATTTATGAAATTAGTTGTAATGATTGAGACAAAAAGTATGTTGGGCAAACTAAAAGGTCAATTAAAACACCATTTTAGCACATTTAAAATACAGTAGAACAGAAAAGTCTAGCATTGCCGAACATGCCCTTGAAGCTGGTCGTACTGTAACATTAGATAATTTAAGATTAATTAAAAATGTATCTGAAGGAAATTGTCGTCCGCGTACGAATGGAAATTATAAAATATAAAAGTAGTTTAAATAAAGACAGAGAGCCTATTCCTTATAGTTGCCTCTACTGGTTACTTGACCGGAACTGATGGATTCGTCTATGCCATTAGTTCCACCTGAGTAATTCAGGTGTTAGGCTAAGTATAAATAGTGTAGATTTGTAGTTCAGCTTTGGTCAATCATCGCTCCTGATGAAGCTAACATGGTTAGCGAAACGCGTGTCAAATGCAAAAATGAAGTATTTGGTGTAGTGGTGATATATACTGAGTAGATGCATATTAGTAAATAATAATGAATAATAAAAAAATAACAAAACTAGATGAATGAACGAGTGCGAGAGGTGTTGAAGAAGAATGAACGTTAGATCTAATTCCAAATATTTTAAATACCCAAAAGACTATAATACCTGATGTAAATCGAGCTGGTTTTTCGGGGACCGTTTCTAGAAAAAAATCAAATCCAATTCCCAAAAAATGTCAGCTACCCAATAAGACTTTGTTCGTACGAATAAATTAAAATAAAAATGCTGAAACAGTTTTCACGGTGTGAGCTCCAAAGCAAAAAGAAGGTTCTTCTGGCTAACGCAGGCCAAACTTCGGGCCACACTATTCTGAGAATGGGGTCCGCTGCAAAAAATAATGGTTCTTCGAAGGGCAGTGCATATTGACATACAAAACATACATAGTAATACTTGTGTAGCAAACGATGAATTGTATACGAATTTTTAAAGATAATAAAGAGATAATGAACCAAAATCTTACTTACGGTGCTGAAGATTTTGGGTTGCGGTAAGGGTCGGTGAAAGGCAATAAAAAGTTCCGAGTTGGCGTACAGGCCTTTTTCGAATCCAAAATTGACGGCCGAGTTGTGGTCCGTCACAGGCAGGTATAGAGCTATAAATATGCAAATTATGTGTAAAAATTAAAGCAAAAGACATATCTCAGTAATTACTATATTTGTAAGACATGCATTTGACAAACCTTACAGCATCAATTTCGTTATGTACATATTGAATTATTTTATTTTCTAAAAATGCTGAATTGTACCTATTAGTCGAACACTTTGGTGCACTGCAATTTTTATCTTTATATTCTCTAGTTCATCCTAGATTCTGAATTTTTCTCCACCAGGATTGTCCTAAATGGAATCTGCATCCCACAAGCATTGTCAATGGAAATTTGGTTGAAACCGCACAGTGAATATGGCGTTCAAAATCTGACACGATCTTTGTAGGCGAGAAGACACATCCTAATTGTTGGCATTTGAACTTTACTGCAGAGAATACCAAAGAATACGAAGTTTCCTTCTTGTCGTGCAATAGGCTGAACACCAAGGGAATATAGCGGCCATTGATATATGCCAGAATAGTAAACATTTGTAGAAAAAACTTCGGACAAAATTCAAATGTACCGCCCACCGTCACAATTTCCGCCGCGCACAGGAATTCTAAATTACTTTTACAGAAAAATATCACCCCAATTTGGACATCATTAAACATCAGGAAATCTTCATGCCTGGCGGTTTCGACCGAGATTGAACTGAGATATTCATGAACTTCCTCTCGGGACTTTGACAACTTTGGATCTCACTGTAGTCTGGCTCGGTTCAAATTCGTTCAAAGACGTTTGTTTTTGATCCGATGACCCATATGACTGTTGCGCTAAGGAGGTTTCCTATGTTATTTTGGCTGGTATGGACACTTACGCCCCTTTTTCGAAGAAATTCCGTTCCAACGACAAGCTTTAGTTTGACCGAAAATGTAAAGTTATTGCTTCGAAACCTCTTGCCTACCGACAATGACGTGAAAATCCTAACGTCATAAACCGTAACATCTTTGCTCATGCCCGGGACATATGCAAAGAAATTATCGACAAAACTACAAAACGAATTGGAAACAAACCGCTTGCTTGCCCCAACAATTTCAGGTCCTTTTGGTCAGTCACTAAGACAGTTATTCAAAACTTCACCAAGTCCACTATACCACCACTCACACGGCCAGATAATTCTGTTGCAATAACTGTTGAGAAAGCGAACTTTTTGGTTGAACTCTTTGCTTAATATTCTAGTGTTGATATTCAAGGAAAAATCCCACCTACCATTCCCATAGTGCAGTCAAGGATGATGATATTGTCTTCAGACAGCGTATCATAAAACGTATTTTAATGAAGCTAGAGACCAAAAAAGCTTCTGGAATACTTGTCATAGTACTCAAAAACTGCGCGAGAGAACTAACACCAGTTTTTTTGGAGACTTTTTAAGCTATCCAACAGAAAGGGCATATTTCCTCTGAATAAGCGCCAGTGCTCATCTAATACACAAAAAAGGCAAGAAGACCTTGCTAAACAACTACCGACCAGTCGCACTGCTTTCAGTAATATAGAAAGTCATGGAAAAGGCAATCAGCATCATCTAAAATTTCTTGAAGGATTTAATAGTATTAGCGACCATCAATATGGATTTCGCAACAGGAGATCTTCTACCTTACATAACACATGTTTGGAACAACGCAGTTGAACACTTTGGAGAATCTTGAGCAGTTTACTCTTGATAAATCTAAGGTATTCGACCGTGTTTGGCATAATGGATTGTTGGCTAAGTTACGCTCTTTTGGTATATCTGAAAAGTTCTGTTTGTGGCTCTGTTGTTTCCTCAAAGCGCGTTTTTTACAACAGGTTTCTTTCTAACACCTTGGCTATCAAGGCCGGTGTGCCCCAGAGCTTCATCCTGTCTCCTACTCTCTTTCTCATTTATATTAACGCTCTGTTAGAACAGTCCAGAAATCTAATCTACAGCTTTGTAGATGACAGTACGCTTATCTCTTCATTCACTTTGAACATTTGAAAGTCCTCGAAAAAAATGTTATCTTGGGATGACAGTAACCAAGTAGTTCTAAAAAAGTTAACGTTGTTGAACCCGACATAGTGATGTCGGGGCACTCCATTCGTCTAGCATTGTCATTAAATTTGCTGGGCGTTAATTTGTCTTGATATGAACATGTTACAAGCATAGCAAAGAGAAGAGCTTCTCAAAAGCTGAGAATATTATTCGGAATTAAAAATGATTACACCCCACAACTGTTAATTCTGTACAAAGCTTAAATTCGACCAACGATGGAAACTGCTCCCATGTTTGGGGCTCTGCTCCCAAAGATACACTGCATTGGTTGGCTTTTATTCAGAAAAGAGCTGTTCGCCTGATCAGAGACCCGAAACTGATCAGCAACCTTGCCTCATTGGATGGATGGATGTTATGGGGTTGGGACGCATCCACTATTTAGCGCCTAACTGATTTATCGTAGAACGGTTGGAGTCATGGTCAAGTATTTTCATGGAATGTGTTTGATGGATGTAGCGCGCTTAATTCCTTCCAGAGCGAGGAAGATAGAAATACACATAGCGCTAATACTTCACATTCGAGGTTCAGCTTATTACGCCTCATATAACCTTTATCAAGCAGTTTTTTATATGGAAAACCTTATCCCTTTGGTATAATTTGTCCAGGACTATGTTTCCAACCAAGTACAATTTACAGCTATTCAAGACTAACGTGAATCGCTTTTTCCGCACACATGTTGCCTCTGTAGCGCTTTATTGATTTTCCACGTGTGCTAAGCCCATAAAAAAAGAAATTGTTTATAAAAGACCATAAACCAATTTCGATCAACATCGCTACTGACCAGTCGATATAGCTATATACCACAGTTGGATAATAAGATTGTCTGTAATCTTTTTCATTTTACAAATGTTTATTTTACTTATCTCCGAGATACAGTGAACTCCATACAACCCTTCTCTAAAACAGCTAAAATCTTTATTCCAAGTTATAACTTTGAATGACCGAAATTCCCTCCTTAATCCTAACGTAGTTGTTTTATAAGCTCGATGAGCCTATTTTCTTTGTCGTGATACAATTTATTATTGACTTTTTACACATTTTTCTGCGTGAGTTCTCTACTAAAGGTAAACTTTCTAGACCATTTATTTTTTATTTTAAAAGTATTATCTATTAAATTCTCTCATTTAGTGAAACGAAACAGGATATTTTAAATGGCAATTAAAAGAATGCTGCAAACAAGTAAATTAGTATAATACGATAAAGAACAATCTAACATTGATATAAACTCAAGTTACTGCCGGTATAGATGGTTTACCAAGCTTTATAATATTTTTAACCCATTCTTTCTTTCAAAGAAGTGCCCAGTATACTACTCTAGGCTGTGTCAGAGTATCTTTTAAAATTTTCTTGATTTTTAAAGTGCATTGTACATTTTAGGATAGTTACTTTCTTGTGTAAGGCTGGTACATCAAACTGTTCAATACCAGCTACTATGAATGTATTTTTATTTAAAAGAAATACCCAAAGTGAGTATCGCGGCCACTAGGGGGACACATTGAAGAACTGGAGGAAGGGTAGCTAGAGGATTTCCAAAATACATTTTCTAATTATATATATGAATTTTTTTCTATTAAATTTTTTTATGGTTATAGGCACTAATAAGGGATCTCCTCGGAAATCGGGTACTAGTTTTTTGACATAACCGTTTTCTGTTGACCCACCAGTCCGATTATGCAATTGTCACAAAAAACAAGGCCTTACGTGTTCAATCACCTTCTTAAATCACATAACTTCAACCGACGTATTAGGTATCACTCCTCACAGCACTCAGTAACTCTCTGCGATTAGAATTCCTACCAAGCAGTTTGTGGACCACCGTTCCATACTACGAACCCCACAACAGCCGAACTTTGCCTTCAAAAGGACTAACTGGGAAAATGCTTTCGTATGCTTCGAACTGCCGCACGTAAGTCCCAACAATCCATCTGTAATAGTTAAGTTATACTATTTCGTTTTTAGTGTACGGAACACTTATGGGATCACTTCGTGTCTGTCCGTAAGTCTGTTACATCTGATTTTCTCGGAAACTAGTTAATATAGAAAGTTGAAATTTGGCACAAATATAGGAATTGATGACGTAATCAGAACCATGTAGTTTAGAAGTTAAATTTTTACTTAAAGGATTAATTTTGGGGGGTGAAATCTGAAGTCAAAAAAATTTAGCAGGTCGTAGAGTGAGGTGTCAATTGAAAGCTTTTGAAAACACGAGTTTAAAAATTTATTATAACGTAATACTTACGCATCTTTTTTTTTTGTATAAATTGCCAAAAATCGATGTTTCCCCTTATCGTGAAAAGTACTGATTCTGGAATGTTCTACATAAAGTGTGGATTTAGCGAAAATTATCACGAGCGTATTACGTTTGATAGTTTATTTGGTATAAAAAAACTGTTTGACCGTCAAAATGGTGAAGGTGAATATAATCAAGACAAAGAGTTACTCCTCTAAGCCTTTGGCGACCAACGAATAGGTACTTAGATAAAATTATTTTATTTTATTTGTTTATAATTAAACAAATATTTAGGTAGGAAATATTTGTTTTCCACTTTCATTTCTCGATCTTAGATAGAGTTAGATTAAATTACTGGTTATTAGGTAGCTAATATGCTATAACTATTATACATTATTGCTTAAATAAAAGCGTAAAAATATATATTGGATTTTAGGATATATACAAGTCAGGAACTTTTTGTCTTGTGGGTGGATTTTGTGAAATCACTGATCATTTTATATCTCTATATTTTTTTTTATTTTAAAGGCAGGCAATCACAGTACGGAACGCTAATTACGCACTTGCCGGTTTTTGAAATTATTTTTACTTTAAGTGATTTCTGTCAAGCAACATAAGATCCTTATTTTCGTGTATATAAACTGTACGTAGTCGCGAATTTTTTCTTTATTTCTTAATTTTGTAATAAGTCGTAGATTCATTTTATCTAACTTTAACAATATTTGTTTAACACACTCCCATCATCTTCTGTAGCTAAAGGTCTTAAAAAGTTTTTTTCAGAAAAATAACCGGCCAAGTGCAAGTCGGAATTGCGCAATTAGTGTTTCGTACGTTGATTGCTTTGTTACGGAGGTAGAAAATGATCAATAACTAACACAGACACATAACACAAACACACCTCAAATAAGTTTTCAACAAAGTTTGTTTCCGATCTTTGTTGAAAATTGATGATATTGAATTTTTTTTTGTATACTGTATAAATTATAAAAGGTAATGCACTCGTGATAATTTTCGTTCAATCCACATCCCGTGGAGAATATTTCAGAATTTTTCAAAATTTTTTAGTCAGTACTTTTTGAGATAAGGGGAGGCAGCGATTTTTGGCAATTTTTTAAAAATAATACAAAGAAAATTGTGCGCAAGTATTACATTACATATATTTTTGAATTCGTGTTTTTACAAGAATTCATTTAACAACCCCATCGATCACCTGGAAACAAATTTTCTTTTTTCCTTCCGATTTCACCCCCTGACCCTTTAAGTCAAAATTTAACTTTCAAAATTACACATTGATGAGGCCATCAATTCTCATGTTAGTGCCAAACTTCAACTTTTTATGTTAAATAGTTTTGGAGAAAATCGGGTGTGACAGACAGAGGGACAAACACCGAAGTGATCTTATAAGTGTTCCGTACGGAATACTAAAAAACATATCCAATTTTTATCAGTAAGACCATAAATAATAACATTTTTTGGTCTTGTACTGGGCAGCATAATAACTTTTCTAGGTTTACTTGTGCTTCTGTCAATCTAAATTGCCAAATTTTATAAATTTTGGGCCGTTCAAGAGAAACCAATTTTTCAAAAATATTTAAATATTTTAAAGATCAAAGTATAACTACCATAATGCTGGAGAATTGAGAAATTTTGTTACCAATGAAGACAAAATAGAGGGTTTAAAATGTTGTTACCCCCCATATTTTTAATTTTCTGCTAAAAAAATTATAACTCGGATACAGGAACTCGATATCCTAGATATTTCAAAGGTCTCAACAGCCCTAAGCATCAAAACCGCCTCTCTCCAAGACTTAGAGTTATTAGTATTCTTCATCGAATTAACAACATCTCGTAATATATTCATTTGGCTTCCTAAAAGATTAAGCTATAATTCCCCAAATGAAAATAAATGGAATCGCTTTTGACCCGCAAATTGGGGAAATAAATACCACCTACAATTTTAATACCTGCACATGTTTCTGTTCGTTCGTGAGCCCTTAATACGTAAAATGCAGAATCATGTATCCCTTATTAGCCTTTCAAAATTTATTATTACAGCGAGAGAGTTTCCGCATCAGTTAGAGTAAAATTTTACCCTCCGCATGGGGGTAGTAAAAAATATTTTTTCTGTAAAAATTCTCTACGGGAATATTTTTTATCGTATTCTACCTTAATTCGGTCTTAATGGATCTCCTTCTATATCCAATTAAGTGGATACAGCAGACCTTTGATTACTTTGGTAGAAAAAAATGTTTTGTACCTCTGCTATTTAATGTATTATGAACATTTACTTACGATATTGTTAACACTACTTAAATGTAACAAATAAAATTACAATTATAGATAATAAACTGAACTGTGGCGAAACCAGGAGAGGGATGGAGCAGTATCTACCGGCTCTATAGATGTAGACAATATGTCCTTTTAAACCGGAACTGTATTTTTATTGGGGGATTTTCTTTTGTGAAAAATGTTCACTCCTAGTTATCGATTCGTAAATTGGGACTTCTACTTTAGATAAAGGCTCTTTTTTGTGAAAACTTGTCCAATCTAATTTTAATTTAGTCTGCTGAAAGGGAATTAAGCGTTTGGAGTTCCAGTGCAAGGTGGTCATCTTTTTTATCAATGAATTTTGCTCCCGATTGTCATTTGACGCTTTCCTAGATGTCGATCGAAACAGTGTCTTTTTGCCCTTAAAGAAATTACCCTTGTATCGGTATGCTTTCCCAACCACTTGAACCTGGGTACGCCACTGTAGATAATATACGACACAAGGGTCTTTTCCAGCTTTTTTATAGACATGTTCTTATTTTCATGCTTAAACTGGGATTATCATCAAGACTTTTCAACTCGTCTCCAGCCAATTTGTTGAGGAATACAGGAGTGTAAAAATAGCAGCATATTCTAGCAAAACTTTTTTTCGATCTAACTATCCATTATGGTTTCATCATCAGCAGTCTCTTATTTATTATACTGTTAACAGAACAAGAGCTATGACAGTTAATAAGTCACATCAATTGGTTAGTTGGAGGAAATTTTCGATACTCTGCTAAATTTTACGCAAGCATTGTCTACTATTAGTTAGGAAAATCCTTATAATTTTTAGAGTATCTTTTAAGGGGACGGATGTCAAATGTATCTGGCTCACTATCTAGTGATGACCACATTTTTCATCTGTTCGGTTAATGATCATCTTATCTGCTTCAGCAATCTTAGGAAGCCAAAGATAACCGTTCTTTACATGTTCATTGAAATTTGGTGTATTTAGGACACATAATGAAAAATCCCCACAGATATGGATTACTACAGCAAATACTCCAAAGAAACGTATCTCCTGGCTAAACAATCTGCGAAATTGGTGCTCAACAAATACTACCGGTCTTTTTAGAGCTGCAGTAGATCAAGTAATAATGGCCAAAATGGTTGCCAACATTCGAACCGAATAGGCACTTTAAGAAGAAGAAAAAGAACATGTTCATTGTAAGTAAAACAGCTGAGATACAGCCAGCTGGTATCTGCTTTAGGTTTTCTGTGAATGTGTTAGTCCTTCCTAAAACTTTGATGACTGATATAACCATTGCTACTAAAAGTATTGAAAACAGAGTGAGTAAATTTTTTTAATTAAAATGTTTGACTACTATATTTGTTGTACCTGTTGCTTGTTTTATCGGAAAGTAATGTAAGAAAATCAAAATTAAAGTTAATGGAGCACCTGTCATTTTTCACAACTAACTCGATCTCTTTTGGCAAATATAGTAGTATAGGAATTCCATCAATACCGTAGGAGGGTCTAAGATGTAATGTAGATAAGCACTGCTGTATTATGTTATACAATCTGAACACATTATGATGTCATAATACATGCTAGTAAATCTATTAAGATGCAATAAGGTATTAATTACGTGCTCATGACAAACCAATAGAAATCCATTGGTGCCTGATTTTAGACTTGCCGACCGTAGGAAGTTAAATGTTAGTTTTAGCGACAGCTATAGAGAATCGATGTTTCTACAGAATACTTCATGTTGTGTGTACTGGCAGTAAAATTATTATTCTGCTGTTTTTATAACTCTTTTTCATTTGGACGAATTTAGATTTAAAATGTTAACCTGGTCATTTTATCGTTCGATGATGTAGCTGACGTTTACTGCCAGACTAAATTTTGCCACTGCGCCTTTTGCCTTTTATAAGGGAAAGGTACACATCTCTCTATTCATAGTCGCAGACAATTTCCAAGGAAGAATCCGACTTCATTGCAAATTTACATTGTAGTTTCATATCAATTCGACTATGCAGACACTCTAAGCCCAAAAATCCTCTTCTAGGTGTACCTTGACAATGGAAATCCTGTATTCGAGTAATAGAGGATCAAGTTGAAGATTTCCATCTATTTTTATCATACACACGTTCTTGTGTGCTAACGTTCAAAGTAGATTTTGCGTAGTATGCTTAACCACCCCAAAGAAATAGCCAGATCTATAGTAGCCAACATATTGGTGGCAGTAACTTTATTTACTCTGAGAGTTCTGACGACTAGATCATTTTTCGTTTTCTATACCTGCTGCCGAGGACGGTTGTACTTTCTTTCGATAGTTAAATATCTGAGTACCTTCTTCTGAGGTTAATATTTTGTATTTTTCTGCTAACTTGGAGTAGGTTTGTCATCTATATATATTTTAATATTTTATAATAAACCTAATATTTTTTTTTTGTTATCGCTTTCTATCCATCAACTAAGAGACACAGTTCACTAGGAGGTAGGGACTTAGGATATACTTGGGGAATTTCGGGCAAGTTTGAGAGGTCTCTAATAAAACACACCGGTCTAGTGTCTATTTTTTTGCAACTGTGGCGCCCTTATCTTGTTTTCTGGAAGGGAACAATACAGCCCTATGCCGACGAGGTTAGTCCTTCACAGTTTTGCTTCTACTTTCTAAGATTATCCGCCAGATAATAATTTTTTGTAATTAAAGGTATGAGTATTTAATGAAGGAAAAAGACCAGCAATAGTGGTAACATTTTTTTGTTTTCAATTTTTTTTGACAAGATTTTTCCCCGCCGGTTTTATCGCGAGTTTTTTTTATTACTAATTTTACCTCTAGTCCATATTTTTATTAATTTTAATACCAGTTAATTTATCCAGCAGTTATCTTATCTACCAGTTCTTATTTCGGTAAAAGTTTTGGTTGTTGGCCACTGTTGCCAT
This sequence comes from Pachyrhynchus sulphureomaculatus, assembly GCA_019049505.1. Classification (NCBI taxonomy): domain Eukaryota; kingdom Metazoa; phylum Arthropoda; class Insecta; order Coleoptera; family Curculionidae; genus Pachyrhynchus; species Pachyrhynchus sulphureomaculatus. Next base: position 75,037,236 of record CM032455.1, read on the forward strand.
TTTTGCCAAGCTCTACTTGACCTGTTTACATTTCCAATCGATCACAAACTTTTTTATCACAACCTACAGGATCTATGAGAGTATGTATATATATATATATATATATATATATATATATATATATATATATATATATATATATATATATATATATGGAGCATCACTTGAACCAAATATTGAACACCATTTTGAAGCTTCATCTTTACATTAAGACGCTCTAAATTTCAAGTCGATCTGTCAAGTCATTCATTTTTTATCAGCGGGTTAAAGTAGACGTGTTTAAGTTTTTTGAAAAATGGAAAAATAGAATATCGTGCAGTGAAAAATTCTACCGCAAGAAGTTACCTTTTTTTATCAGCGGGTTAAAGTAGGCGTGTTTAAGTTTTTTGAAAAAAATGGAAAATGGAAAAATAGAATATCGTGCAGTGAAAAATTCTACCGCAAGAAGTTACCTTAATACCCTGTATGGTTTTTTAATGGTTCCGGTTACAAACCACTTGTAGTTTTTGCCAACAAGTTAGACTCTAACAGCAAATAGGTAGAAACGGTTTCCTGAATATAGGCAGAAAGTTCTAAGGCTTTTTCCTAATCTTCTGCAAAGGAATTCGCTTCCCCCTACCAGTAACATGTGATTTACGGTTTCACCCAATTAATGAGCGAGTCGCTTGTATTGTCATTACATGCATTGATAACATTTGGAATGAAAATTAAACTCCGTTTGTTCGTCAATAGATAAAATGCAAACGGTTACATTGATACCGTCACCAGGGTTATTTCTTCTCATTTTAAAATTATTCCAACTTATTTCGTTTGTCCTGCAACACCGCGCTGTGAAAAAACAAGCAGAATTTTTAGTTCGTCATTAAGGTCAAATTCAAGGGTTTCGTTGAAATTAAAAAATATCCACGATGGGGCAAAAATGACGAAAAAGATTTAAAACAAAGTTGACTAAAATATTTATTTCATCTTGGATATCGATAAACTTTATTATGTACGTGAGCTTGTGAAAACTGGTTGTACTAGCTCATCAAAACAAAATAAATATAAATGAAAAATCAGTTACTTCCACAAAACACTGTACTTAGGAACTTGATATGCCCTGCATTGAGTGTGCCTAGAGTAAATCAAAAGAATTTAAAACACCTTCAGGCTACGATGTGAAATATCCTTATCTCTGAAATAACGCACATACAAATATCAAGTTCAACAAATAAAAAAATAACAAAAACAATAGACTTACACGAGTAAAAAAGCTTCTAAAATCCTAATTTAGGTGACACCATAAATAAAAAATTTATTGCTTGTGAAATACAGCCCATATATATAAAAACAGAATTACCAAAAAAAAAAAAGCTTTAAATAATATCAAATGCCTTTGATATGTGCTTTGGTAGTGATAAATTTTAATTTGTCAGTTATATAAATAAATATCTAATTTAATAAATAAAATTTAATTAGCACAAAGCAGTTGACAATTCTGTGCTTAATGTTTTATTGGTTAGCTGATATCATTCAAATTTACTTTTAATTTTAATAAAAATATACGCAGGTCCCACGTTGACATCGTCATATTTTGTGAGTCCTACTTTTTTGTTGAAACTTACCTTTTTATTACTTGGGCGCCACCAAATTTTATATGTGATAACAGTGCTTGCCTAGTATAAAAATAGGGACCGCTAGGTGCTATAAACTTTGCTAAATTATATATAACTGATGTCCTATTAAACTAGGCAATAAAAAAAAACGATAAAATATTGATTTATTTCCAGTTTAGTGTTCAAATCTGCAGCTTAGTCTAGAGTGCTTTTATTGTATCATCATCATCATCATCAGCTTATACTGTCCACTGCTGGACGAAGCCTCCCTGAAGTCTTGCCACTTTTTCTGTTCTGGGCCGCTTGTACCCAATTCCAGCCACTCTTTTCAATCATCAGTCCACAGACTTGGCGGTCTACCTCTACTCCGATAGGCTTCGGATCTTGGTCGCCACTTTATAATTCTCCTTGTTCATCGCCCTTCTTAAACCTAGCAACATGCCCAGCCTAGTTCCATTTAAGATGTAGAATGAATTTGACTGCGTCTTGTACTCCTGTTCTCTTCCTGATAATGCAATTTGGGATATGGTCTCTAAGAGTAACGCCTAACCCTGACATCTCCATCTTTCGTTGCATGACATATATTTTATTGATGTTTTTCTTCGTCATTGTGAGAGTATCGGTTCCGTACGTAAGAACGGGGAATATGCATCTGTCAAATACTTTTCTTTTTAAAAACATAGGAAGGTTACATTTGAATACATAGGCTAGTTTGCCATATACAGCCCAGAAGAGACCTATTCGCCGCTGAATTTCATATGTTTGGTTTATCTCGTCCTATGCTGCTTTATGTCCTAGGTACTCATATTGGTGCACTTGCTCTATCTCTCTGCCACAATCCTCTTACAATTCGAAATCTGCTGGTGGATTGATTAGTTTGTGTTTTTGACATGAGCGGTGGCATTTTTATATATGTATTTAATTAAATTGGAATATCGAAGATCAATCAAGCGCTTCCAAAAGCCTCTGCTGATTTACAGAATCAAAAGCCTTTTTGAAGTCCACAAGTCCGAAGTCCAAAAAGCCACAAGAGGTTTATTATATTCTATACATTTTTCAATGAGAATTTTAACTGTAAGTAGATGATTATTTGTTCTAAACCTAGAGCGGAAACTGCCTGTTCTATTAAAAGGAAAAACTCGAATTTATTTGCTAGACTTTTGGTAAGTATTCTCGTGGATAACTTGTATACATGGCACAGGAGGCTAATGGGTCGATAGTTTGTAAGGTCTGAAGTATCTCCTTTTTTTATGTATGATGACAATAGTTGCATTATTCTATTACGATGGAGTTATTCCTTCCAGGAGCATTTATTGAATAACATTTTAAGTGATTTGATAATTTGTTGTCCTCCTTGTTTAATTGCCTCTACTACAACATTGTCTTCACCCAGCAGTCTTTCAAGGCTGATGTGTTTTTCCTCCTCTGTGATGTCTGGGATATCCTCCGACCCCTGATTTAGGACTTATGGCATGTTGATTTCTGTTCTTTTATCTTGTAAGGTATATAATGGTTGATAAAATAATTCGATGATCTGTAAAATATATCTTTTGTTTGTTATTACATTACCATGCATGTCTTTAATCTTGCATGTGTCTTTCCTTCTCATTGTGTTTCTTCCTTCTCAAGACTTTTAAGCTTTTATGCTGTTCTACATCGTTTTTAATCTCCTCTGCTTTTTTTTTGGTCTTTTGTCTTTTCTATTTTCCCTCGATATCTCTCTATTTACAGTTCTGTATTCATCTGTAGTCTTCTCTACCATTTCTCTCCCTTTGCTTTATTAGCTGTTTTACCCTTTGATTTAATTTCTGTTCTTTTCGTTATTTTGGACAAGTTGTGGCAATGGCATTTTCTATAGTATTTTTTATGTTTTCAAATTTGTCATCAACTGCTGTATCTTCATTGTGTTCCAAGGAGCTGACGATCTCTCTTCTATATGAATCCACATCCTCCGGGGTTGTCTATTTTTTATGGTCTCTTTTTTTAAGAATCATGTTGTGTCTTTCCTGTTTAATGTTAATAAACATTTTTCTCTCACAATGCAATAGTCACTCCCAACTGCTTTTATTTAATAATAAATAAAATAAAAATTGTTATTTGCTAAACTGAGGAGACACAATAAATATATTTAAACTATAATTTGAAAGATAACTCTGGTATTGACATGAATTTAGAAAACGCTTAAGTTTACATAATGAAAGTTATTCCTTACTTAACCGTTCTAAAATCTCTTTTAAAGATGTTTAATTGCTTTTGTGAGCGGCCCATGACATTAATATAAGAAAATTATGCAATCATGACCATTATAGAAACACAAATATGTAATAAAAAAAAAATTTAACGTTTTTGTTCTTCATAAATTAGAAGTAGAACTGGTTAAAATTTAGATCGGCGATAAAACTTGTAACAAAAAAATAGCTGGTCTAGTATAAAAACATTAGTAAATAATAAGCCTAAAAAGAAATGAAGTACAAGTTGTACCACCTGTAAAAATCTCAGATTTTTAAATAATTTTATATTATCAGCTCTGTAGTATGTGTGTGTATCTACACAATGGTAAGCTTACTACCCAAAACTACAGAGAAACTTGATTTTCGGTAAGAGGTCTTACAAAAAAAAAAAACAAGTGAGCAAAGCAAGAATAAAACACACGTCCATCGACGCTGCCGCTTGAAAACTAATTGCTAGCGTCGCAAGCAGCTTGTCAGGCTTGCCAACTCTGGACAGACAAAAAATGTCTTTTTAAGGCTACGTTCTACAGTATTATTTAAAGTTGAATATAAAAAAGAAAACTAAACAAGGCAAAATATTTATAAGTTAATAGACATACCAATACCAATTACGTAATAAAGAAAATACAAGGAAATAAATGACTATATATATATATATATATATATATATATATATATATATATATATATATATATATATATAATATATATATGTATATATATATATATATATATATATATATATATATATATATATATATATATATATATAAAATATATCTTCCATATATTAGCTAAACCAACCACTGCCATATACGAGTAAAACGAAAAAGCAGGTTACAGAAGCTACTAACATTATTAACGATATCTTAAGATTCAGCTACTTCCGAAGTCAAGCCCTTTCGAGCTGAAGGTCCCCAAAGCTCTGTCTTTCTTTCCCCATTTATTAAACATATTCACCGCCGACATTCCCAGGTAGGACTATATCTTCTTCTTCAAATACGTCGATGACACTGCCATCACCGCCACCACCAAGTCGACCAGGATCATCAACAACCGCCTCCTACGCCACCTCAACAAGCTAGTCCCTGGTTTGAACATTGGAGAATCCAGATCAACCCAGCAAAGACCCAAACCATCATGTTCCCGAAGGTTCGCAATACAACGCCGGCAAACCTCACCTCCAAGGCACCAGAATCCGACGGTCAAACAGCATTAAGTATTTTGGTCTCCAAGTGGCTAGTATGGAAGGACCAAGGTCGTCATCTCCGCCAAGAAAGTCGACTAACTCCTAGGTAAGCTTTACTCACTCCCTAACAAGTCCAATAAATTATCAACCAACTCGCAACAAGCTGACAATCTACAAGATAATCAGAGCCAGATTGACCTACTCCAGCCCAGCATAGTGCCAAATATCACGTACCCATAGATACCGACCCTCCAGACCGGACAGGCCTTCCGTATCATTGCAGAAGACTCATGATTCGTACACAACACAGCTTCACCGAGACCTCCAGATGTCAACAATCCTAGAATTCAAGAGCAACATTCAGCTCAAATTCCTGGACGAAGTCACTCACCACCCCAACCCCACAGTAAGGAACACCGACCCTCCCTCCACGCCAAGCCCGACGCCATCTTTCACAACCCTCGGACCGCCTACCCCTGGATTAGCTTAAGTTAGCATTAATTAATTTAAAGTTTAACCTTAAGTTTATGGTCATAATATCTTAAGTTCAAATATCTTAAGTCTCTTATTTTATATTTATAAAATCCTTACCTAGGCTAAGTTAGTTAGGTTCCAGACATGTATATATCTTGAGACCCAATATGTATATTCACATTTTTCCTAGTCAATTAATGTATAATAGTAATAGCATTTGTAGCTAGCTAATAGTCTATAAATGATGTTAGATGTTAGAACGAAATATACCTGAACTCATGGACACTTCCTGAGGTAATATAATATTAAATAGAATATAAATATGGAAAGTTTTATTTACCGAATTGCACCAACAAAATATTAAACTCATTGAACTGAATTATACGAATCAGCAAAATTATGGGGGGGGGGGGACCAAAATTTTAAAAAACTATATTTTCAAAATGGCTCATCAAGTCAAAACAGGCGCAAACCCTGCAATATATCCTCAAGAGTAAGCAATAAATGAATATAATTATCCCAATACTGACCTATCACAATATGTGAAGAACCATATGGAATTCCTACCTACCCCTATACTGATTATGCCTTTCAAGCGAATGATTACCTAACAAATTCCCAGGACATGTTCCATTCTCTGAAAATTTTCCTTGGATTTAATAAAAAATGATATCGCACGAAACTTTTCCCCCAGATTTTTTTATAAAATTGGAGAAAATCTAATTTTAAAATGAAACAACCCCTTTGAACATTAACCTATACTACATTTTATATCCCCAGAAATCGACGCAAATTTATTAATAGATACAGGCAGCTCACAAAGCAATTTCTCAACTAAAATTGCAAATAAATATTAACCTACTCGAATTCTTAAACTAAAATTTTAAAAATGACAAGCGCTCATTACTAACTTCCTATCATAACAAAGTTGCTTTAATTTACCTTTTGAACCAATTCAAAGTAAAGACTCTTTAACAATTTTACATTTTGGCCTCTAGCAATGGATTTTATTAAGTAAAATTAGGATCAAGTCTCGACTTTGGCAATTACCAGATTATCACAACCCGAAGCGATAATAATAATAATCATCATAAATACAGATGATAAGAAATCACCCCGCGGATAATTAGATATAACAAATCCAGACACAATAGAACGGATTAAAAAATTAAATACCAGATACGAGGAAACTAATGAATAAATATACAACAACGATGTTCCATCAACTACAGAAAAGATAACGAAGATACCGATCTATCATATAAAGAAAAATCCCTCGTGAACTATATATGCTATACAGACTCCCCAGAAGGAAAGTAAGTAAAACAAAAAATAAAACCATGGCCACTACCACCACCACCCACCACCACAATTAATAACAATGTATACCAATACAGATCAGTATAAAAGAACTTTCCAACAGCGATACTTTAGATCGAATCCTTGAATGAAAACGAAACCGAAATTAACTTTAAAAGGAAAAACTGGACATATTAAGGCTGATAGAAACTGAAACAAAGGAAAATCAGATGTATCAAGACAAATGAAAAGAAAAGCCAAGACACTTCAAGATAAGTTGAAACTGAGAACGGACATCAGAAAAATCTGGAGATATCAAGACAGATGGAAAAATAAAAACCGAAACACAATTTTGGACACATCAAGCCAGATGGAAAATGAAAGTAGAATAAGAAAGAAATCAAAAATTTCTAAACTTAAGAGAATACGACAGAAAATATACTCAAGATTTTACCAAAATAATCAATCGCTTACGATTTTACCAAAGTAACTAAACGTTTAAGAACACTAAGTTGGGAATGTGGAATCTTTGGCACCCAATGATACTACTTAGTATATATCACCACTACAACCAAACGCTTTATTTTTGCACCTCGACGCCACGTTTCGCTAACCATGTTAGCTTCATCAGAGCGATGATTGACTGTCAATCATTGCAGTTCTTCTTTCTAAAAAAAAGCATTTGGACAGAGGATTTATTCATTTTGGTAAAGCTGATTTTTCTGTTCTTAAACTACTCAGTTATATATCACCACTACACCAAACAGTTTACTTTTTGCACTCGACGCACGTTTCGCTAACCATGTTAGCTTCATCAGGAGCGATGATTGACTGTCAATCATCGCTCCTGATGAAGCTAACATGGTCAGCGAAACGCGCGTCGAGTGCAAAAATAAACTGTTTGGTGATAGTGGTCGATATATACTGAGGTAGTTTAAGAACAGAAAAATCAGCTTTACCAAAATGAATAAATCTCTGTCCAAATGCTTAAAAGAAGAACTGCAATACAATATCTAATCAAAAAAAAGAGCTACCGCAGTTTGCAAAATATATAAATACTTTAGACCTTATCCATGAGAATATCGAGAAAGATCAATATAATACAAAAGAAAACATACTGTATATGATAAAGAGTTTTCAATAAAATCTATTTCAACCACTTTTCAGAGAGAGAACCACAATTTCATATGTCGTATAAAATTTAAAATTTGGTTGAATACCGTATAAATATAAAAAAAAACCGGCCAAGATGCAAGTTGTGCAAAATGTTATGTAGGCATAAAATGATTCACAAAACCATACTCCAAAATGAGTTTTCAACAGAAGTTTTTTCTGATCTTTTACTGAAAATTGATGACCTTGAAATTTTTGTTTTTTATATACCAGATTAATTATTGAATGTAATGCACTCTGTGATAATTTTCGTTCAATCTACATCCTTGGAGAATATTCTTTTCAAGTCAGGCGGGGCGGCAGCGATTTTTCGCAATTTTTTAAAAATAATACAAGAAAAATGTGCGTAAGTATTATATTATATATAATTTTGAACTTGTGTTTTTACCACCCACTAGATGACCTGGTAATTTTTTTTTTTTTTTTTTTCACTTCCGATTTTATACCTTCCAACACTAACCCTTTATGTCAAAATTTAACTTTCACAAAACGACACAGCTCTGATAAGGCCAATTAATTCCTATAATTATTGCCAAATTTCACTTTCTATGTCAAATAGTTCCGAAGAAACCGGGTGTGACAGACATCGAAGTGATCTTCCAAGTGTTTCGTACGGAACACTAAAATGAACGAATTATTGCCAAAAAAATTAAGCCATGGAGGAATAAATGAAACCCCCCCCGGAACACATCAAAAGGAATCGTTATCAGATAAACAACAAAAAACTAAAAATAACTCACTATATTAACTCATGTGCAGACATATCAAAAACGGCTAAAAATGCTAAGAAAATAAAGCACACATCAAGACATTAACTGAAAATTTCACCTATTGTGGAGTACACGAAAAATCGATAGACAAGAAGAGAACGGAATTCAATAAGGAACCTGTAAAATAATTAGCTGGAAGACCTTTCAATATATAACACAAATCAACCATCCACTTCAAACCTCAAAGACAAAGACGAAATCAAAAGTAAATGTCACAGAATTGAAAAAAAACCAAAAATACCCTTGACGAACTTAAAAATAATAAATTTGTAAACAATAACATTCCAATCGTAATGAAATAACTAATAATGAAATAAAATTCTGGAACTACAAATACCAGAAATCATAACAAAAGAAAAATTCCCAAAATAAATAAAATTGGAAAAAGATATTTCAGGAAATTTTCCTATCAGAAAATAAACGTTATGACATCCAAAGAATAAATAAAATATTAGAAATATTATGAAACAAAAAAAAGCTAGTTACGGCGTTACAGGAAAGTATAGAAGCTTACAAAAAAATTTAGAAAACTCGGACAAGCTAACCCCATAGTATTACAAGGAATAACTAACGCTTTCAGTTAACAAATAGACACATAAATGCAAGAAATCCTAACGACATATTTATTTCCAAAAAGAATTAGGATTAAGCGAAAATCACAAAATCAAATTGAAATGTATACGTAGTCCAACAAAAACTAAAAATGAAAATAACCAAGAAAAGATAACGAATAAATTGAATAAAATAAAGAAATCAAAATCAAGGAATTTATAATGAAACAAAAAATATACAAGCAAATCCCCAGCAAAGAGGAACACATACCCACGTAAACGAATTAAAGAAATTCACTGTTTCAGATGCTTCATCACTTAGATAGTGCGAATTAGAAGCACTTATATACCACAAAATTACTCAACCTTGGACCTCTTTCCTAAAAGAAACACAAAATTATAAATAAAATCAATACATAATAACTTATACAGATTCTCAAATTACTAAACAGATCATACGTATTCAAAATGCCTTTGAAAATTAAATTTCTATAGCTAAAAGTTATATAAGAAAATTTTTCAGTTCGTATGAATAAGGTACATTCAACAAAAAAATAAAAATATCGACTCAAATAAATCCTTTCAAAGAAATCAAGAGAAAAAGAGGACTTAAAAAATGATTAGGTTCAATAATAATATCAAATAATTAAAAACTGAAGAATATAAATTGGACAGTCAGAATATTAAGGAACAATCAAAATATAAATGAAATTGACTGTTTAAAAAATCAAAATATCTCTATGGAAAAATCTATAAAAAAATTTTCAAATCAATATCCTAAACTGACTGACCGAACAAAAAAATTGATAAAATTAAAAACGTACTGCAGCAAGCCTCAGATCACATAATAGGAGAAGAATTCTCAATAAATTACGACTTCTTTGAAAAACAGGACCCTCAATCAACTTTTTCAAAACTTTATACTCTTCATAATTTATATAATCAAAACCAAATAAACTAATAAAAGTAGTTGAATTGAATAAATCTTTAAATCTTAAACATAAAATAAATACTTTTCGTATTTAAAATGGATACTCTTTTCGAAAAAAAATCATAAAAATGTAAAGCTATAGTAAAAAACAATCAAACCATTCTTATAATCGAAACTTCTATAACAGGAATGGGAATATATAATCAGTTTCAATTATATGTGTTCAAACAAATTCTCAAAAAATAATCTACTTTATTATTCGAAATATACTGAATTCCAAATTACTTAGTAATAAGTGAGCACACTTATTTTGGTAAATTAAAATTCCGTGAA
>CM032455.1:75047881-75057881 GCA_019049505.1 Pachyrhynchus sulphureomaculatus
TTAAGATGCCTCCGACAATCGTGAGTCCCGCCGATTGTGAAGTACGGGCTGTTATACGATTTCTTAGTGCTAAAGGCGTAAAACCGATCGATATTCATCGTGAGATCTGTGAAGTTTACGGACAAAACATTATGAGTGATGGAATGGTAAGGAAATGGGTGAGAGCATTTAAAGATGGCCGCACAAATGTGCATGATGAAGAACGGAGTGGGCGTCCTTCGGTCGTTAATGAAGATTTGGTGCAGAAAGTGGACCAAAAGGTGAGAGAAAACAGACGCTTTACAATTTCATCATTGTGCGACTGCTTTCCTCAATATTCTCGTAGTGTTTTGTATCGCATTTGTGATACAGTGGTTAACAAGTCAGGCGGCAGAATTTTATGAGGAGGGTATTCAAAAACTGGTGCCACGTTATGACAAGTGCCTCAATATTCACGGAAATTATGTAGAAAAGTAGATTAAGGTACAGGCTTTCATGTAAAAATAAAATTATAGCGATATCTTTGCACGTCTTTTTTTTAATTCCAAAACGGTACTTACTTAAAAAACATGCCTCGTATTTTGCCTTAGTTGTGTTAATAATCATGTTTAGTTTTCTTGATTTCAAATTTAAAGCGTAAAACTCCTCCTGAAAGTTATCCCTCGAATCGGAGATGAGGACCGCGTCTTCGGCGTAACACATTATGTGAAAGTGTGTGTTGCCCATTTTGTATCCTGTAGTTTTTAGAAAATTCATTACTTTTTTTTTTTTTTTTTTTATATTTTTTTTTGTCCATGATGAGGTTAAAGATAAAGGGATTAAGTGAATCGCTTTTTCTTATTCTGGCGTTTAGTTTTATTTCCTTGCTCAGTATATCTTTTTTTTTATATTTGTTTATATTCTGGGTTAATGCCATGTATGATTTGTGTTAGTTTCTGATTTGCCTCCTTTTCTTGTAATATATTTAATATATCTGTTAACTGTACTTTTCCAATGGCTTGAGCCATGTCGACGAAACACATATATGCAGGTTTGTAGAATTCATTAGCTTCTTCTATTATCTGCCTCACTAAATATTTGGCATCTATTGTCGATCGATTTTTGCGGAATTTCTTTTGGTTTCTCTCTTATTTGAATATCCTTGCTCATTTCTTCCAGTCTGATTTTTGTTAATACTTTTAAGATATATCACACCTACACCAAATACTTTATTTTTACGCTCGATGTGCATTTCGCTAATCCTGTTAGCTCCATAAGGAGCTATGATTGAGCGGATGAAGCTAACGTGGTGTGTTTGGTGTAGTGATGATATGTACTGAGTAGTGTCATTGTGCCAAAGATTACACATTCCCAACATACTTTTAAAATAAGCGGTTTTCGCGTCTTTGCCCTCTTTTGAATATTAAGATTGGTATGCTAATTTTCTAATCTGTAGGTATTTATCCATTTTTTACTATGTTTGTAAAAAGCTATGCTGGTTGTTGATTTAGGTTTTCTCCTCCCTATCTCATTTGTAATATTGCCTCGTCCTGAGCTTTTTCTATTTTTAAGACTTTTAACTCTTTCTGTCTGTTCCAGAGTTACTTCTAGATTTACTCCTTCCACTTCTTCAAATATAAGTTCGTTACTTTCTTCTTCTTTATATAATTTCTCAAAGTATGTTTACTATTCTTGAATTGTAATTTTATTAGTTTGTACGGTGTCTTTTTTATATCAAGTTTGTTCCGTCTTAACATTTTCCAGACATTTCTTTGAGCACCATACAGATCACTTTCCATTTCTTAAGTAAATGTCTCCCAACACTCTCTTCCCTAAGCTTCTTTCTACGATATATGCGTTCCAGTTGTCTTGGATTTTGTTGTGTATGTAATGTATATATGCCCCCTTTTTCTTCTTGGCTCGTCTCTGGCCCAGCGCCGACCCGAACAAACTCGGCGCCCTAGGCGAATGACTTGAATGGCGCCCCTGTAAACAAAACATTCTCAACAAAATAAAACATAAATATAAAACAGTAATATAATTTTTAATGACGTAATTTACTTGAATGACTCAAGAAAGATACAGATAATAGATTTGCTGAGGGTGTTTCAGCTTTCTTTGCTGTAATTGTAGACTGAAAAATGAAAATGATGTAAATAAAATAGGTGAGATACAATTACATAATTTTAATTTTCCTTGCCTTGATTTTAGCAAAAAGTGGAAACAATTTTATTTAAATTAATTGTTTCATCTACTTCTTGTTCAATTGATAATGTTGAAACCCTACAAGTCATTCTTGAGTCATTGTAGAACGCAGGAAAGTTTTAATTAGATTCAATTTAGAAAAAAACTGGCCAGAGACACAGAAAGTATCAGAAAGACCCTTATGGTAGTTACTAAATTAGGTACACTATCTACTAATTTATTTCTAAAATGTAATTTAAAATTTCCTGTGGTGTAGTGTTGTTTGGTATCCTTCTTGCAAAAGCTTGCAATTGCATAACTCAGTTGCATCAATATCTGAGTCAGAGATTCTTCCAACCTCACATAGTGTTCCAGAACAGCATTGGAAGTTTTATTTTGCAACTCATGAACGTTATAGAGATATTCGAAAACATGCTTAAGTATTGAGAACGGCAAAATAAAAATTAATTTTGAACTATTTTTCTCATCATGTATAGGTTCATCCTCCGCTTCATAACTAAACTGCTTTTTCTTTTTTGTTAAGCGAACCAGCTCTATGTCTGATAAGAATAAGGCAGGAATGTTGACTTCTTCAGAAATGTTTCTTACTTTTACCAACGTTTTCTCGAATCCCAAATCACTTCTACAGCTTTCGAGAAAAGTTTTTGTTTTGAGTAGTGTATTTGTAGCAGCGTTAAGGTCAAATTCCTTTGATCGAAGAGGTTTACTGGTCAAATTGATTTCAAACAAAATATTGCATCATACAACAAGAGAAGCAATAAACTTGAAATTCGCTAGTTTTTAGCAATTCATTTAGCCTCAATTCGCGTTGGATTTCCAGATGAACCTGTCAGAGTAGGGTCTTTGTAAATATCCTTGAGCGCATCATGTACAGGGTGGTCCAAATTGGACACTTTTAAAGGTATCTAAAGGAGGTAGACGAAAACTGATGTCGGTGTCTGAGGCTCAATTTTTATGATAAACCCAATGGTGAAAACCGCATATGGATATCTAGTACCCTTTCAGATATACAGGGTGTTTTTCAAAAATCTGCATTTTGGAAAAATGTTTGTAATTCTTTTCCTATTGAAAATTTTTGATTTCTTTAAAAACATTCTCAAAGTACTTTTTTACGTGGATTTCAACAGTGTAATTTACATTTTTTTACAACTAATATTTTAATAGTTATTAACGCAAAAATATTTTTTTAAATAGAATACTATGTATATTTTTCCTTATCCGAATAGAGCTTTAAATTACCATTCTAAAAATATAGCATACTTTATATTTTGCATAAATCTACTTCAAAATATAAAGGTTTTCAGTTTTTACGCGAGTTTTAAATGCACATTTTGTGAAGTAGGCTTTGGGTGGAGCGGCCATATGGTTTAATTCAATTGTTTACTCGTAATTGTCAAATTTTACTTCGGGATCAGTTATTGAATTATCAAATAAATCGCAATGAAGTTTGAAAATTACGAAAAATGGGATATGATAGTGTGTTTCATACAAACCGGAGAAAATTCGGAAGCGGCAAGTAATTTGTACCATGAACGGTATTCATAGAGGCGTCAACCCTTCAAGGATATATTCGCTCGATTGCGACATAACCTAGGTAATAGTGGCCAGTTTGAAAAGAAATGACCCAAAAATTATGCATCAAACAGGGATAAAAAGTTAGAAGAAATAGTAGTTTTAGGAACTATCGGAAATAATCCACTTCTACCCGACAGTTAAAAGAATCCACTGAACTACCAAGAACTATGGATTTTTGCCAATGGTTTCTGGAGAATTGTAACCATGTCCGAATTTTTCATTAAATTGCATTTGGACAGACGAAGCTTATGTAAGCAATGCAGGTATTTTTAACCGTTATCATTCTTATACGTGGGCACAAGAAAATCCTCATTTAATGCGTGGGCAGGAATTTTTGAGGCAAGGTAATAGGTCTTTTTATTTACGAAGGAATACTCACCTCTCAGAAATATTTAGAAATTTTAAGGCAACAAATAGAACCTCTTGTTGATGAACTGCCGTTAATGGACCTTAGAAATATATTTTTTCAACACAACGGGGTACCCCCTCATACGCTGCAGTTATCAGTAATTTTTTATCGGCCAATTTCGACAATAACTGGATAGCCAACCAAGGTCTGAACCGTTGGCCGGTAAGGTTACCGGATTTAACACCCATGGACTTCTGTCTCTGGGGGAGATTCAAAGACCTAATTTTTAAATTGCCGACAAACACAAGGCAAGTTAGAAGTCGCAGTGATACAAAGTTTTACAACTCTCACTCCTCTTGAACTAATCAACTCGGAAAAAAAGTGTCCAGAAAAGATGCCGCCTATGTGTAAATGAAACTGGTCGACATTTCGAACATCTCTTATAGAAAATTGGTTTGTTTTAGTTTGCTCTACTCGGAATAAATTGTTTTATTGTTGTTTTATTTTCTACATAGTTTAAAGTACTATAGCATTTAGTAAATTTCATTGTAGTTATGACTCTTAGGGTTACTGCTGGGAATTTTTTTTTACGATTTGATTGCTATCGGTAAACAATTGATATTGCCACTCCGTCCAAAGCCTACTTCACAAAATGTGCATTTAAAACTCGCGTAAAAAAAAAAACTGAAAAACCTTATATTTTAAAGTAGATTTAAGCAAAATATAAAGTGTGCTTTATTTTTAGAATAGTAATTTAAAGCTCTATTCGTATAAGGAAAAATATACATATTCCATTTAAAAAATATATTTTTGTGTTAATAACTATTATAATATTAGTTGTAAAAAAAATTACACTGTTGAAATTCACGTGAAAAGTGCTTTGAGAATGCTTTGACAGAAATCAAAAATTTTCAGTAGGAAAAGAATTATAAACATTTTTCCAAAATGCAGTTTTTTGAAAACACCCTGTATATCTGAAACGGTACTAGATATTGATATGTGGTTTTCACCATTGAGTTTATCATAAAAATTTGAGCCTCAGACACTGACATCAGTTTTCGTGTATCTCATTTAGATAAAGGGATTTACCTTTTAAAAGTGTCCAATTTGGACCACCCTGTAAATCAGCTAATTGATAACGTAACGGGTGCAAGGCATTATTTCGACTTTCTCATCTTGTATCGCCCAATGGTTTCAGCATCAAACTAGGCACACGACGCAGCAGGATTTCCCAACGGTGGGTTGAAGCAGAAAGAAACACATATACATTTTGGACCAAATTGAAGAATGATGTAGCTACTAGATAACTTTTAACAGCTTCATTCATCACAAGATTTCGTGTGTGAACTACAAGATACGAAAAAAATATGTGAATTTTTATCTAAAATCTTTTCTGAACACCACTGTGGTTACCTTTGGTGTTACTCCCATTGTCATATCTCGGTCCATGTAAATTTTTTAATGAGAGTGACATCTCATTTAATTTATCAAGGATTTTTTTCAGTTAGGCTAGCGCTAGTAGTATCTGTAAGAGAAATAAATTGTAAAAAATGTTCTTTAATTTCACTCTTACACTTACTTTTTTTTGTCATCATCAGTCGTCACCTTTACAAATTGAATGATGATGGTCATTTGTTCAACATGACTTACGTCAGGTGTGCAATCTGGAATTACTGAATAATATTTAGCATAGTGAACAGTATTTTTTCTTCTTATTAGAAACTTTTCTAAAATATTCATGCAATACAGGATCAAAGAAAGACAAATATTCAACTGTTTTCAGAAAGTTTCCATTGTCATCAGTAAATAATTTGTCATGTGTTCCACGAAAAGTCAAATTTTTACTTCTTAGAACTCTCACCAATGCAATTAACCTTTCCAGAATCTGTTGCCAGTAATTTTCTTCGTCTCTTATTAAGTGCAAATTTTTTCATCGATGGTTTTATTAGTCTTTAACTTAAGCTCTAATTCTATCCACTCTTGGTAGTTTCCCAAATGATATATTCTTCTAGTCATTCACCCCTTCGTGGAAAATAGCTTATAACAGAAGCAGAAAACTGCGTTTATTGAGGATGAATATTGCAGCCATGTACGAGACACAATTTCACCATTTTTCTTTTATAATACCCGATCTGGCCCGTGTCCGACGAGAATTTGCCGCAGATGATTTGTAGAGGTTTCCCGCGTTGCAGAGACACCGGAAACATTTTCTGTGTTCTGTTTTTTAAATTTTTGATCCCTACTTCTTACCCTATGTTGTGTGGTACTTTCTGTTTCTGAAAATAAAGCAAGATTTTCCATCTTACAGCTTTCTGTGAGGAGATTATTTGGTTTTTCACTCACATCATTATTTGTACTTTTGCCTGTTTGTGGTTCTTGAGGATTTGGTTGAAGATACTTCTCGAATGAGTCTGCTTGCTTTGCTAACGATAATTCTTTCTCTAATTTTCTCTTACGAAATTTTTTTTTTCGATCATCTGCATTAAGCTGCTACGAAGGTATATCAAAATTACGCTTCTAATTGAAAATGGATGTTACTTAAGATTCATATAATTGTGGTATGCGTATGGAAATTAATATTTAATTATATTAGAACTGCATAAATCGATATGACCAGAGTATGCCAATTATCGTAACACGTCAAATAATTGTTATGTTTATAAATGAGTAAATATGGTGCCTTAAATACGTAACATTACGACGCAGTTGTGTTTTAAAACAGTTATAGCTATTAGTTGTGTCATATGCATAGTGGTTGTTTATAACTTATCAAAATATAAAATTTACGAACAATAAATGAAAATCCAGGCAAATCCAGTACAAAATCTTTTAGTTTGACAACTAATTGATTGAGAACTTCCATCTTTTTTTAATTTTTTACATCGGTGAAAATAAATTATAACTTATCACTTGTCAAGGTGTATAAAGTCCAATAAAATAATTCATAAATTACACATATTTACTTTTGAGTAATTGTCATTGTTTACGATGAGCAGTGTCGGCCGTGTATCTACCGTCACGTCGTCGTTTATTGATAACAAAAGAACAATTAAACTAATTCACATAAACTTGATCGTTCGAGTAAGTATATTGCAGCCAGAAAACTGAACATTTATTCACCTATTTATCACCTATTTACCGTTAGACAGACTCAAAGAGAAAAATGTGTGTGACCGACTGAAAAACAATTTGGACGACGCATACTAAAATCTGATCCTAAGGGACTTCCCTCTCGAAAGTATTAGACAAGATTCCATTGTGTACCTTACATCGTAGAGTACAATATTGTTTGATCTTGTAATTTATGTTTCAGAGCAATACTAGCCGGAGTTTCCCCGATTGGGAAATCCCCGCTTTGTTGTGTACTTTCTAGATTGTATGCACAATAGACCGCGCGGGACCTGACCGCCCCGCGTGGTAGTGTTGCTGACTAGCCCGTCCCGTACACCCCGCCATGCCGCCCTCCAAATTCGAGCCTCCTAGGCCGTCGCCTTGTTTGCCTATATGGACGAGCCGGCCCTGCTCTGGCCTAAGTTTCCTTTGCCGCACTAATCATGTTTTGTTTTGTAGATATCCACTATTGGTCTATGCCTTCTTGTTCGTTGATTGGGTGTAGAGTTATTTTTTATCTCAAGCGGTTCTCATATAATTGTTTTGTGCTTTCGTTTTCGAAGGATTCGATGTTATATTTGTTAGCGTATATTGGGTCTGGTTTCGGTGGAGTTTTTATTTTAAGTCTAAGTTTGCATAATAGAAATTTGTGACCGTGACCTACATTACCTGAATTTAGCATTCATACATCTACTATTCTTTCTGGCTTAAATTTTCTGTTGGTTATAATATAATCTATTAATTGGTTGATCTTTAGAGTTTTATCAAGCATATTTGTATTTCTTGTCATGTTTGAAAATGGTTTTATTTATATTTAAGGTATTTCGAGCACACGGGGATTTCAACATATCGTCATTATCATTTGTCTCTTCTTCGTTAAATATTTGTGTTATGCTTGTGAGTTCCTCGTTGCCTATTCTAGCATTTAGATCGCCCATTATCATTAGTTTCTCTTGTTGGTTTATCATATCAATGTGTGCCTGCAAGAGAGGTCAATTATTATGAGAACAATTTTTTGGTAGTGATAATGAACAATTATTTATATTCGAATGTTATCTATCAGCTAGCTTAATAATATAAAAAAACTTTTTAAAGTAATTTCTTATGACTATGACAAAACGATTTTCGAACTCTTGACTAGAGGAGAGGAGAGACGACTGACTAGTTGAAAAACTTGATTAGAGAATCACGTCTCGGGTGCAGCAATAAAGTATTTAGCGTAGTGATGATAACTATTATGTAGTGTTATTGTGCCGAAGTTTTCAAAATCTCAACGTAAAATATAATTACAGTTGAAAGTTGTAGTTGACATATTTTCAGATTGTTTGACTGTAAGCACCCTGAAGAGATATCATAAATTCGAAGGTACCCCATTAAACCTTTTACTCTCTACTTTATATTTCATATAGCTTTAACCGTAAATAATAAAGATACAAATATTCTCATTCCTTGAACCCACAACTGCGAAATGTTTATCGACTCTCAGAATTATAGATGATAGATAGACTTTAGGATATTTCATTTTATTTAGAAATTATTGATATAACAAACAGGTCGGCAGCTAAAATGTCAAAATTTTGGGGGAGGGGGATTTTGCCATGAATACAATACTTCTCTTAGCGAGGCTGGTAAAAAAAGAATGTTAGACCTATATCTTCTAGAGTCGATTCATTACCACTCAACAAAACAAATTTTTCAGTGTAATTATCAAAAATAAATGATTTATTTCATTGTTATTAATATTTATGCTATTAAATATACTAAACCAAAAAAAGAAGCTTATATAGATGCACACAGTTTCTCGACTAACAGCGGCGATGGTGACATTTAGGTATTAAAGGATGCAATTTTATGGCTTTATAACATGATGAACTCTCTTAATTAATGTTAACATTTTAAGTTGTGTAATTTATACAACGTCATCCAAGTTAAAATTAAATTTTGTTGTATTAACAGACTATATTTTACCTTAAGTAAATATTTTTTATTAACGGTGTTTCTGAAATGGGTTTTTCCAGTAAGATTAAAAAAATAACATATATGTATTGGAAATCCTTATGTAAGAAGCAGAAAGGGTTAAGTGATTAAAAAACTACGATTAACAAATAAAAAATGTTCATTACACTGTTTCCTAAATATTTGGTTTTGAGCATTGTTATAAATACATACATATACATATATATTATATATATATATATATATATATATATATATATATATATATGTATATATATATATATATATATATATATATATATATATATATGAATATATATATATATATATATATATATATATATATATATATATATATAAATATATATATACATATATATATACATATATATATATATATATATATTCATATATATATATATATATATATATATATATATATATATATATATTCATATATATATATATATATATATATATATATATATATATATATATAATATATATATATATATATATATATATATATATATATATATATATATATATATATATATATATATATATATATACAGTGCCGGCCAAAAATGGAGAAACTTTTAATATTATTATTTTTGTCTTATTGGAGTGAATTCGAAGCAATTTTAAATAATATTTATGGTTACCTATAAACCTCACCTAATTAATGAAACAACAAATTTCGAAAACGAATAATTTATTGTGAAATGTACAAACAAAATGTATTTATTCTAGGGACAAAAATGGAGAAACTTTCCAGTTTTATGCCATATTATGTATTATTAGATAGGAAATTAAAAAAAAAACATACTAGTACTTTGTGACACA
>CM032455.1:75062881-75077881 GCA_019049505.1 Pachyrhynchus sulphureomaculatus
ACCAGTAGTGAACGATTCTCTTGTTGGCCAAATTTTTTTCTTATAATGACGTTCCCTGTCTCTGCTATTCCACAGACATTTATAACAGGGATAAAGTGTAAACCCTGACTGTTGGCCAAGCAATATTGTTACAATTTTCAGATCTCCACAAATTTTCCAGTTATGATCAGCATATTTTATTTTTATCAAAAGCTGCTTCATTTTTTCATATTGCTCTTCCATAACTGTGGAATGAGCAATCGGAATGGGAGCGTAAACGTTGGTATTATGCAGCAAAACTGCCTTAATGCTCCGTTTAGAAGAATCAATGAACAGTCTCCATTCTTCAGGATCGTATGAGTTATTTTGAAATTCATCCATTAGACCTTTTACATCGGTACAATATGAAAGTGACAATTCCTCGTCCATTGTGAAATATTTTCGAAATTCTTCATCTCTGTTTCTATAAGAAATCGTAGCTTCTGGCTTAAGTAAATGTCTTTTCTTTAAAAAGGAAGCAAGATGCTCTGAACCATCTTTGGATAAGCCTAAATCTCTGACTAGATCACTATGTTCTGACTGTGATACGAGTATTGGTTCTGGTTTACGGTTGTATGGTAGAAATTCTTTATCTGTGTCACTAGTATATGATAGGTTGTCACTAGAACATTCATTAGTAACAGTGTTTGAATCTTTTTCGACAGTCTCAATGTTTTCGGCATGAACTGATAAGGTGAAATCATTTGTTTCCATAACATCAGCATCAAGTGGTTCAGGAGGCGGAATTAGTTTAGTTGGTCTTGTTACTGTCGAAACATCGTTATAAGTAATAGTGCTTTTATTTTTTCGGTTATGCCTAGATACAACATTCATACAAAAGTAGCAATCATTTTCACTGTATGGTCTATTCCATATTGCTGGTCTGGAATATTTAATCGCCTTCTTATTGATGTACAACATTATTTTGCAAGAACTGCAAATGATGTGAGAAACCCAATCTGTATCCTGGTGCTGTATTTTATTGTTAAAACAATCCTTATATAAGGTTTTAATCTTATACGGTGACCCCATTTTACTCAATACGTGTTGACAGCAAATATAACAAAATGAATCACTGTTTTTATCGCACTTATGAAAAGTCCTTGTACCATGAGACCGTTTTCTTGTAGCATTATACTCTACATGAGCCAAGTCACCCACACATGAAGAGCTACGGTCGCTGGATGACGACGGCTGCGGGCCCGCTTTCCCATCCTGACCAACCGCCGATACTGGGTTTCCGAGTCCCTGCATCGTAATTCTCTTTCTTCTACCTACCATGACGGCATCTAAGCCGTTATCCAGGGACTCTGCCGGCTAGTGGAGTAACACCGTTGCGTTGAATTCGTTTTTGCATTCGAGAAGCACTATATCTGTCTGATTTATTGAGGTTAGAAAGAAAACAGAACTGTATGGCTCAATCCAACCGATGAATATTAGCTTAGCGTGTCCGAATACATATTAATACATCTTTGGATTCATGAAAAAGCTTGAATCAATTTTTTAGGAGTATATTTTTCTTAATTTTTACTAATTTTTACCTATTTTTTGAGGTTAGAAAAAATTGAGATGTGATGGCGATATTCTGACGTCAGATTCGTGATCAGCGGGCAAAAATACTACGTATCGGATATATCGCATCAAAAGTATACCCCACTTTTTTTTTGTGGGGCTGTGTAATCGTTGCTAAACGAGAACCCGAAGTTCAAAAATTCCACATTATTTTAAATGACCATCTTAGGACGACGCAGAGCATGATTAAAGAATATAGGGACTTTTTAAACACGAAAGACATAACAAAACTAATTTATGTGTTAAAAATATTAAAATTAAATAAAACAGTTTTAGCTATTGATGAATGTTTAGAAAAAGAAAATGTAACAATAGTAGTATATTTGTGGGAATGCAAAGAAGAGAAAGAGGAGGAGGAGAAGGTAAATATTTTTCTCCTCCTCCCATCAACATTCCCACAAATATCCTTTTAACATATAATACCCAATTCCTCTAATTCTGATCATATGCTCATAAAAATAAAATAATTATTGAAATAGTATCTGCATAGGAAGTAGGGGAATAGAATTTACAGTTGTAATAAGAAGACACAGAACTGGTAGCCTATTCAGTTTTCTTCAATAACATTTGTAAATAATGTCTTCACATGTAAAATCAATTAGTGATTTAAATCAGCATGATGAAAAATTGTATAAAATGTTTTATTATTTGTTTGATGAACAGTTTTTTCATGTTATGCATGGCAGCCCATAACATATCCAGATTTATAATGATATGGTTAATTATTATCAAAAAGACATATATGTGTGTGTGAAAGATTTCGAAATTTTAAACAGTCTGAAATTTGTGAATGAATTGGACAAAAGTGGTTTCCTTAAAGAAATTGTAAGTTCAAGGGATTTTGTAGAATGATACTAAATTATATCAGTGGAGCTGAAAAAGAACTTTAAGATACTAAGTTAATTTCTTACAATGGAGGAATTGGTGAATGAATTATATTTAGATTCTACTATGTCGGAGGCGTTTTCTCGTTAGTATCGGGATGTAGGAGGAGGTTATGAAGCACAAGATTTTTCTTTATATTTTGGACTAATAGATCATATTGAGCTGTGTTAAAATGTCGCATAAACATGTATAAGCTTCTTGAAAACAAGAGAGACTTATATGAAAATTATTATATTAATTGAAAAGTGTTTAAATGAAAAGTAAAGAGGAATGGGGTTATCAAATTCTCCAAACCACTATATAGGTTTTATCCTAAAATTACAAAACAGTGTGATTGAAGAATTAATTACTATGGAAGCAATAACTAAATTTCTCTGTTAAAAATGTTAAAATTAAATAAAACATTTCCTGCTATTGAAAAATGTTTAGAAAAAGGAAATGTAACAGTGTATAATAGAAATTAAATAAGACAATATTTATTTTATATTTAAGTTATTTTATTTATTTATAAAAAATGCCATAAAGAAAAAATACACAAATAAATAAGGCAGAGATAGATGGCGATTTTGAGTGATAAAAACATTCCAGTGTTAAAGTTCTATTAGAGGGTTCGTTATCTATCCCAATTACAGAATTGAACGAATATTTCTTAATGTACTCTGCTCTTTCGTTTCCTACAACATAAATAAACAGGGTGTCCTTAGTGAGTTGCTTGATAATATCCGTAAAACAATGAAGAGGGATGTATCCTTCACTCCAGTTAATGCAGTGATGAAATTTCATTAACCAAACCGCTTGTTTATCTAATTCTGGAGAAAACAAAATTAATGCGAATGGTTGTTTAAATATATAGTTGCTTATCGTATTTCCATCGTCAGCTGCTAATTCTGAAAGTATATTTTTTTTTTATCTTTAAATCCTCGCATGTCCAGGATTAGCCTGATAGTCATAATTTTAAAAATTTTAATTTAGAAAAAATTTTGAATACAAAAAAGTTTTTTTACAATGTTCTTCAGTTAGTTTCTTGAATTCTTCTAAATTCTAGCGAAAGACTGTAATTATTGAAATTGTAAGGTTTTAAAAACATCTTCGGAATTAATTTGATGTGTCAAAGACATAATCAAAATTGAATTATTTTAAAATATATGTGCAGTAAATATCTGAATTATCTGAGTTGGTAGGGGTTAAATTCAGGGTTGTTTAACTATTTTCGTTAAAGGATTATAGCTGAATAGTTTATTATGCATTATGAGACAATATGCTGTTGTTTTAGCTGAACTTTTTTCTTTTGTTTCGAATTCAATCTTTAAAGTTACTGGACTATTCTGTAGTAAATCTTTTTGATGTGAACAATAGGTGAATTATACTTAATTCTAAAAGATTCAAATTGGTTCTATTGGCAAATTATAATATAATTGACGAAATTCAGAAAAAATTTCATATAATGTAGCAAAATTAAGTTGAAGATCATTAGATTTATATTTCTTAGTTCACAATGATCACAAGTTTACTCATATCAGATTTTATGTTTCCCCGTCTATTGGTCTGGAAGGTAACTTACACTTGATTCGATGTTTCAACCTCAGCTGAAGTTTTTACAGGCTAGTTGCGTCTTATAGTTTCTAACGGTTCAGGATATTCACCTAATTTCCCACTTCAGGAAGTAATAAGTATGTCCTTATTTTTATCAATAAGTTTCGTCAGTGCTAGTTCTTGCGGGATGGCTACAGTAAGATGTACACGCTAGCAAAGCATTGTAATTTTTAGGTTTTTTATTATCAGCAGTTGATACTAGAACAGTAGTATCACCATTACTGCTTATTAAGATTAGTTGTTGTTATGAATTCAAAATTATTTTATTCTAATCTTCAAAATATCCTGAGTACATCTTTAAGGGAATATACAAAGAAACATTTCCATTATCATCAGCCATAATTTTTTCTCCTGTTTTCATATTTGGATACAACCCACCATTTTCTAATTTTACACTTTATTCTAATTGTAAGATCTTGAACAGAATGAATAATATCACCATTTAAAATATAGCGTAGCTCTTTAAATAAGAATGCTGGGGCATTGATTGATACGGTATTTGTCAGGTGAAGTTTTCCATCCTCTTTAGTAACTTGTAGTTCTAAACAAATCCCACTTTTGCAAGGCAGTAGATATTTTCCTGTTTGTTCTAAAGAAATTCCTATTTCATCATTATGTCCTAATTTTGTAGGACTGAAAGGATCAAAAGAAAGTACTTAAAGTGGATTCATCCAAAATAAATATTTTCTTTTACGTTTAGATATTTCATTTTTATCTAAGTTTTAAAATCCAAACTTTTCAGAAATTGTTTATTAAAAGGTGTTATCCTTTATGTGTTTGATTTATTATTAGATAAAATAAATTTGTTTCCTTTCATTTTAAGCTTTTTTATTGTACCGAAATTTAAGTTGGATCATTTTTTTGTGATGAAGAACTATCATTGTTCATCAAATTTTTTAAGATCTAGAAATAACGTTATTACTTCTCCTCTAAAATTAACAAGTTTATCTTCTTGATATATTATTTTAATAGTAATTTTATCTAAGGTTTTTACAGTTATTGAAAAATATATAACGTTCTGTGGCTATTTTAAAACTGGAAAACTAAGAGTTACGTTGGGAAAAAATTGAGGTATTATATGAACGGATACTGCAATGCTGATGATATAATAGGTCTGTGTAAGGTATTATGATTTGCAAAGAGGTTAAATTGAATACACTTATCACGTATAAATTTGTTTAGGTCATCCAATTTGTAATTACCTTCAGGTATCAAAAATACAAAACTATCATCAAAAATCATAATATTATTTAGCTCGTTAATATTAGGTATCACATTAAAAGTTTCAAAATTTCCTAGTCCAATAATGTACTAAGTTTCTTCTTCCAGAAACATAGTAGGATTAAACTCTACTATTAAAGTAGAAAAATTACCGTTAATAACCAAACTATATGTCATATCTCTTTAATATCCTTGGAGACACTGAAGTAAGATTATTCATCAAATGTTATTACAAAGAAATTTGAAACAAAGTTGACCGCAATTTGTTTGGTTAAAAGTTAGATATTTGTTATAATTGTACGTTATCATGTTTCTATTATTGTCACTATAAAAATATGGTGGGCGTAAATTATCATAGCTATCAAAGTATCTTTTTTTCCTTTTTTATATATGCTGTTCAAGAAGTGCCATTAACAATCTCACTTTCAAGTTTCCTAATCCTTTTAGATAATTAATTCCTCATAAATACACTTCGAAAATAAAGAATTTCTAAAAATTTGACATACTTTTTTCGATCATAATTTGTAAACTGTTTCCGAGGTATAACAGCTTTTTGATTAAGGCTTCAAAACAATCCACATTCTGTTTTATCAGGTTTTAGAGACAAGCCACTCCTTTTTTTTTCCAATTGTAATTGATTCCACCATTTGATTATGTCGTTTACCTTCAGACAACCTTTCTTTGACCGATCTCGCATCATTTATAGCTTTTACAATACCAGCCGCTCCTCCTCCGAGAGACCCAAAGCAAATAAGCAAATATGGGTATAAGTGGCAAAAACCCACCAGTCTTGAGAATAGGTATTAATTTTGCCTTCGAATTTACAAGCTTTCCTCTCTTTCTTACTGACTGCTGTTTTGTTTCATTTAAACTTTGAAATCCATAATTCATTTTCTAGATTCTGATATAATTTTAGGTATTGTTATTCCTAATCCCACATGATATTTTTTTGTTGTTTTTCTTCTTTTCTTAAGTCCTACTTTCACGACTGAGGCCGTCCCCAGGGCAGAGATTTTTTTCTCTAAAACTATCGTCGGTGGCTTGGAACCTCACCAAAGCCTTTTCAGATAATAACTTATCAACCGAATGTCTCATATTTATAATCATTTGATTGGGAGTAAGAAATATCATGTTCTTTGCAAACTTAATCTAATAGATTAATACCTTTAGTACCGCTTATTAGTCTTTTTTCTAAATTTGTTCCAGGGCCAGAAAAAATTATAACCTGGTGAGTGTAAATCAAATGGTGTTTCATTTATTAAAGTGTTTAGGAAACTACCTTCTCTTTTAATTCGATTTGTTTTGTAAATGTGTTATTTACGACGCGATATAGACATTATATATTACGAATATACAGGCTCAAATGACTAGTATTGCGGTACAAGTTATATATATATATATATATATATATATATATATATATATATATATATATTATATATTTATATATATATATATATATATATATATATATATATATATATATATATATATATATATATATATATATTATATATATATATATATATATATATATATATATATATATATATATATATATATATATATATATATATATATATATATGCAAAATTAGATGAAAACATGTTGTCATAAAAAGAAGTTTTATAACAATTTAATAGGGGAACATATTACTGAAGATTAATATAATAGAGCTCAGGTGGTCTGAAATTTATTGAACTGTAATTCGATGGGTGAATATTCTGATAATTACTTAAAATCAGATGTATTGCTCTTAGCAGATATTTTCCAAAATTTTAGAAAAACCTGTTTAAATACCTATAAGCTAGATCCCTCACTTTATTATACTTTTTCAGGATTAAGTTTTGAGGTGTGTTTAAAATACACAGATGTAGAATTAGAGCATTTAACTGATCCCGATATGTTACATTTTTTTAAGGATAAACTAAAAAGAGGAGTTACTACTTGTGTTACTAAAAAATCCATTGCAAACGATAAGTTTTTTAAAAGTTTCGACTCATCTAAGCCTCATAAATATATATTATATGTTGATGCAACTAATTTATATGATAATGCGATATCTTAATATCTTTCACAGAAGTATTTTGTTTGGCTCTCTTAAAAACAAATCGATAGTTTTGATGTCACAAACTTTTCAGATACGTATGAAAAAGGATATGTTTTAAAAGTTGACTTATATTCTACTGATTTGAACGACTTTCACAATGAATTTTCTTTTTATCCTGAAAGTTATAAGCCTCCTAATTCGAAACACTCAAAATTAATTCCAAATTAGTAAATAATAAACAACGCTATGTTCTTCATTATACTTTATTAGAACAATGTGTTCAAAATGGGTTTAAAATAGATAGAATTCATAGAATCTTGCAATTTACACAATATCCATGGTTAAAGAAATATATAGATTTAAACGCTAATTTAAGAAACGAATATAGACATGACTTTGATAGAAAGAATAATAAGCGTAGTAATAATAAGGAAAAATAATGGAAAATATTGATCAGATATCAGGTTAGCTACCCAATGGGAAAAAATAGTACACACTATAAAGAGTCAGTAATTTTTAATGAAAATTTATTTCCAATCCAATTAAACAAAAATACTAGTTGAATGTATGTTGGATTTTCTATTGTAGATATTTCTAAGGCAATATATGGTTTATGAAAAATTATATCGATTATTTTGACACCTCTAATTATAAAATTAATAATATCCACTATATGCCAATAACTAACATCTATAGTAGGTAAATTTAAAGATGAATTTGCTGGTAAACTCATAGAAATCTATGCATAGCATATTGTGTAAAAATCAAAAATAATTTACTTAAAAAGACCAAGCGCTTTAAAAAAGGTATAAATACCCAATTGGATGTTATCGATTATAAATATGTTGTAGAACGTAATTTTAAAACCTTTTGTTCTGTGTATGTGTTTCGATCTAGGATGCGTAAAATATATAAGGAATTAGACAATAAGTTAGTTTTATCCTAAGTAGATGACAAAAGATTTAAAATTCAAAATTTTTACGACACGCTTGCGGGGGATATCGGGATATCCCAATTTATCAGTGGGTTAGGGAAAATGATGACTTTTTTGATTTTCACTGTACGTCCCTAACTTTGTCTGGTTATATATGTATATATATATATATATATATATATATATATATACTCGTATATATATATATATATATATATATATATATATATATATATATATATATATATATATATATATATATATATATATATATATATATATATATAACGTGGGAAGGTATTTCAGCTTTCAATTTTATCTTACATTGTCTGGAAATGTGTTTAGAATCTTTTGAAAAGGAAATTGATAATATCACCTATAGAACTTATGAAAAAAGTTTTTTTAAAACATGGAATGGAAAGTTGAATCCTGAAATATTAACTGCTTCTGGCTTTTATTATTTAATGAAGGAAGATATTTGTAAATGTTATTAATTAGGTGTGGAAATATTTCAATGTATGTATGAAGATTTCCTTATTGATGAACATTATAAAATTTAAAAACATTGTGATTTAGTAGATTGTTTGTGAAAATATAAAATTAAAATTAGAAGGTATTAGAAATTACAAATTATTATAAAAGTGTATTTTTTTTTGTATATCTTTAAGTTTTTTGTACTACAATATTTTTTATTATTATTAAACGCTTGGCGATATTACAATTTTTTTAAGACCTCTATCCCACAATTAACTGTATGTTATATGTATATAACTCATATTATGCAAAACATGGTATGATATCTTTTTCAAATGATGGTGATCTGACTACCAATGTTTTATGTTATAATATGATGTTTGAGAAAATTGAAAATAAGACCTTTGTATTTTCATATAAAATTTTTAATTTAAAGGAAAATAACAATTTTTTCAAAATTTTATATTATTATGATAACAACGCCATTTTTAATACAATCTGGATAGAAAATTTTTATATGATAAATTGTACAAGAAATAACAGCAGTAACATGTTAAATAATTTTTACAAATAAGAAAACCTCTGTTAGTTTTTCCTCAGACTACAAAACTATTGAGAGTGGTGACAATATACACTGTATTCTATCTTTTATTTTAATTAATTTTATATACTTTTATGTATCGTTACTTCTCACATTAACAGGAGTCATACATTCTAATTATTGGAAATAAGGATTCTTTAGTTTAAGTCTGGAGGAAGGAAGGAATGTGGTGGGGAAAATACTATAATAACATTCTAACCATCTTGGCTAATGCAGATATTTAAATAGATTTGCGCAGTACTGAACATAGGACTATTACCATACCGTTTCCACAATGAACAGGGGATACGCCACAATATATATATATATATATATATATATATATATATATATATATATATATATATATATAATATATATATATGTATATATATATATATATATATATATATATATATATATATATATTATGTATATATATATATATATATATATATATATATATATATATATATATATATATATATATATATATATATATACAATATTTCGGTCCTGGATTGGGACCTTTTTCAGGGCAGAACTGAAAAGAAGAACAGAGCGTATTCACTGATCGTGTCTGGGACAACTTTAAATTAATGATGTTATCATTAGGTTGTTATAATAAATAAAATTAGTGTAGAACAAGAATAAGATATTAGTCATAATAAGTTAAAAAAACTCACATGAGAAGTGCAAAGATTTCGTTAGCCTGAATGGCCGTAGGTTATACATACAAAAGTTGTTACATATAAAAGTTGGTTAATCCATAAAATATATAAAATACACATTAAAAAACACTGTAGACAAAATTCTAAAAACCAAATTTATAACATGGATGTAATTGGGAACCTTGGATGTTGAGAACATTGTTAATTATTTCACTTGTGACCACCAAATATGGCCACCGCCATTTAGGAAAAATGACAAGGACGACAGGAGACAGCTGCCCGACAGAGATAAGGAGTTTAGTCAAGAAAACTCAATTAACCAGAATGCGGGGTCGACACCTGGAAGGACCCGATAGAAAAGGAAGTGCAAATATTGGACCCTAAGTGAGAGGGAGATAGCCAATTGAGCGACCAAAAAAAAACCCAGTATGTGGTAGCGGAAGGATAAATCATAACCTAATTATAAGTAAATGGTGAGCGAGGGAGCGAGAGAGAGAGTGACAATAATGGGAGCAACGAAGAAGAAGATTATCTAATGAAATAATTATTAATTTATTAATTTCTTGTTGGGATCTGACTGGAGGAAGAGATTGTTGGCAAAAACCAATGAAGACTGGAGGCACCAGGAGGTGTTAGAGGGGTGACGCAAGGTACTGTCAATGGAAGGAAGACAGTAATCGCTAGGTGCACAAAATGGCCCAGATAAAATGGAAGGAATCTGTGGAGCTCAGAATCAAAGAGAACCGTAAATAAAGAGAGGAAGGAGAAGAGAAGCCCTGGAAATTACGGAGCTAAAAAAAGAGACGACCAACGCGGTTAAGACGGATCATAAAACACTTGAAGACAGGGAATTATTGTGTGAAGTTGATTTATCACAGGAGAGGAGGAAGCTATATATGTTACTAAGACCATCTAGGTGAGTTCTTTTATTGAAATTAAGGTGATTCTCCTGGATGTAACACATCTCAAGGAATTCTCTCTTGGAAAGATTGTTAGAGAAATGAAGAATTTCTCCGATCCGCTCCCTCGCTCACCATTTACTTATAATTAGGTTATGATTTATCCTTCCGCTACCACATACCGGGTTTTTTGGTCGCTCAATTGGCTATCTCCCTCTCACTTAGGGTCCAATATTTGCACTTCCTTTTCTATCGGTTCCTTCCAGGTGTCGACCCCGCATTCTGGTTAATTGAGTTTTCTTGACTAAACTCCTTATCTCTGTCGGGCATATGTGGTGGTCACAAGTGAAATAATTAACAATGTTCTCAACATCCAAGGTTCTCAATTACATCCATGTTTTAAATTTGGTTTTTAGAATTTTGTCTACAGTGTTTTAATGTGTATTTTATATATTTTATGGATTAACCAACTTTTATATGTAACAACTTTTGTATGTATAACCTACGGCCATTCAGGCTAACGAAATCTTTGCACTTCTCATGTGAGTTTTTTTAACTTATTATGACTAATATCTTATTCTTGTTCTACACTAATTTTATTTATTATAACAACCTAATGATAACATCATTAATTTAAAGTTGTCCCAGACACGATCAGTGAATACGCTCTGTTCTTCTTTTCAGTTCTGCCCTGAAAAAGGTCCCAATCCAGGACCGAAATATTGGCTTAATGAAAATTGTGTGATCTCTTATCACGCCCCCTTTTGCCGAGTTCCCCAACTAAGATTGTATATATATATATATATATATATATATATATATATATACATATATATATATATATATATATATATATATATATATATATATATATATATATATATATATATATATAGGTGTGTGTGTGTGTGTGTGTCGAAACATCGTTGCTAGCGCTCCCGACAAAATATCAAAGTTTTGGTAGTTATTACTAATAGAAAATTGAGATTTTTTTTACAGTGATGGGTTTCGCGATTTCCTATATAGCTGATTAATTATTGACACTTGAAAACCAGTGTATTATCCTAAAAATCTCTATAAATACTTAAACAATAACGCAAAAAAAAACAGCATTCATCGACGAGCAAGCCGTTTTTTTATTTTTTGCCACTTCGGTATGCGGGATAGTGACTAGTGAAATATGTAAATAATACACATGTACTGTCTGTATAAATAATAAACAAACAAAAATGTCGGACGTTGAACTTGGTGATGATGAGTGCGTGGAATGTAAACAAACTTGTCTAGAAGAATATTATAAATGTGATTCATGTTTAAAAAGGATTCACAAAAAGTGCGCAAATATAACACCATCGGAAGTGAAATGTATGCCCCTCCAAAAGAGAGTCTTGTTATTGATATGCAGGGAGTGCAGGATATTTGTGGCCAGGATGCCTTGCATGATGAAATTAATGGAAGAAATGAAAAGGGATATAGAAGAAATAAAATCCGAAATGAAATCGTCTTTAAAGAAAAAATCATATGCAACAATATTACAGAACAACCAGAATAACAAGGTTGACATCAGAACAAGCTTGCCAGCGATTGTTATTAAACCCAAGATAGCACAAAAAAGTAAACAAGACATCCAAACATCAATAAACCCAGCAAGGCTAAGCTTGGGAATTAGAAATGTGAAAGAAACCAAACAAGGAAACATAGTGGTTAAATGCGAAATAAAACAGGATATGGAACGATTTAAGGAAGAAGCTGAAAGAAAACTTAATGGAAAATATGACATAGAGCTACCAAAGAAAAATTCTCCAAAAATAAAAATTATTATGGTTATACTGGAGAACAATCAGTTGAGAATTTAGAAGCTAAAATTCGCAAACAAAATAAATGGATTGATACATTTGACCATCTAAAAATAACATATATCAGAAGACCCAAAAATAAACAGAATTCTCTATATATGCTGAATGTTCCGGAAGTTTATTTTGCAAGATGCTAAATTATGGAAAGGTGTACATCGACTGGGAACGATTACCGGTATATGAGGATCTATCGGTTTCTCGTTGTTATAAATGCCAGGGCTTTTTTCACAAGAGTACTAAATGTGAAAAAAAATGAAGTATGTGGAAACTGTGCGGGAAATCATAGTACCTTTGGATGTGAGTGGCCAAAAAGGTGTATAAACTGCAAAGTAGCCAATGAAAAATATAACCTACGGCTTGATACAGATCACACAGCCCTTGACCCAGAATGTCCATCTCTTAAACACCATATAAATCTTTTAAAAAACAAAACTGATTATATTTCGTAAATAATGGTATTTAACGTTCAGGACTATTTATTGGAACAAATAAGTGAAGAAAATGGTGTTCAAGGCAAAATGATAGACCAGAAGATGTTAGAGATGATTAAGAATGACAAAAAATATGTTTTTAGTTTAATTCATTTTAATATTAGACGTTTAAATAGAAATGTTGACAATCTTATTACTTTTTTAGAAACATATGAATTACATCATATAGATATGATTGTACTCACTGAAACCTTTCAAATTGATTCGATAGACAACTATAATATTCCGGGTTACCAAATTTTTTATAATGAGGCTAATTATAATAAAAACGATGGAGTTGTAATATTTGTTAAAAAACATTTAAATGTTGATTTTTCTTTCACTCAATTGACAAACTCAGGAACAACCCTTAGTAGAATGAACTTTGAAATAAATGGCACAACATTTGGTTTGTCAGCAGTGTATAAACCACCACCTGTTCCAAAGATGGATTTTATAAATGATATATATACCTATCTAGAAACATTGACTCTTTCTAATATCGAAATTTTTGTGGGTGACATCAACATAAATATTTTGGAAAAAAACGATAATCATGTTGCAAATTACCTTGTCATGATGAACTCTATTGGGTTTCAGTCATGTATTAACTCAGTGACAAGATCACTGTCAAAAACTTGTCTAGATCATTTATTTATTAATCAAAAATTAAAATCTAATAATTTATGTTTTAATTTCTATATATTAGAAGTAGATATAACAGATCATAGTCCAATTATGTTTTTGGTCAAACAGAAAGAAGAACCTCAAGAAAGTATATTAAGACCCCAAGAAAATACAACTAAATTCAAATTGAATATATCCCCAAATTTAAACTACTTTTAAAAAATTTTGATTGGTCAATTATACTGGAAAAAAATAATTCCGAAATAGCAACAAAAATTTCTTGGAGACTTACCAACAATTATTATCAAGTGCCACAGAAACTTACTCTAATGGATTAACAACGGAATTATCACATCAATTAAAACTAGAGATAAAATGAAAAAAAAATTAAGTAATAATTTTAGCGCCCATTTAGAAAGAGAATACAAAGAATACAGAAATACTTTAAACAAACTTATACATAAACAAAAGAATCAATATTATAAAAATCAAATTGAGGATAATAAGAATGACATGAAAAAACTCTATAAAATAATTAAAGATGCAACTTATGAAAATAATAACAACAATACTTTCCATAATATAAAAAACACGGATGGCCAGAATTTCAGTAGTTCACTTGAGACAGCGAATTTCTGTAATGACTATTATATAAATATTGGAATGGAAATGGAAAAGACGATTCCACCACCACAAGTAGAACATCATGCAGACCCGCCTATAATAAATTCTATTTATTTAAACCCCATAACGAAAAATGAATTAATCAATCATATTTCATCTTTAAAAAACAATAGTGTACCGGGCTACGATGGTATACAAGCTAATATTATAAAACAAACACATTTAGAAAATTATTAACCCTCTTTTACACATATTAAATTTAATCATAACAACTGGGAAAATACCATCTGAATTTAAAACCTCAATAGTAACACCCATTCACAAAAACAGGATCTAAAACCTCCATAAATAATTACCGACCAATGAGCTTAATCAGTAATTTTGCAAAACTTTTTGAAAAATGTGTAAAATTTAGGCTAATTAACTTTTTAAAAAGTAATAGTATTTTATCAACAAACCAATTTGGATTCATCGAAGGCTTCTCTACTGTAGATGCCATGCATAGATTAATAACTGAAATTGTTAA
>CM032455.1:75080381-75167881 GCA_019049505.1 Pachyrhynchus sulphureomaculatus
TGCATACCTTTTTTTCTCGTCGTTATTGGAATAATTATACTCTCTCCTGAATTTTTTGACTCTTCCTTTCACTAGAAATTCACTTTTCTCACTCCGAGATATTTACAGGTGTTCTTTCACTCTCGGCCAGGACCGGACTTCATGAAAACATTCGAACCCATTAATAATTCTATTTCTACTCAAATTATATAAGATAAGTTGTACGGATCGCGGCACCCAAACTTTTCCAAATTATTCCCTGACCAAAAAAGATTCTTTCATTGTTAAAGCTAAGCATAAAAATACCAAGCTTTGCGGAAAATTAGTTTCAAAATTACAGTCTGCGTTTCGTATTAAATTCTCATGATACATTTTGAAACGTTAGTTAAGAAGAACAAATCGTGTGGGATAAAATAAAATTGTGCTTCAAGGAACCGGCAAATAATAATATTTAATTTTATTTCCCTCTCTTTTCTGTTATTTTTGAATTATATGTTCTCTTTTTTTCATTTCGCATTAGCTCCACTAGAGGTTCATAACCATGAACAACTGTAATCTTTTACGACACAAGAGAAAATCTTGTAATTCAATAATGGTGAAATAACAAGAGTCTTCCCACTTAAGCGATCCTAAACATTTTTTCACTCCTAGGCGAAGTAAGTTTTAATATTTTCTCTTAATTTATTTAACTTGTTTAATTTGTTTCTTTTATTTAATTGGTTTTATTTATTTAATTTGTTGAATTTGTTGAATTTCTTTAATTTATTGAATTTGTTTAATTTATTTAATTTACAACCTTTTAATAAGAAGTTCTATCGTCTTACAATACTGAGGTAATTTCAAGCGATCTAACTAATTTGGGAATGTGGAATCTTTGGCACAATGATACTACTCAGTATATATCACCACTACACCAAACACTTTATTTTTGCGCTCGACGCGCGTTTCGCTAACCATTTTAGCTTCATCAGGAGCGATGATTGACTGTCAATCATCGCTCCTAATGAAGCTAACATGGTTAGCGAAACGCGCGTCGAGCGCAAAAATAAAGTGTTTGGTGTAGTGGTGATATATACTGAGTACAATCTAACTACATTATTAATTGATGGGGTTTGTCGATCTATGATTCCACACTTTTTTTTGATTCCCAGACTTGCTTGCATTATACACTTCGAGGAGCCGGTTAATTACATTAATAATTGTACTGTCGACTGCTTCTCACACTTGCGGCCCCAAAAACAGCCACTTTTTTAATTCCCACGCCCGCTTGCATTCCATACATCGAAGTTGGTTTGGGTTTGAAAGCCTTCACAACAGGTTGTGAAGGTTTTCGAACCCAAGCTGACCTAGACGTGTGGAATGAAAGCAAGCGTGGGAAGAAAAACAAGTTTATATTCTTATTAATACTTCCTTACTTTTGTCAATTGTGTTTGCATATACAGAATGTCTTAAAACGTGTGACGAAAAATACTCTGAGGATTGTAAGAAAGATATCGTTAGAAGATCATGGGGAAGCCATTTAGAATCTAACTGGTACAAACAGCATGTGACAGCATCTTCTAAGGAATTTGGAATTGAAGTCGGCGTTTAAGGAATGAATCATTTTATACCGAGTCATATATACATATCTCTATAAAAACAAATGTGGAACTCTTCAGGCTTTATTTGAATCCTAGTAATCTAACCCGCAGCGTCAAGTCTTTCAACACACGTTACAAAATATTTGTTTTTATTTTTTTTTTATCTTTTTTTTTTATTTTTTTTTTATTTATTTTTGAATTACTAATATTCAAAAACAAATTGAAGTCCCTTTCGTCATCTATGCTGATTTCAAATGTATTTTCAAACCACTAGTTAGCAAATGATTTTGATCCTATCAGTCCTTATACTATGGGTATTAAACCATACAAATGTATTCCATGTTCTTTTGATGAAAATACTTCTAACTATGAATTTTATAGGGGTTTTAATTGCAATCAGGTTTTTATTAAGTTAATAGAACGAGATGTGTTTGATATATTATAATAAATTTTTAATATTAAATAGACCTATTTGACCCATGACAACATGTTAAATGTTGTTCCTGAGTGTTTATGTTTTCGCGTCTCTAATAAAAAGTCTTATTTTGTAGTGAGAAAGTGAAATTAAAATATAGAGTTGTGAATCATTTTGTTCGTAAAAATTTGCAGTTTTCGTGCAATATGCGTTCAGTGCAGAATTTTCACTGGTGTGCTCTCAATTAGCTAAAAACTAATTATTTTGTTCATAAAAGATTTCAGTAAAGATTAAAAAAAAACTCTATATTAACAATAGAATTGACTGCTGATGATAAGCGTGAAGTTTAAGTGTGACTTTGTTACCTGCAGTTATCTGAAAGTTAACTATTAAGAAATAACCGACAAAACCAAACTTGAATACTATTGCTGATCAAAATGGGAGAACTCTGTGTAAAATGTAAATTTAAACTAAAAACTGTATTCCTAACATGTAGTGGCTTGTGTGGACAGACACTACATCCAAACTGTGCAAAAGTTCCCGAAGAAGATTGCAGAGTAATTCAAAAATCAGCCAATATAAAATGGTACTGTGATGGTTGCCTGCCATATGTACAATTCAATTTGGCAGCAAATCATGAATTGCATCAAGTAAAACAAATGATGGTAGAAAAAATGAGTGTCTTGGAGAATATCGTTCGTAACAAGGTAGCAAATGGACCTGAAAAAAGTTATGCAAGTATGGCTGCTGGTGAAGTAGTAGTAATCAAGCCTAAAACGATACAAGATAGCAAAACAACTAAAGAAGTTATTAAAAAGTCACTTGATCCTACAAAATTAGAAGTAGGTATTACCGAGATAAAGGAATTGAAACAAGGAGGAGTAATGATTAAATGTCAAAGTAGACATGAAATAGAAAAAATTCGAAATGTTGCTGAAAAGAAGCTAAAAAGGAATTATGATATCAAATCACCTGAGCATAAAAGGCCAAAGGTAAAAATTGTAGGGATCGAAGAAAATTATGACAAAGATACTTTGGAAGAGGTTATTAGAAAGCAAAATACATATCTAAAGGAATGTCATCTGGATATAAAGATAATAAAGAAGATGAAAACCCGGTATATGGCCATAATCGAGTGTAACCCGGAAAGCTTTCAATTACTCATAAAAAATGGTAAATTGAGCATTGGATGGTCAATATGTAGGATCTATGAATATGTATCAGTGTTCAGATGTTTTAAGTGCGGAAATTTTGATCATAGGGCCAGTGAATGCCAAGCTGAGGAAAGATGTCTGCGTTGTTCCCAAGTAAGTCATAAAACTGATGAATGTGATAATACCTTCTATAAATGCTATAACTGTTTATTTGCAAATGAAAAACTAAAATTGAATCTGAATGTTGACCATAATATTTTCGATGTGAACTGTCCTGCTTACTTAAAAAAAGTGGAGGCTAAAAAGAGAAATATCCAAATGACACCTACAAATACTGATGATGATAGTAAATAGCAATTAAAAAAGGTAAATTATTTTTCTTACAACGGGCATCTCAGAATTATGCATCAAAATATTGATTCCATTCGTAACAAAACAGATATTTGCGAGGTAGAACTAAGAAATGAACGTGTTGATATTTTGTGTTTAACTGAGCATTACCTTACTGATAATGAATATCCAATAATAAATATAAATGGTTATACATTGTGCAGTATCTTTTGTAGAAAAGAGACGTCTTGCGGAGGTAGTAAAATATTTTGTAAAAATGATTTAGTTTCTTATGTGCTAAATATGACAAAATGTATTGATTTGTCAGTTGAAGGTGTAATTGAACTATGTGGAGTAAAAATAACTGGAAAGGAAATTAGTTTAATTGTTGTATCGGTGTATAGACCTCCAAAAGGAGATTATAAGATTTTTCTAAGAAAGCTCGAAGAGGTACTTAATATAGCTTGCTCCTACAATAAAACTGAATTTATAATATGTGGAGATCTAAACATTGATAACTTGTCTAATACAGCCTCAAAGATAGATCTAATAGATCTGTTCTCATCATATAATATTAGAAATTTAATCAATTCGCCCACGAGAATTTCTAGAACGTCAAAAACCGGTATTGATTACATAAGCACAAACAGTGCTGATAACAACTTGACTGGCACGGTATTGTTTAATTGCTTATCAGATCGTTCCGCCCAAACTGTGACATTCGGCATTACAGTGCCAGAAGCTAACAGTATAACTTATCAAAGGTCGTATAATGAAAGAACTTATGAGACGTTTGGGAAGTATCTCGGGCAGGAAACGTGGTATGAGGTTTTTGAATCTGCTGAGGTAAATGAAGCATTTTCCTG
Organism: Pachyrhynchus sulphureomaculatus; assembly: GCA_019049505.1. Taxonomy (NCBI): domain Eukaryota; kingdom Metazoa; phylum Arthropoda; class Insecta; order Coleoptera; family Curculionidae; genus Pachyrhynchus; species Pachyrhynchus sulphureomaculatus. The sequence goes on from CM032455.1 coordinate 75,084,706, forward strand.
TTTTATACAATCTTTAAAGTATTATATTTCTTTGGCATTTCCAGTAAAAAGAAATTGTTCATGTAAAAGTCAGTCACAAAAAAACCTTGGATTACAAGAGGAATTTGTACATCATCACAAAATCTGAAATATTGGTTTAAATTATTAATAGACAGTAATCATAATACAGTTATCTTAAGCTATTATAAAAGCTACAAGAAAATATATCGAAAAGTTATTTCTGAAGCAAAAAGACTGTATAACGTTAAAACATATTTTGAATCAGATAATAAATCTAAGATAACGTGGAAAATTATTAATGACAATATACGAAACAAAAAAGAAAAAAATAATAGAATTACCAAAATTGTTAGTAATGATGTAGTTGCTGAGAATCCTTCTGAAATAGCAAATTACTTTAATGCATATTTTATAAATATTGTTAAAAAACTGAACGAGACATCACCTAATGTTAAACCGAGCTGTTCACTGCCCTACTGTCAGGAGCTTCATACCATGTTCCTGACACCAATAAATCAGCAGGATGTGGTGGATGTGATAAATAACCTAAAAAATTCTAATTCCGTTGGAGTTGATGAAGTTCAGACTAAAATGCTAAAAACTTGTGTTCATCTTATAGCAGGTCCATTAACATTTTTGATAAATATGATACTGTCTGAGGGTGTGTTTTCCTGAGGCGTTGAAAATTGCAAAAATTATTCCGGTATATAAAAAGGGTAAAAAAGATTATATTGAAAATTACCGGCCTATCGCGCTGCTCTCTATATTATCAAAAATTGTGGAAAGAATAATGGTTAATAAGATATTGGCATTTGTAATAGGGTACGGCATTTTGCATGGGGCACAAAATAGATTTCTCAAGGGCAAATCCACAATATCAGCAATTTACGAATTTATTAATAAAGTTTACACAAATCTAGATCTGAAAATGAAAACATTAGGCCTATTTATGGACTTAAGTAAGGCGTTTGACCTTGTAAATCACGATCTTCTGCTGGATAAATTGAATGCGTATGGATTGAGGGGAAAAATTAATGAACTACTTAGGAGTTACTTAACTGGGAGAACACAACTCGTACATGTAAATACAGCAAAGTCGGACATATTACCGATAAATATAGGTGTGCCACAGAGATCTGTCTTAGGACCTCTGTTGTTTTTGCTTTTTGTGAACGATCTGCCTAATATAGATGAGCAACATAGTCTCATCATGTTTGCCGATGATATGTTGGGAACTTGAACATAGAAGTAATTTACTTCTCAGTTCCCATATATATATATATATATATATATATATATATATATATATATATATATATATATATATATATATATATTATATTATATATATATATATATATATATATATATATATATATATATATATATATATATATATATATATATATATATGGGAACTGAGAAGTATATATATATATATATATATATATATATATATATATATATATATATATATATATATATATATATATGGGAACTGAGAAGTAAATTACTTCTATGTTCAACATTATCACTGTATATTGTGGCGTATCCCCTGTTCATTGTGGAAACGGTGTTGGAATAGTATTATGGTCCGTACTGCTCAATATCTGCTAAGAGCAATACATCTGATTTTAAGTAAATATCAGAATATTCACCCATCGAATTACAGTTCAATAAATTTCAGACCACCTGAGCCCTATTATATTTATCTTCAGTAATATGTTCCCCTATTAAATTGTTATAAAACTCTTCTTTTTATGGCAACATATTTTCATCTAATTTTGCATATATAACTATAAGGAAAAACCCCCTTTTGATGAATCAAATCAGACTTGTCCTTTTCATTGAAATATTTTTAATTTTCTAGGCAATTGATCCTCTGGAGTATTTTGATAAGAAGGATGGCAAAAAACTGAAAAAAGTCTATAAATCTTATGCAAAACTGTTTCTTTTTTAGCTTACCGGACTGCTTCTCAAAGTATCTGTCTAAATATATTTCTTAAATGAAATATATTTTTCCTTATTCTGTGCAATAACTTTTGCTTATTCATTATGTTGACATAAGTTTTTGAGAAATAAATAAACATCATAATTTTTTTAAGTTGTATAATATAACCGGAGTATTAATGGGTAATTAAAAATTTAATATTTAGAGTGGGCTAGATCCCAGGAAATACCTGTTAGGTGACCATGGTCTGCAACTTTATCACATTCATATAATTTTACTGAAAATATGACATTCGTTTTTATAATTATGATATGTACTCCAACTCATTCAATTTACTCATAGGTCTACTTAATATTAAAAATTTATTATAATATATCAAACACATCTCGTTCTATTAACTTAATAAAAACCTGATTGCAATTAAAACCCCTATAAAATTCATAGTTAGAAGTATTTTCATCAAAAGAACATGGAATACGTTTGTATGGTTTAATACTCATAGTATAAGGACTGATAGGATCAAAATCATTTGCCAACTAGTGGTTTGAAAATACATTTAAAATCAGCATAGATGACGAAAGGGACTTCAATTTGTTTTTGAATATTAGTAATTCAAAAATAAATAAAAAAAAAATAAAAAAAAAAAATAAAAACAAATATTTTGTAACGTGTGTTGAAAGACTTGACGCTGCGGGTTAGATTACTAGGATTCAAATAAAGCCTGAAGAGTTCCACATTTGCTTTTATAGAGATATGTATATATGACTCGGTATAAAATGATTCATTCCTTAAACGCCGACTTCAATTCCAAATTCCTTAGAAGATACTGTCACATGCTGTTTGTACCAGTTAGATTCTAAATGGCTTCCCCATGATCTTCTAACGATATCTTTCTTACAATCCTGAGAGTATTTCGTCACACGTTTTAAGACATTCTGTATATGCAAACACAATTGACAAAATTAAGGAAGTGTTAATAAGAATATAAACTTCTTTTTCTTCCCACGCTTGCTTTCATTCCACACGTCTAGGTCAGCTTGGGTTCGAAAACCTTCACAACCTGTTGTGAAGGCTTTCAAACCCAAACCAACTTCGACGTATGGAATGCAAGCGGGCGTGGGAATTAAAAGATGTCTGTTTTTGGGGCCGCAAGTGTGAGAAGCAGTCGACAGTAGAATTATTAATGTAATTAACCGGCTCCTCGAAGTGTATAATGCAAGCAAGTCTGGGAATCAAAAAAAGTGTGGAATCATAGATCGACAAAACCCATCAATTAAGAATGTAGTTAGATTGTACTCAGTATATATCACCACTACACCAAACACTTTATTTTTGCGCTCGACGCGCGTTTCGCTAACCATGTTAGCTTCATCAGGAGCGATGATTGATAGTCAATCATCGCTCCTGATGAAGCTAAAATGGTTAGCGAAACGCGCGTCGAGCGCAAAAATAAAGTGTTTGGTGTAGTGGTGATATATACTGAGTAGTATCATTGTGCCAAAGATTCCACATTCCCAACTTAGTTAGATCGCTTGAAATTACCTCAGTATTGTAAGACGATAGAACTCCTTATTAAAAGGTTGTAAATTAAATAAATTAAACAAATTCAATAAATTAAAGAAATTCAACAAATTAAATAAATAAAACCAATTAAATAAAAGAAACAAGTTAAATAAATGAAGAGAAAATATTAAAACTTACTTTGCCTAGGAGTGAAAAAATGTTTAGGATCGTTTAAGTGGGAAGACTCTTGATATTTCACCATTATTGAATTACAAGATTTTCTCTTGTGTCGTAAAAGATTGTCACGTCTAGTAAATTTTCTTTGACAAGTATTACAGTTGTTCATGGTTATGAACCTCTAGTGGAGCTAATGCGAAATGAAAAAAAGAGAACATATAATTCAAAAATAACAGAAAAGAGAGGGAAATAAAATTAAATATTATTATTTGCCGGTTCCTTGAAGCACAATTTTATTTTATCCCACACGATTTGTTCTTCTTAACTAACGTTTCAAAATGTATCATGAAAATTTAATACGAAACGCAGACTGTAATTTTGAAACTAATTTTCGGCAAAGCTTGGTATTTTTATGCTTAGCTTTAACAATGAAAGAATCTTTTTTGGTCAGGGAATACTTTGGAAAAGTTTGAGTGCCGCGATCCGTACAACTCATCTTATATAATTTGAGTAGAAATAGAATTATTAAAAAGTTCGAATGTTTTCATGAAGTCCGGTCCTGGCCGAGAGTGAAAGAACACCTGTAAATATTTCAGAGTGAGAAAAGTGAATTTCTAGTGAAAGGAAGAGTCAAAAAATTCAGGAGAGAGTATAATTATTCCAATAACGACGAGAGAAAAAGTTATGCATAATATCTGAAAAAAAAAAAATACAATAAGGAAAGCAGCAAAATATAATAAATACCTTGCGCCATACTCTAAATTAACAATCACCAGTGCAGGAGAAGGAACGACAAAATAACAAAAGGCCTAGACTTATAGAAGTAAGAAAGTGGAACCAAAAAATGGAAATTCTTAAAAGAGAGAGTAAGCCAAGTGGAACAAAAATATATATTAACGAAGACTTCCCGAAAGAGATACAAAATCAGAGAAGAGGATTAATAAGATAACATTAATGTACAACAAACTGAAAATGGGTGGAAAGCTATATACGCTGAACCAGATGGATGAACTGGAAGAAGAACCGGGAAATGAATCAAAAGAACACATGAACAAGGCACAAACATCAAAAAGAACTGTTAGCAAAAGATCACCCAATGAGACAGGGAGGAAGGAGGAAGAAGAAAGGACGTACAAAGTTATAAGAAGTATAATAAACACTAGGAGGAATACAAAAAACTATTAGGAAACGAGAAGAATAAGTGGGCAGGAAAAAACGCAATGAGTAAGGAAACATGGAATTTCGAAATGGTCAAAAGAAGAAAATACAGGAAAAAAATGAATAGTATAGGAAAAGACGATGATGATAGAGAGAAAGGTACAAAGATAGCAACATGGAATATAACGTCATTAACTGACAAAGAGAAAGTGGAGGCATATGATATACACATGTTAGGAATCAGCGAGAATGCTGGAAATGAAAATAGCCAAGAAGCGAAAGAGAGAAAGACCAGGACTAACTTGGTCGAAGAACACTGATGAGATAGGAAAAGCAAAGTGGAAAACGATGGAAATATGAACAAAATGCTGATAGACAGGGAAAAATGAAAAGACTGGATAAAATAGTTGGAACCTATAATTGCAGATACATAGACAAATTATTATCCAACACCCGGCATTGTGAAAGGATATAAGAGAAAGAAAGAAAGAATGTTTTCATTTATTCAATGTTTCAAAAAGATCATTAATTAAATTTTGAGAACTAGAAGGTGGAGCAGATTCTGAAAAGGTATCTTGAGTAATCAAATCAAACTGCAAATTTAGCAATGGTATAGTTGGTGTATGTTGTGAACACGGAATTAATATATCGGAATCATAAGAATTATCATTAACAATCAAAAAGTTTGTATCAATAGGGTTATTAGAATCGGGAGAACCAGAAATAAATTTTTCGGTCGAATATTGCATACTAAAGTTTAAAACACCGTAATTTTTTTATTTAAAAAAAAATTCTTCGACAATTTTTAACTAGTTCATTATTTTACAAGACTAATTTTTATTATTGCATATTGGATTATTTTTCGTGAAGTTATCCAGCAGACAAGAAGGCGCCTTAGTTTTCATCAGTGGTCCATTTAACCAGATGAAAAAAAATTTAAAACATATTTAAAAAATTTTTTTCTTATATTCTAAAGCACAGCAAAATATATAATCGTCATTATTTTGTAATATTCTTTTAAAATAATTTTTTTAATATACATACTTTTAGCAGAACCCAGGTGTATTTGACCCCTTAAGTAACACATATAAATTTTCATATGTAGTCTCAGAAAACTTATTTGGTTCATTCATGTTTCATGGTGTACACTAATAAAATGATATAGGAAATGATAGTATGTAATGTAATATTAACAAGCAAAAGAGGCCTTTCAGTTTTTGAGTTACAGTATGGAATAAAAAATAAAAGTCAATTACACAAAGACTGTTAGTCAAGTTGATAATAAACTGTTACGTGGCAAAACAAATTTGAACTGTTATGGTAATTTTCACAATTAAGTAAGTGTCACTATTTTATCTTATTATTAAAGTTAGCATATATACCAAGAGTCAGGTATTAACTATTTTTTTACCCAGAAATGACTTGAAAAATGATATAATATTCTGAAACAAAAATCTAAAAGCCTACAATACCAGTTTTAATATAAAGCAATACTTTTTAGAAAAATAAAGAAAAAAATACACACAAAAAAAAATGTATGTTCTTTATCCTTATTTCTTTATGAAGAAAAATATTACTAAATTACTTAATTTAAAATAACACATTACATATAATATACATATAAGTTAGAAAATAAACTATGATATAGTAAAATGGATTTTAATTTGGCTTAATAAAATTTGTTCACTGAGTGTAGGAAAAGTTGAGCCACGATAATAAGTCACTTCGCCAAATAACTTCTAAATTAAACATTAAGAAAGGCCGTTAGACAATATTAGTATTAATAATAATAATCATTAGCTTATTCCATCCATAGTTAGATGTAAGCCTCTCCAAGTTGTCTCCAATGAGCTCTGTTGTTGGCTTTTTGCATCCAGTAGTATCCCGCTAATCTTTTTATGTCGTCCGTCCATCTTGTCTGTAGTCTACCTTTACATCTTTTATGTTCTCTAGGCCTCCATTCAATCATACGGTCTGTCGATCTGTTATCATTCATCCTTGCGATATGCACCGCCCAATTTCACCTTAAATATTCGTTGTATTACTTCGGTCACTTTTGATCTTCTTCGTAACTGGATGTTAGGAATACGATCTTGGAGTCTCATATTTAGCATTCTCCTTTACATTGCTCTTTGGGTTACCTGAAGTTCATATATGATACTTTTATTTAAAGCCAGTGTCATGTGTTAAAACCGGCAGTACATATTGATTGGACACTCTGGCTTTTATTGTATTTACAATTTAAATGTGGATTGTAATCTTCCGAATGCAGACCAAGCTAATAAGACTCTTTTATCTAAGTCAGCCTTTAAATAATTTTTTGATATTTCGATTTCTTATCCTAAATATATGAATATTTGTCCTTTTCTACTCTTCTGTTAATAGTTCCTGGCTGTTATCTTTAGTTTCGTTGTACAAATGTTTGGTTTTGGTGAAGTGCATTTTTAGATCTATTTCGCGAGACTTGTTATTTAATTCCATCAGCATTTCTTGTAATTCTTCTTTTGTGTTGGCAATCACCATACCTTATCATTTCTATAATTATTTCATCGTCCCCTGGTTCTTTGTTAATGTGCGTATGTTGTATGGCGTTCATTATTTCATCCGTTGTTATATCGGGAATTCTTACTATCAGTCTATTTCCTTCTTCTTTCCCGAGAGGTGGCGATTTTTTCGTGTCATATACTGTTTGATAATATTTTTCTGTAACTTCCTTTATTTATGGGATTTGTGCGATCTCTTGATTATCGTTAACATTATAATATTAATAAGTTTTATTATTTAATGTCTTCCCTCATTCATTTGTTTGTTTAGAGGTTTCAAACTTTTTCCCGTCTTCAGAGTTTCTTCTATTTTTGAGTTTCTGTACTGTCTGACGTCTCCTCTGACTTTTTCCATTATTTTTATATCTATTTCTTCCAGTTTTAATCTGCCATTTGTAGGATTATTTCTTTACTTAATTTGTGTGTTTTTTCTTTTTTCGATGTTACTAGTTATTTTCTAGTCGAAAGTAGGTTGTTGGTTATTTGTGTCTTTAGTTTATTAAGTTCTGTTTGGTAGTTTATGTGTTCTATATGATTTTTCGGTACTTGTCGATATTTGTCTGTGTTTTGCTTTATTATTTCTGTTGGTGAGTTTATCTTTGTATGAGTCATCATAATCTTAAAATATATTTTTGTCAAATACGAGGTTTAAACTCGAACATAAATTCAGTGCATCAACACCTGCAATCAAATAAACCTCATGTACTTGCTCTATGTGAAACCAAGGTTAGTCCATCGACCAGCACGGTCAACTATCTTTATCCTGGGTACGACTTTTATTCCCGATTTAGGCGTAACTTTAGAATCTGTCTTTTTGTCAGAAGCGACCTCTCTTGTCAACGAGAAGAGGCTCTGGAGCCTCCAAACTTTGATGTTATGTGGTTAAAAATAAGGACTCAACAAACCACAAGGTTCATCTGTATCCTGTATCGACCACCAAGTGATACCAATTTTCGAACATTTTTCGGTTCTCTTGCAGACACTATCGATCATTTACAAATTAATTATCTAAGTGCCGAAATTGCCATCCTGGGTAACTTCAATGTCCACAATATCAACTGGCTTAAATATTCAAATACTACCGACGAACAAGGTCGTGAAGCTGAATCATTCTCAATCAGTTGTAGCTTAACTTAGCTTATTGACGAACCAACACGGCTCCCTGATCGAGACGGGGAGTTCGCCAGTCTTCTTGATCTGTTTTTAACCACCAGTCCGGAGATTTACACGGTCACTGTAAATCCGCCGTTAGGTTCTTCCGACCATAAACTGCTTTCGACATCGAGTATCCTGCCAATCAGTGACAGAGAGGCCGCGCAAGATTTGGCACTACAAATCTGCTAAATGGGAAGATCTCATGGAATAATTTCGAACTTTCCCTTGGATGGACGTTTGTTTTCGATCCAATAACCCATCTGACTGCGCCAGGGACGTCTCCGATGTTATTTTGGCTGGTATGGAAACTTACATCCCTTTTTCGAAGAAATGCTCTCGGTTTGACTGAAAATGCAAAAAAGCGTTTGCTTCTAAACATATTGCCTACCGACAATGGCGTGAAAATCCTAACACCATAAATCGTAACACCTTTGTTAGTGCCCGGAACAGATGCAAAGGAATTATCGACGAAACCAAAAAGGCGCACAGTCAACGAATTAGTAACAAACTTCTCGCTTGTCCCAACAATTCCAGGTCCTTTTGGGTAGTCGCTAAGGCAGATAGTCAAAATTTTACCAAATCCACCATACCACCACTCACACGGCCAGATAATTCCATTACAACCACACCTGTTGAGAGAGCGAACTTGTTGGCTGAACTCTTTGCTTCACATTTTACTGTCGATTTCCAAGGAAAAACACCACCTACTATTCCCATATTACAGTCAAAGATGCCCGATGTTGTCTTCAGACAGCGCATCATAAAGCGTATTTTAATGAAGCTAGACACCAAAAAGGCTTCTGGCGCTGACGGAATACCTGCCATAGTTCTCAAAAACTGCGCAAGGGAACTAATACCAGTTTTCTGTAGACTGTTTAACCTATCCTACAGAAAAGGAATATTTCCGTCCTGCTGCAAATGTGCCACGGTTCAGCCGACATCTAAAAAAGGCAAGAAGACCTTGCCAAATAACTACCGACCAGTCACACTGCTTTCAATAATATCGAAAGTCATGGAAAAGGTTATCAATGAGCTGCTTCTAAAATATCTTGGACGATTTAATATTATTAGCGATCACCAATATGGTTTTCGTAAACATAGATCAACAGGAGATCTTCTGACTTATGTAAGACATGTTTGGAACAACGCAATTGAACACTTTGGAGAATCTCGAGCGGTTGCTCTTGACATATCCAAGGCATTCGATCGTGTTTGGCACGATGGACTGTCGGCTAAGTTACGCTCTTATGGTATGTCTGAAAGGTTCTGTTTGTGGCTCTCATGTTTCCTCAGAGAGCGTTCTTTACGAGTGGCGGTCGACGGATTTCTTTCTAACACCTTCACTATCAACGCCGGTGTGCCCCAGGGCTCCATACTGTCTCCTACTCTCTTTCTCATTTACATTAACGATCTGCTGGAAAAGACCGGGAATCCAGCTATAGCTTTGCAGATGACAGTACGCTTGTCTCTTCATTTACCTTGAAGGCTCGGACATCGGCTGCTCAGGCGAATATCCGCAGACAGCAGGAGGTCGTTCAACTTAACAAAGACCTGGAAGAAATTCTATCTTGGGGTGACAGTAACCAAGTGGAATTTAACGCTACAAAAACCCAGGCGGCAGTTTTTTCTAAAAAAGTTAACGTTGCTGAACCCGACATAGTTATGTCGGGGCACTCCATTCCCCTAGCATCGTCGTTCAATTTGTTAGGCGTTAGTTTGGGAGCAAATATGTCCTGGCATGAACATGTTGCAGGCATAGCAAGGAGAGCCTCTTAAAAGTTGGGAATATTATTTCGAACCCTACAACAACTGTTAATTCTTTAAAAAGCTCAAATTCGACCAACTATGGAATACTGCTCCCACGTTTGGGGCTCCGCTTCCAAACATACACTGCATTTGTTGGATTTCGTTCAGAGAAGAGCTGTCCGTCTGATTGGAGACCCGGAATTGATCGGCGGCCTTGATTCGCTGGAACATCGAAGAACGGTTGGCGACTTGAGTCTGTTCTACAAGTATTTTCATGGAAAGTGTTCGAAGGATATAGCCCGCTTAATTCCTCCCAAGGCGGTGCATGTTAGAAATACGCGTCGAGCTGGTGCTTTACATCCGTATGAGGTTCAGCTTGTTACTCCTCGTACAACGCTTTTCAAGCAGTCTTTTATATGGAGAACATCATCCCTTTGGAATAATTTGCCCAGCGCTGTGTTTCCCACCGAGTACAACTTACAGCGATTCAAGAACAACGTGAATCACTTTTTCCGCACACATGCCGCTCCTGGAGCGCTTCAGGGACTTCCCTGCAGCACGTGTGCTAGAACCATAAAAAAAAAATATCAATCTACGTTTCTCCTACTTCAGATTTATTCTTATTTTTACTCTGAGCATAGAATCAATTTCGTTTCTTGTTATCCCATCTGGGCTTTGCCATATCCATCGTCTCTTTTCTGGCTTTTGGAAAAATATGTTCATAATGTACAAGTTATTTTTGTTGAAAAAATTTGATAACATTTCTCCTCTGCTGTTTCTCGTACCCAAACCAAACTTCCCGAAAGTCTTCTCATTTGTATTCGCTGGTTTACCTATTTTGGTACTGAAGTCGACGACTATTATGATTTATCTTGTTTTATGGTGTAGCAATGCTTTGTTGATATCTTCGTAGAATTGGTCAAATTCTTTTTCCTCGCTGTCTGGTGTTGGTGCATAAACCTAAATGATCTTACATATGCATCTTCTGTTCATCTGTATGTCTACTGAAAACATTCTTTCCGATATGGTTTTTGAACTGAACAACATTATCTGCTATTTTATGTATAAGTAAACCAACTCCGCTATATTCTATATATATATATATATATATATATATATATATATATATATATATATATATATATATATATATATATATATATATATCCTATATATCCTATATATATATATATATATATATATATATATATATATATATATATATATACATATACATATATATATATATATATATATATATATATATATATATATATATATATATATATATATATATATATATATATATATATAAAGCATTCCTGGTTGTAAAATATCAGGGACTTGACAGGTTTGGAAACCTATGCACTGTTCCTAGTTTCCCAGAACCATCAAGCGTTCGCTGAGATTGTTGCCAACCTTCGTTAATAAAGACTGAACTCTAAGAAGAAGAAATTGCATTTAAACAGCTTTACCTATTAATAGCAGAAAATCTTGGCATATAGTAGTGGTAACTTCCCTCTAATATATCATATGACACGAAGATACAAATAATTTATTTGCTGCATATTTCAAAAGGGTTTTTCAGCCTAAATCAAACAAAACTTGCACATGTAGTGACATACATGTTTATTAACTCTTCTTTATCCCTTTAGAAATAAAAATACTTTAGAAAAACTAGATATTAAAAAGGGAGCTGGGGCGGACATCATTCCACAACTCTTTATACCAGTATTCAAGTGCTCCAAGAGGCTGGCGTTACCTCTCTCTATTATTCTATCAGTATTTGGGATCGGGCGACTGTGATTATTTGCAATCCAGTCTCAACAGATTTTATGATGACAGTCAATAAAATAGTTTAATTTAAATAGATGTTGCTCAAAAACATTCTTATATAATCATAATTAAATAATAAATATTTTTAATATTGGTGGATGTTTTTTAAAGGAAGATAGTCAGGCGAAAAAGACTATAGGCTTTTTTATATCAAATTATTATCCGATGTCTATATAAATAGTATCACGAATAGTGATTATAGAAGGCTGAGACTTGTTATTCAACAGAGTAAAAATTTTAGGCTTTTAAATATGCAAATGACAACCACTGTCTGAAATCATATGTACAATATTGACAAATCACGCCTAGAATCAGTTCAAAATAGGCTCTTAAAATATTTAGAGGAAATGTACGAAATAATAATTACTCAATGCTGCGGTCTTGTTTTAAAATTTAGTCTTTAGAATATCAAAAGTCATTTACTGACACATTGCATATCACTTACAGTAACTAGTTCCGTGGATGACAAAATGGAAATTAGGTATAAATCCGAAAAAAAGCGAAATAACAATATTAACAAAGAAGTTCATAAACAATAAAATTAATATTGCACTAAAAATCAACGACACAAGAGTACAGATTAAAAAAAAACAAAATATTTAGGGATTATACTTAACTCCAGGCTTTCATTTAAACCAGCAATGAGTTATGCAATTCAGAAGACCTTTGTAGCGATGCAGAATCTACTAATGTATATGCTATGAGCGCCCTCCAAGTCCCAACTAAGTCCCTAAAATTGCACCCGTGTGATGCAGCATGTCTGACACGCAACTGAATATGCTTCAACGCATGCAGAAGATAATCTTAAAGGGTGTAACTTTATATATATATATATATATATATATATATATATATATATATATATATATATATATATATATATATATATGTATATATATACAGGCGGATAAGCTCTATAGAACAAAAATAAAACAATCACAAATAACAAACAACGTAACAAATATGAGAGAAGGAGACTACCAATATATTTAGAAAATCTGGATGCATATTAACTATGTTGGGGATTTTTGATATAATGAGTGCAAACATAAATGATTTTGTTTCCAAATTATAAAAACCGATATGAGTCTTTAATTACGAAATTGAGAACAAAGGACACCTGCAATTTCTAGATATTTTAATTATTAGAAATACCGGGTTAGAATTTGATGTCTATATAAAAGACACAGTAACAGATAGATATATTCCTAATGATTAATTTCATTGAAAACAAAATAAATTAGCTGGATTAATTTTTCATTTCATCTTTTGGACACTTTTCCTCTGAATAGAGTAAACTTCAATAATTAAAGGAATCGTATTAGGAATATAACTAGAGTTAATGGTTATGACGATGAATTAATAAACAAGTTAATAAATAGATATAAGTTCAGGTTAAATATTCAGAATTCCACCTTTTTTACAAGCGAAGCAAATAGGACGAAGTATGTCTCCATACCATATAACTCGAAATGTAGCAGGGGACTCAATAAAGTATTTAATAAGGTAGTCCTTAGTCTATAAGTCATCAGGCAATTTGAGGAATATCTTAGGAAATCCCAAAGACAAGATTCCTAATTGTGAGAAAGGTGGAATTTATGAAATTAGTTGTAATGATTAAGACAAAAAGTATGTTGGGCAAACTAAAAGGTCAATTAAAACACCATTTTAGCACATTTAAAATACAGTAGAACAGAAAAGTCTAGCATTGCCGAACATGCCCTTGAAGCTGGTCGTACTGTAACATTAGATAATTTAAGATTAATTAAAAATGTATCTGAAGGAAATTGTCGTCCGCGTACGAATGGAAATTATAAAATATAAAAGTAGTTTAAATAAAGACAGAGAGCCTATTCCTTATAGTTGCCTCTACTGGTTACTTGACCGGAACTGATGGATTCGTCTATGCCATTAGTTCCACCTGAGTAATTCAGGTGTTAGGCTAAGTATAAATAGTGTAGATTTGTAGTTTAGCTTTGGTCAATCATCGCTCCTGATGAAGCTAACATGGTTAGCGAAACGCGTGTCGAATGCAAAAATGAAGTAGTGGTGATATATACTGAGTAGATGCATATTAGTGAATAATAATGAATAATAAAAAAATAACAAAACTAGATGAATGAACGAGTGCGAGAGGTGTTGAAGAAGAATGAACGTTAGATCTAATTCCAAATATTTTAAATACCCAAAAGACTATAGTACCTGATGTAAATCGAGCTGGTTTTTCGGGGACCGTTTCTAGAAAAAAATCAAATCCAATTCCCAAAAAATGTCAGCTACCCAATAAGACTTTGTTCGTACGAATAAATTAAAATAAAAATGCTGAAACAGTTTTCACGGTGTGAGCTCCAAAGCAAAAAGAACGTTCTTCTGGCTAACGCAGGCCAAACTTCGGGCCACACTATTCTGAGAATGGGGTCCGCTGCAAAATAATGGTTCTTAGAAGGGCAGTGCATATTGACATACAAAACATACATAGTAATACTTGTGTAGCAAACGATGAATTGTATACGAATTTTTAAAGATAATAAAGAGATAATGAACCAAAATCTTACTTACGGTGCTGAAGATTTTGGGTTGAAATGGTTGATACCGAGTTGCGGTAAGGGTCGGTGAAAGGCAATAAAAAGTTCCGAGTTGGCGTACAGGCCTTTTTCGAATCCAAAATTGACGGCCAAGTTGAGGTCCGTCACAGGCAGGTATAGAGCTACAAATATGCAAATTATGTGTAAAAATTAAAGCAAAAGACATATCTCAGTAATTACTATATTTGTAAGACATGCATTTGACAAACCTTACAGCATCAATTTCGTTATGTACATATTGAATTATTTTATTTTCTAAAAATGCTGAATTGTACCTATTAGTCGAACACTTTGGTGCACTGCAATTTTTATCTTTATATTCTCTAGTTCATCCTAGATTCTGAATTTTTCTCCACCAGGATTGTCCTAAATGGAATCTGCATCCCACAAGCATTGTCAATGGAAATTTGGTTGAAACCGCACAGTGAATATGGCGTTCAAAATTTGACACGATCTTTGTAGGCGAGAAGACACATCCTAATTGCTGGCATTTGAACTTTATTGCAGAGAATACCAAAGAATACGAAGTTTCCTTCTTGTCGTGCAATAGGCTGAACACCAAGGGAATATAGCGGCCATTGATATATGCCAGAATAGTAAACATTTGTAGAAAAAACTTCGGACAAAATTCAAATGTACCGCCCACCGTCACAATTTCCGCCGCGCACAGGAATTCTAAATTACTTTTACAGAAAAATATCACCCCAATTTGGACATCATTAAACATCAGGAAATCTTCATGCCTGGCGGTTTCGACCGAGATTGAACTGAGATATTCATGAACTTCCTCTCGGGACTTTGACAACTTTGGATCTCACTGTAGTCTGGCTCGGTTCAAATTCGTTCAAAGACGTTTGTTTTTGATCCGATGACCCATATGACTGTTGCGCTAAGGAGGTTTCCTATGTTATTTTGGCTGGTATGGACACTTACGCCCCTTTTTCGAAGAAATTCCGTTCCAACGACAAGCTTTAGTTTGACCGAAAATGTAAAGTTATTGCTTCGAAACCTCTTGCCTACCGACAATGACGTGAAAATCCTAACGTCATAAACCGTAACATCTTTGCTCATGCCCGGGACATATGCAAAGAAATTATCGACAAAACTACAAAACGAATTGGAAACAAACCGCTTGCTTGCCCCAACAATTTCAGGTCCTTTTGGTCAGTCACTAAGACAGTTATTCAAAACTTCACCAAGTCCACTATACCACCACTCACACGGCCAGATAATTCTGTTGCAATAACTGTTGAGAAAGCGAACTTTTTGGTTGAACTCTTTGCTTAATATTCTAGTGTTGATATTCAAGGAAAAATCCCACCTACCATTCCCATAGTGCAGTCAAGGATGATGATATTGTCTTCAGACAGCGTATCATAAAACGTATTTTAATGAAGCTAGAGACCAAAAAAGCTTCTGGAATACTTGTCATAGTACTCAAAAACTGCGCGAGAGAACTAACACCAGTTTTTTGGAGACTTTTTAAGCTATCCAACAGAAAGGGCATATTTCCTCTGAATAAGCGCCAGTGCTCATCTAATACACAAAAAAGGCAAGAAGACCTTGCTAAACAACTACCGACCAGTCGCACTGCTTTCAGTAATATAGAAAGTCATGGAAAAGGCAATCAGCATCATCTAAAATTTCTTGAAGGATTTAATAGTATTAGCGACCATCAATATGGATTTCGCAACAGGAGATCTTCTACCTTACATAACACATGTTTGGAACAACGCAGTTGAACACTTTGGAGAATCTTGAGCAGTTTACTCTTGATAAATCTAAGGTATTCGACCGTGTTTGGCATAATGGATTGTTGGCTAAGTTACGCTCTTTTGGTATATCTGAAAAGTTCTGTTTGTGGCTCTGTTGTTTCCTCAAAGCGCGTTTTTTACAACAGGTTTCTTTCTAACACCTTGGCTATCAAGGCCGGTGTGCCCCAGAGCTTCATCCTGTCTCCTACTCTCTTTCTCATTTATATTAACGCTCTGTTAGAACAGTCCAGAAATCTAATCTACAGCTTTGTAGATGACAGTACGCTTATCTCTTCATTCACTTTGAACATTTGAAAGTCCTCGAAAAAAATGTTATCTTGGGATGACAGTAACCAAGTAGTTCTAAAAAAGTTAACGTTGTTGAACCCGACATAGTGATGTCGGGGCACTCCATTCGTCTAGCATTGTCATTAAATTTGCTGGGCGTTAATTTGTCTTGATATGAACATGTTACAAGCATAGCAAAGAGAAGAGCTTCTCAAAAGCTGAGAATATTATTCGGAATTAAAAATGATTACACCCCCACAACTGTTAATTCTGTACAAAGCTTAAATTCGACCAACGATGGAAACTGCTCCCATGTTTGGGGCTCTGCTCCCAAAGATACACTGCATTGGTTGGCTTTTATTCAGAAAAGAGCTGTTCGCCTGATCAGAGACCCGAAACTGATCAGCAACCTTGCCTCATTGGATGGATGGATGTTATGGGGTTGGGACGCATCCACTATTTAGCGCCTAACTGATTTATCGTAGAACGGTTGGAGTCATGGTCAAGTATTTTCATGGAAAGTGTTTGATGGATGTAGCGCGCTTAATTCCTTCCAGAGCGAGGAAGATAGAAATACACATAGCGCTAATACTTCACATTCGAGGTTCAGCTTATTACGCCTCATATAACCTTTATCAAGCAGTTTTTTTATATGGAAAACCTTATCCCTTTGGTATAATTTGTCCAGGACTATGTTTCCAACCAAGTACAATTTACAGCTATTCAAGACTAACGTGAATCGCTTTTTCCGCACACATGTTGCCTCTGTAGCGCTTTATTGATTTTCCACGTGTGCTAAGCCCATAAAAAAAGAAATTGTTTATAAAAGACCATAAACCAATTTCGATCAACATCGCTACTGACCAGTCGATATAGCTATATACCACAGTTGGATAATAAGATTGTCTGTAATCTTTTTCATTTTACAAATGTTTATTTTACTTATCTCCGAGATACAGTGAACTCCATACAACCCTTCTCTAAAACAGCTAAAATCTTTATTCCAAGTTATAACTTTGAATGACCGAAATTCCCTCCTTAATCCTAACGTAGTTGTTTTATAAGCTCGATGAGCCTATTTTCTTTGTCGTGATACAATTTATTATTGACTTTTTACACATTTTTCTGCGTGAGTTCTCTACTAAAGGTAAACTTTCTAGACCATTTATTTTTTATTTAAAAGTATTATCTATTAAATTCTCTCATTTAGTGAAACGAAACAGGATATTTTAAATGGCAATTAAAAGAATGCTGCAAACAAGTAAATTAGTATAATACGATAAAGAACAATCTAACATTGATATAAACTCAAGTTACTGCCGGTATAGATGGTTTACCAAGCTTTATAATATTTTTTAACCCATTCTTTCTTTCAAAGAAGTGCCCAGTATACTACTCTAGGCTGTGTCAGAGTATCTTTTAAAATTTTCTTGATTTAAAGTGCATTGTACATTTTAGGATAGTTACTTTCTTGTGTAAGGCTGGTACATCAAACTGTTCAATACCAGCTACTATGAATGTATTTTTATTTAAAAGAAATACCCAAAGTGAGTATCGCGGCCACTAGGGGGACACATTGAAGAACTGGAGGAAGGGTAGCTAGAGGATTTCCAAAATACATTTTCTAATTATATATATGAATTTTTTCTATTAAATTTTTTTATGGTTATAGGCACTAATAAGGGATCTCCTCGGAAATCGGGGTACTAGTTTTTGACATAACCGTTTTCTGTTGACCCACCAGTCCGATTATGCAATTGTCACAAAAAACAAGGCCTTACGTGTTCAATCACCTTCTTAAATCACATAACTTCAACCGACGTATTAGGTATCACTCCTCACAGCACTCAGTAACTCTCTGCGATTAGAATTCCTACCAAGCAGTTTGTGGACCACCGTTCCATACTACGAACCCCACAACAGCCGAACTTTGCCTTCAAAAGGACTAACTGGGAAAATGCTTTCGTATGCTTCGAACTGCCGCACGTAAGTCCCAACAATCCATCTGTAATAGTTAAGTTATACTATTTCGTTTTTAGTGTACGGAACACTTATGGGATCACTTCGGTGTCTGTCCGTAAGTCTGTTACATCTGATTTTCTCGGAAACTAGTTAATATAGAAAGTTGAAATTTGGCACAAATATAGGAATTGATGACGTAATCAGAACCATGTAGTTTAGAAGTTAAATTTTTACTTAAAGGATTAATTTTGGGGGGTGAAATCTGAAGTCAAAAAAATTTAGCAGGTCGTAGAGTGAGGTGTCAATTGAAAGCTTTTGAAAACACGAGTTTAAAAATTTATTATAACGTAATACTTACGCATCTTTTTTTTTTTGTATAAATTGCCAAAAATCGATGTTTCCCCTTATCGTGAAAAGTACTGATTCTGGAATGTTCTACATAAAGTGTGGATTTAGCGAAAATTATCACGAGCGTATTACGTTTGATAGTTTATTTGGTATAAAAAAACTGTTTGACCGTCAAAATGGTGAAGGTGAATATAATCAAGACAAAGAGTTACTCCTCTAAGCCTTTGGCGACCAACGAATAGGTACTTAGATAAAATTATTTTATTTTATTTGTTTATAATTAAACAAATATTTAGGTAGGAAATATTTGTTTTCCACTTTCATTTCTCGATCTTAGATAGAGTTAGATTAAATTACTGGTTATTAGGTAGCTAATATGCTATAACTATTATACATTATTGCTTAAATAAAAGCGTAAAAATATATATTGGATTTTAGGATATATACAAGTCAGGAACTTTTTGTCTTGTGGGTGGATTTTGTGAAATCACTGATCATTTTATATCTCTATATTTTTTTTTATTTTAAAGGCAGGCAATCACAGTACGGAACGCTAATTACGCACTTGCCGGTTTTTGAAATTATTTTTACTTTAAGTGATTTCTGTCAAGCAACATAAGATCCTTATTTTTCGTGTATATAAACTGTACGTAGTCGCGAATTTTTTCTTTATTTCTTAATTTTGTAATAAGTCGTAGATTCATTTTATCTAACTTTAACAATATTTGTTTAACACACTCCCATCATCTTCTGTAGCTAAAGGTCTTAAAAAGTTTTTTTCAGAAAAATAACCGGCCAAGTGCAAGTCGGAATTGCGCAATTAGTGTTTCGTACGTTGATTGCTTTGTTACGGAGGTAGAAAATGATCAATAACTAACACAGACACATAACACAAACACACCTCAAATAAGTTTTCAACAAAGTTTGTTTCCGATCTTTGTTGAAAATTGATGATATTGAATTTTTTTTTGTATACTGTATAAATTATAAAAGGTAATGCACTCGTGATAATTTTCGTTCAATCCACATCCCGTGGAGAATATTTCAGAATTTTTCAAAATTTTTTAGTCAGTACTTTTTGAGATAAGGGGAGGCAGCGATTTTTGGCAATTTTTTAAAAATAATACAAAGAAAATTGTGCGCAAGTATTACATTACATATATTTTGAATTCGTGTTTTTACAAGAATTCATTTAACAACCCCATCGATCACCTGGAAACAAATTTTCTTTTTTCCTTCCGATTTCACCCCCTGACCCTTTAAGTCAAAATTTAACTTTCAAAATTACACATTGATGAGGCCATCAATTCTCATGTTAGTGCCAAACTTCAACTTTTTATGTTAAATAGTTTTGGAGAAAATCGGGTGTGACAGACAGAGGGACAAACACCGAAGTGATCTTATAAGTGTTCCGTACGGAATACTAAAAAACATATCCAATTTTTATCAGTAAGACCATAAATAATAACATTTTTTGGTCTTGTACTGGGCAGCATAATAACTTTTCTAGGTTTACTTGTGCTTCTGTCAATCTAAATTGCCAAATTTTATAAATTTTGGGCCGTTCAAGAGAAACCAATTTTTCAAAAATATTTAAATATTTTAAAGATCAAAGTATAACTACCATAATGCTGGAGAATTGAGAAATTTTGTTACCAATGAAGACAAAATAGAGGGTTTAAAATGTTGTTACCCCCCATATTTTTAATTTTCTGCTAAAAAAATTATAACTCGGATACAGGAACTCGATATCCTAGATATTTCAAAGGTCTCAACAGCCCTAAGCATCAAAACCGCCTCTCTCCAAGACTTAGAGTTATTAGTATTCTTCATCGAATTAACAACATCTCGTAATATATTCATTTGGCTTCCTAAAAGATTAAGCTATAATTCCCCAAATGAAAATAAATGGAATCGCTTTTGACCCGCAAATTGGGGAAATAAATACCACCTACAATTTTAATACCTGCACATGTTTCTGTTCGTTCGTGAGCCCTTAATACGTAAAATGCAGAATCATGTATCCCTTATTAGCCTTTCAAAATTTATTATTACAGCGAGAGAGTTTCCGCATCAGTTAGAGTAAAATTTACCCTCCGCATGGGGGTAGTAAAAAATATTTTTTCTGTAAAAATTCTCTACGGGAAATATTTTTTATCGTATTCTACCTTAATTCGGTCTTAATGGATCTCCTTCTATATCCAATTAAGTGGATACAGCAGACCTTTGATTACTTTGGTAGAAAAAAAATGTTTTGTACCTCTGCTATTTAATGTATTATGAACATTTACTTACGATATTGTTAACACTACTTAAATGTAACAAATAAAATTACAATTATAGATAATAACTGAACTGTGGCGAAACCAGGAGAGGGATGGAGCAGTATCTACCGGCTCTATAGATGTAGACAATATGTCCTTTTAAACCGGAACTGTATTTTTATTGGGGGATTTTCTTTTGTGAAAAATGTTCACTCCTAGTTATCGATTCGTAAATTGGGACTTCTACTTTAGATAAAGGCTCTTTTTTGTGAAAACTTGTCCAATCTAATTTTAATTTAGTCTGCTGAAAGGGAATTAAGCGTTTGGAGTTCCAGTGCAAGGTGGTCATCTTTTTTATCAATGAATTTTGCTCCCCGATTGTCATTTGACGCTTTCCTAGATGTCGATCGAAACAGTGTCTTTTTGCCCTTAAAGAAATTACCCTTGTATCGGTATGCTTTCCCAACCACTTGAACCTGGGTACGCCACTGTAGATAATATACGACACAAGGGTCTTTTCCAGCTTTTTTATAGACATGTTCTTATTTTCATGCTTAAACTGGGATTATCATCAAGACTTTTCAACTCGTCTCCAGCCAATTTGTTGAGGAATACAGGAGTGTAAAAATAGCAGCATATTCTAGCAAAACTTTTTTTCGATCTAACTATCCATTATGGTTTCATCATCAGCAGTCTCTTATTTATTATACTGTTAACAGAACAAGAGCTATGACAGTTAATAAGTCACATCAATTGGTTAGTTGGAGGAAATTTTCGATACTCTGCTAAATTTTACGCAAGCATTGTCTACTATTAGTTAGGAAAATCCTTATAATTTTTAGAGTATCTTTTAAGGGGACGGATGTCAAATGTATCTGGCTCACTATCTAGTGATGACCACATTTTTCATCTGTTCGGTTAATGATCATCTTATCTGCTTCAGCAATCTTAGGAAGCCAAAGATAACCGTTCTTTACATGTTCATTGAAATTTGGTGTATTTAGGACACATAATGAAAAATCCCCACAGATATGGATTACTACAGCAAATACTCCAAAGAAACGTATCTCCTGGCTAAACAATCTGCGAAATTGGTGCTCAACAAATACTACCGGTCTTTTTAGAGCTGCAGTAGATCAAGTAATAATGGCCAAAATGGTTGCCAACATTCGAACCGAATAGGCACTTTAAGAAGAAGAAAAAGAACATGTTCATTGTAAGTAAAACAGCTGAGATACAGCCAGCTGGTATCTGCTTTAGGTTTTCTGTGAATGTGTTAGTCCTTCCTAAAACTTTGATGACTGATATAACCATTGCTACTAAAAGTATTGAAAACAGAGTGAGTAAATTTTTTAATTAAAATGTTTGACTACTATATTTGTTGTACCTGTTGCTTGTTTTATCGGAAAGTAATGTAAGAAAATCAAAATTAAAGTTAATGGAGCACCTGTCATTTTTCACAACTAACTCGATCTCTTTTGGCAAATATAGTAGTATAGGAATTCCATCAATACCGTAGGAGGGTCTAAGATGTAATGTAGATAAGCACTGCTGTATTATGTTATACAATCTGAACACATTATGATGTCATAATACATGCTAGTAAATCTATTAAGATGCAATAAGGTATTAATTACGTGCTCATGACAAACCAATAGAAATCCATTGGTGCCTGATTTTAGACTTGCCGACCGTAGGAAGTTAAATGTTAGTTTTAGCGACAGCTATAGAGAATCGATGTTTCTACAGAATACTTCATGTTGTGTGTACTGGCAGTAAAATTATTATTCTGCTGTTTTTATAACTCTTTTTCATTTGGACGAATTTAGATTTAAAATGTTAACCTGGTCATTTTATCGTTCGATGATGTAGCTGACGTTTACTGCCAGACTAAATTTTGCCACTGCGCCTTTTGCCTTTTATAAGGGAAAGGTACACATCTCTCTATTCATAGTCGCAGACAATTTCCAAGGAAGAATCCGACTTCATTGCAAATTTACATTGTAGTTTCATATCAATTCGACTATGCAGACACTCTAAGCCCAAAAATCCTCTTCTAGGTGTACCTTGACAATGGAAATCCTGTATTCGAGTAATAGAGGATCAAGTTGAAGATTTCCATCTATTTTTATCATACACGTTCTTGTGTGCTAACGTTCAAAGTAGATTTTGCGTAGTATGCTTAACCACCCCAAAGAAATAGCCAGATCTATAGTAGCCAACATATTGGTGGCAGTAACTTTATTTACTCTGAGAGTTCTGACGACTAGATCATTTTTCGTTTTCTATACCTGCTGCCGAGGACGGTTGTACTTTCTTTCGATAGTTAAATATCTGAGTACCTTCTTCTGAGGTTAATATTTTGTATTTTTCTGCTAACTTGGAGTAGGTTTGTCATCTATATATATATTTTAATATTTTATAATAAACCTAATATTTTTTATTTGTTATCGCTTTCTATCCATCAACTAAGAGACACAGTTCACTAGGAGGTAGGGACTTAGGATATACTTGGGGAATTTCGGGCAAGTTTGAGAGGTCTCTAATAAAACACACCGGTCTAGTGTCTATTTTTTTGCAACTGTGGCGCCCTTATCTTGTTTTCTGGAAGGGAACAATACAGCCCTATGCCGACGAGGTTAGTCCTTCACAGTTTTGCTTCTACTTTCTAAGATTATCCGCCAGATAATAATTTTTTGTAATTAAAGGTATGAGTATTTAATGAAGGAAAAAGACCAGCAATAGTGGTAACATTTTTTTGTTTTCAATTTTTTTTGACAAGATTTTTCCGCCGGTTTTATCGCGAGTTTTTTTTATTACTAATTTTACCTCTAGTCCATATTTTTATTAATTTTAATACCAGTTAATTTATCCAGCAGTTATCTTATCTACCAGTTCTTATTTCGGTAAAAGTTTTGGTTGTTGGCCACTGTTGCCATTTTTGCCAAGCTCTACTTGACCTGTTTACATTCCAATCGATCACAAACTTTTTTATCACAACCTACAGGATCTATGAGAGTATGTATATATATATATATATATATATATATATATATATATATATATATATATATATATATATATATATATGGAGCATCACTTGAACCAAATATTGAACACCATTTTGAAGCTTCATCTTTACATTAAGACGCTCTAAATTTCAAGTCGATCTGTCAAGTCATTCATTTTTTATCAGCGGGTTAAAGTAGACGTGTTTAAGTTTTTTGAAAAATGGAAAAATAGAATATCGTGCAGTGAAAAATTCTACCGCAAGAAGTTACCTTTTTTTATCAGCGGGTTAAAGTAGGCGTGTTTAAGTTTTTTGAAAAATGGAAAAATAGAATATCGTGCAGTGAAAAATTCTACCGCAAGAAGTTACCTTAATACCCTGTATGGTTTTTAATGGTTCCGGTTACAAACCACTTGTAGTTTTTGCCAACAAGTTAGACTCTAACAGCAAATAGGTAGAAACGGTTTCCTGAATATAGGCAGAAAGTTCTAAGGCTTTTTCCTAATCTTCTGCAAAGGAATTCGCTTCCCCCTACCAGTAACATGTGATTTACGGTTTCACCCAATTAATGAGCGAGTCGCTTGTATTGTCATTACATGCATTGATAACATTTGGAATGAAAATTAAACTCCGTTTGTTCGTCAATAGATAAAAAGCAAACGGTTACATTGATACCGTCACCAGGGTTATTTCTTCTCATTTTAAAATTATTCCAACTTATTTCGTTTGTCTGCAACACCGCGCTGTGAAAAAACAAGCAGAATTTTTAGTTCGTCATTAAGGTCAAATTCAAGGGTTTCGTTGAAATTAAAAAATATCCACGATGGGGCAAAAATGACGAAAAAGATTTAAAACAAAGTTGACTAAAATATTTATTTCATCTTGGATATCGATAAACTTTATTATGTACGTGAGCTTGTGAAAACTGGTTGTACTAGCTCATCAAAACAAAATAAATATAAATGAAAAATCAGTTACTTCCACAAAACACTGTACTTAGGAACTTGATATGCCCTGCATTGAGTGTGCCTAGAGTAAATCAAAAGAAATTTAAAACACCTTCAGGCTACGATGTGAAATATCCTTATCTCTGAAATAACGCACATACAAATATCAAGTTCAACAAATAAAAAAATAACAAAAACAATAGACTTACACGAGTAAAAAAGCTTCTAAAATCCTAATTTAGGTGACACCATAAATAAAAAATTTATTGCTTGTGAAATACAGCCCATATATATAAAAACAGAATTACCAAAAAAAAAACTTTAAATAATATCAAATGCCTTTGATATGTGCTTTGGTAGTGATAAATTTTAATTTGTCAGTTATATAAATAAATATCTAATTTAATAAATAAAATTTAATTAGCACAAAGCAGTTGACAATTCTGTGCTTAATGTTTTATTGGTTAGCTGATATCATTCAAATTTACTTTTAATTTTAATAAAAATATACGCAGGTCCCACGTTGACATCGTCATATTTTGTGAGTCCTACTTTTTTGTTGAAACTTACCTTTTTATTACTTGGGCGCCACCAATTTTATATGTGATAACAGTGCTTGCCTAGTATAAAAATAGGGACCGCTAGGTGCTATAAACTTTGCTAAATTATATATAACTGATGTCCTATTAAACTAGGCAATAAAAAAAAAACGATAAAATATTGATTTATTTCCAGTTAGTGTTCAAATCTGCAGCTTAGTCTAGAGTGCTTTTATTGTATCATCATCATCATCATCAGCTTATACTGTCCACTGCTGGACGAAGCCTCCCTGAAGTCTTGCCACTTTTTTCTGTTCTGGGCCGCTTGTACCCAATTTCCAGCCACTCTTTTCAAATCATCAGTCCACAGACTTGGCGGTCTACCTCTACTCCGATAGGCTTCGGATCTTGGTCGCCACTTTATAATTCTCCTTGTTCATCGCCCATTCTTAAACCTAGCAACATGCCCAGCCTAGTTCCATTTAAGATGTAGAATGAATTTGACTGCGTCTTGTACTCCTGTTCTCTTCCTGATAATGCAATTTGGGATATGGTCTCTAAGAGTAACGCCTAACCCTGACATCTCCATCTTTCGTTGCATGACATATATTTTATTGATGTTTTTCTTCGTCATTGTGAGAGTATCGGTTCCGTACGTAAGAACGGGGAATATGCATCTGTCAAATACTTTTCTTTTTAAAAACATAGGAAGGTTACATTTGAATACATAGGCTAGTTTGCCATATACAGCCCAGAAGAGACCTATTCGCCGCTGAATTTCATATGTTTGGTTATCTCGTCCTATGCTGCTTTATGTCCTAGGTACTCATATTGGTGCACTTGCTCTATCTCTCTGCCACAATCCTCTTACAATTCGAAATCTGCTGGTGGATTGATTAGTTTGTGTTTTGACATGAGCGGTGGCATTTTTATATATGTATTTAATTAAATTGGAATATCGATGATCAATCAAGCGCTTCCAAAAGCCTCTGCTGATTTACAGAATCAAAAGCCTTTTTGAAGTCCACAAGTCCGAAGTCCAAAAAGCCACAAGAGGTTTATTATATTCTATACATTTTTCAATGAGAATTTTAACTGTAAGTAGATGATTATTTGTTCTAAACCTAGAGCGGAAACTGCCTGTTCTATTAAAAGGAAAAACTCGAATTTATTTGCTAGACTTTTGGTAAGTATTCTCGTGGATAACTTGTATACATGGCACAGGAGGCTAATGGGTCGATAGTTTGTAAGGTCTGAAGTATCTCCTTTTTTATGTATGATGACAATAGTTGCATTATTCTATTACGATGGAGTTATTCCTTCCAGGAGGCATTTATTGAATAACATTTTAAGTGATTTGATAATTTGTTGTCCTCCTTGTTTAATTGCCTCTACTACAACATTGTCTTCACCCAGCAGTCTTTCAAGGCTGATGTGTTTTCTTCCTCTGTGATGTCTGGGATATCCTCCGACCCCTGATTTAGGACTTATGGCATGTTGATTTCTGTTCTTTTATCTTGTAAGGTATATAATGGTTGATAAAATAATTCGATGATCTGTAAAATATATCTTTTGTTTGTTATTACATTACCATGCATGTCTTTAATCTTGCATGTGTCTTTCCTTCTCATTGTGTTCTTCCTTCTCAAGACTTTTAAGCTTTTATGCTGTTCTACATCGTTTTTAATCTCCTCTGCTTTTTTTTTGGTCTTTTGTCTTTTCTATTTTCCCTCGATATCTCTCTATTTACAGTTCTGTATTCATCTGTAGTCTTCTCTACCATTTCTCTCCTTTGCTTTATTAGCTGTTTTACCCTTTGATTTAATTTCTGTTCTTTTCGTTATTTTGGACAAGTTGTGGCAATGGCATTTTCTATAGTATTTTTTATGTTTTCAAATTTGTCATCAACTGCTGTATCTTCATTGTGTTCCAAGGAGCTGACGATCTCTCTTCTATATGAATCCACATCCTCCGGGGTTGTCTATTTTTTATGGTCTCTTTTAAGAATCATGTTGTGTCTTTCCTGTTTAATGTTAATAAACATTTTTTCTCTCACAATGCAATAGTCACTCCCAACTGCTTTTATTTAATAATAATAAAATAAAAATTGTTATTTGCTAAAACTGAGGAGACACAATAAATATATTTAAACTATAATTTGAAAGATAACTCTGGTATTGACATGAATTTAGAAAACGCTTAAGTTTACATAATGAAAGTTATTCCTTACTTAACCGTTCTAAAATCTCTTTTAAAGATGTTTATTGCTTTTGTGAGCGGCCCATGACATTAATATAAGAAAATTATGCAATCATGACCATTATAGAAACACAAATATGTAATAAAAAAAAAATTAACGTTTTTGTTCTTCATAAATTAGAAGTAGAACTGGTTAAAATTTAGATCGGCGATAAAACTTGTAACAAAAAAATAGCTGGTCTAGTATAAAAACATTAGTAAATAATAAGCCTAAAAAGAAATGAAGTACAAGTTGTACCACCTGTAAAAATCTCAGATTTTTAAATAATTTTATATTATCAGCTCTGTAGTATGTGTGTGTATCTACACAATGGTAAGCTTACTACCCAAAACTACAGAGAAACTTGATTTTCGGTAAGAGGTCTTACAAAAAAAAAAAAACAAGTGAGCAAAGCAAGAATAAAACACACGTCCATCGACGCTGCCGCTTGAAAACTAATTGCTAGCGTCGCAAGCAGCTTGTCAGGCTTGCCAACTCTGGACAGACAAAAAATGTCTTTTTAAGGCTACGTTCTACAGTATTATTTAAAGTTGAATATAAAAAGAAAACTAAACAAGGCAAAATATTTATAAGTTAATAGACATACCAATACCAATTACGTAATATAGAAAATACAAGGAAATAAATGACTATATATATATATATATATATCAAAATATATATATATATATATATATATATATATATATATATATATATATATGTATATATATATATATATATATATATATATATATATATATATATATATATATATATATATATATATATCTTCCATATATTAGCTAAACCAACCACTGCCATATACGAGTAAAACGAAAAAGCAGGTTACAGAAGCTACTAACATTATTAACGATATCTTAAGATTCAGCTACTTCCGAAGTCAAGCCCTTTCGAGCTGAAGGTCCCCAAAGCTCTGTCTTCTTTCCCCATTTATTAAACATATTCACCGCCGACATTCCCAGGTAGGACTATATCTTCTTCTTCAAATACGTCGATGACACTGCCATCACCGCCACCACCAAGTCGACCAGGATCATCAACAACCGCCTCCTACGCCACCTCAACAAGCTAGTCCCCTGGTTTGAACATTGGAGAATCCAGATCAACCCAGCAAAGACCCAAACCATCATGTTCCCGAAGGTTCGCAATACAACGCCGGCAAACCTCACCCTCCAAGGCACCAGAATCCGACGGTCAAACAGCATTAAGTATTTTGGTCTCCAAGTGGCTAGTATGGAAGGACCAAGTCGTCATCTCCGCCAAGAAAGTCGACTAACTCCTAGGTAAGCTTTACTCACTCCCTAACAAGTCCAATAAATTATCAACTCGCAACAAGCTGACAATCTACAAGATAATCAGAGCCAGATTGACCTACTCCAGCCCAGCATAGTGCCAAATATCACGTACCCATAG
Source organism: Pachyrhynchus sulphureomaculatus (assembly GCA_019049505.1). Lineage (NCBI taxonomy): Eukaryota > Metazoa > Arthropoda > Insecta > Coleoptera > Curculionidae > Pachyrhynchus > Pachyrhynchus sulphureomaculatus. The sequence goes on from CM032455.1 coordinate 75,114,148, forward strand.
ATACACCCTCCAGACCGGACAGGCCTTCCGTATCATTGCAGAAGACTCATGATTCGTACACAACACAGCTTCACCGAGACCTCCAGATGTCAACAATCCTAGAATTCAAGAGCAACATTCAGCTCAAATTCCTGGACGAAGTCACTCACCACCCCAACCCCACAGTAAGGAACACCGACTCCCTCCACGCCAAGCCCGACGCCATCTTTCACAACCCTCGGACCGCCTACCCCTGGATTAGCTTAAGTTAGCATTAATTAATTTAAAGTTTAACCTTAAGTTTATGGTCATAATATCTTAAGTTCAAATATCTTAAGTCTCTTATTATATTTATATAAAATCCTTACCTAGGCTAAGTTAGTTAGGTTCCAGACATGTATATATCTTGAGACCCAATATGTATATTCACATTTTTCCTAGTCAATTATGTATAATAGTAATAGCATTTGTAGCTAGCTAATAGTCTATAAATGATGTTAGATGTTAGAACGAAATATACCTGAACTCATGGACACTTCCTGAGGTAATATAATATTAAATAGAATATAAATATGGAAAGTTTTATTTACCGAATTGCACCAACAAAATATTAAACTCATTGAACTGAATTATACGAATCAGCAAAATTATGGTTACCAAAATTTTAAAAAACTATATTTTCAAAATGGCTCATCAAGTCAAAACAGGCGCAACCCTGCAATATATCCTCAAGAGTAAGCAATAAATGAATATAATTATCCCAATACTGACCTATCACAATATGTGAAGAACCATATGGAATTCCTACCTACCCCTATACTGATTATGCATTTCAAGCGAATGATTACCTAACAAATTCCCAGGACATGTTCCATTCTCTGAAAATTTTCTTGGATTTAATAAAAATGATATCGCACGAACTTTTCCCCAGATTTGTTATAAAATGGAGAAAATCTAATTTTAAATGAAACAACCCCTTTGACATTAACCTATACTACATTTATATCCCAGAAATCGACGCAAATTTATTAATAGATACAGGCAGCTCACAAAGCAATTTCTCAACTAAAATTGCAAATAAATATTATCCTACTCGAATTCTTAACTAAAATTTTAAAATGACAAGCGCTCATACTACTTCCTATCATAACAAAGTTGCTTTAATTTACCTTTTTGAACCATTCAAAGTAAAGACTCTTTACAAATTTTACATTTTGGCCTCTAGCAATGGATTTATTAAGTAAATTAGGATCAAGTCTCGACTTTGGCAATTACCAGATTATCACACCCGAAGCGATAATAATAATAATCATCATAATACAGATGATAAGAAATCACCCCGCGGATAATTAGATATAACAAATCCAGACACAATAGAACGGATTAAAAATTAAATACCAGATACGAGGAAACTAATGAATAAATATACAACAACGATGTTCCATCAACTACAGAAAAGATAACGAAGATACCGATCTATCATAAAGAAAAATCCCTCGTGAACTATATATGCTATACAGACTCCCCAGAAGAAGTAAGTAAAACAAAAAATAACCATGCCACTACCACCACCACCACCACAATTAATAACAATGTAGTACCAATACAGATCAGTATAAAAGAACTTTCCAACAGCGATACTTTAGATCGAATCCTTGAATGAAAACGAAACCGAAATTAACTTTAAAAGGAAAAACTGGACATATTAAGGCTGATAGAAACTGAAACAAAGGAAAATCAGATGTATCAAGACAAATGAAAAGAAAAGCCAAGACACTTCAAGATAAGTTGAAACTGAGAACGGACATCAGAAAAATCTGGAGATATCAAGACAGATGGAAAAATAAAAACCGAAACACAATTTTGGACACATCAAGCCAGATGGAAAATGAAAGTAGAATAAGAAAGAAATCAAAAATTTCTAAACTTAAGAGAATACGACAGAAAATATACTCAAGATTTTACCAAAATAATCAATCGCTTACGATTTTACCAAAGTAACTAAACGTTTAAGAACACTAAGTTGGGAATGTGGAATCTTTGGCACAATGATACTACTTAGTATATATCACCACTACACCAAACGCTTTATTTTTGCACTCGACGCACGTTTCGCTAACCATGTTAGCTTCATCAGGAGCGATGATTGACTGTCAATCATTGCAGTTCTTCTTCTAAGCATTTGGACAGAGATTTATTCATTTTGGTAAAGCTGATTTTTCTGTTCTTAAACTACTCAGTATATATCACCACTACACCAAACAGTTTATTTTTGCACTCGACGCACGTTTCGCTAACCATGTTAGCTTCATCAGGAGCGATGATTGACTGTCAATCATCGCTCCTGATGAAGCTAACATGGTCAGCGAAACGCGCGTCGAGTGCAAAAATAAACTGTTTGGTGTAGTGGTGATATATACTGAGTAGTTTAAGAACAGAAAAATCAGCTTTACCAAAATGAATAAATCTCTGTCCAAATGCTTAAAAGAAGAACTGCAATACAATATCTAATCAAAGAGCTACCGCAGTTTGCAAAATATATAAATACTTTAGACCTTATCCATGAGATATCGAGAAAGATCAATATAATACAAAAGAAAACATACTGTATATATAAAGAGTTTCAATAAAATCTATTTCAACCACTTTTCAGAGAGAGAACCACAATTCATATGTCGTATAAAATTTAAAATTGTTGAATACCGTATAAGATAAAAAAAAACCGGCCAAGTGCAAGTTGTGCAAAATGTTATGTAGGCATAAAATGATTCACAAAACATACTCCAAATGAGTTTTCAACAAAGTTTTTTCTGATCTTTACTGAAAATTGATGACCTTGAAATTTTTGTTTTTTTATATACCAGATTAATTATTGAATGTAATGCACTCGTGATAATTTTCGTTCAATCTACATCCTGTGGAGAATATTCTTTTCAAGTCAGGCGGGCGGCAGCGATTTTTCGCAATTTTTTAAAAATAATACAAAGAAAAATGTGCGTAAGTATTATATTATATATAATTTTGAACTTGTGTTTTTACACCCCACTAGATGACCTGGTAATTTTTTTTTTTCACTTCCGATTTTACCTTCCAACACTAACCCTTTATGTCAAAATTTAACTTTCAAAACTACACAGCTCTGATAAGGCCATTAATTCCTATATTATTGCCAAATTTCACTTTCTATGTCAAATAGTTCCGAAGAAAACCGGGTGTGACAGACATCGAAGTGATCTTACAAGTGTTTCGTACGGAACACTAAAATGAACGAATTATTGCCAAAAAAAATTAAGCCATTGAGGAATAAATGAAACCCCGGAACACATCAAAAGGAATCGTTATCAGATAAACAACAAAACTAAAATAACTCACTATATTAACTCATGTGAGACATATCAAAAAGCTAAAAATGCTAAGAAATAAAGCACAATCAAGACATTAACTGAAAATTTCACCTATTGTGGAGTACACGAAAAATCGATAGACAAGAAGAGAACGGAATTCAATAAGGAACCTGTAAAATAATTAGCTGGAAGACCTTTCAATATATAACACAAATCAACCATCCACTTCAAAACTCAAAGACAAAGACGAAATCAAAAGTAAATGTCACAGAATTGAAAAAAAAACAAAAATACCCTTGACGAACTTAAAAATAATAAATTTGTAAACATAACATTCCAATCGGAATGAAATAACTAATAATGAAATAAAATTCTGGAACTACAAATACCAGAAAATCATAACAATGAAAATTCCCAAAATAAATAAAATTGGAAAAAGATGATTTCAGGAAATTTTCCTATCAGAAATAAACGTTATGACTCCAAAGAATAAATAAAATATTAGAAAGATTATGAAACAAAAAAAAAGCTAGGTTACGGCGTTACAGGAAAGTATAGAAGCTACAAAAAAATTTAGAAAACTCGGACAAGCTAACCCCATAGTATTACAAGGTATAACTAACGCTTTCAGTTAACAAATAGACACATAAATGCAAGAAATCCTAACGACATATTTATTTCAAAAAGAATTAGGGATTAAGCGAAAATCACAAAATCAAATTGAAATGTATACGTAGTCCAACAAAAACTAAAAATGAAAATAACCAAGAAAAGATAACGAATAAATTGAATAAATAAAGAAATCAAAATCAGGAATTTATAATGAAACAAAAAATATACAAGCAAATCCCCAGCAAAGAAGGAACAATACACGTAAACGAATTAAAGAAATTCACTGTTTCAGATGCTTCATCAATAGATAGTGCGAATTAGAAGCACTTATATACCACAAAATTACTCAACCTTGGACCCTTTCCTAAAAGAAACACAAAATTTAAAATAAAATCAATACATAATAACTTATACAGATTCTCAATATTACTAAACAGATCATACGTATTCAAAATGCCTTTGAAAATTAAATTTCTATAGCTAAAAGTTATAAAGAAAATTTTTCAGTTCGTATGAATAAGTACATTCAACAAAAAATAAAATATCGACTCAAATAAATCTTTCAAAGAAATCAAGAGAAAAAGAGGACTTAAAAATGAATTAGGTTCAATAATAATATCAAATAATTAAAAACTGAAGAATATAATTGGACAGTCAGAATATTAAGAAACAATCAAAATAAAATGAAATTGACTGTTTAAAATCAAATATCTCTATTGGAAAAATCTATAAAAAATTTTCAAATCAATATCCTAAACTGACTGACCGAACAAAAATTGATAAAATTAAAAACGTACTGCACAAGCTCAGATCACATAATATGAGAAGAATTCTCAATAAATTACGACTTATTTGAAAAACAGGAACCTCAATCATCTTTTCCAAAACTTAATCCTCTTCATAATTTAATAATCAAACCAAATAAACTAATAAAAGTAGTTGAATTGATAAATCTATATCTAAACATAAAATAACTACTTTTCGAATTTAAAATGGATACTCTTTTCGAAAAAATCATAAAAATGAAAAGCTATAGTAAAAACAATCAAACCATTCTTATAATCGAAACTTCTATAACAGGAAAGGAAATATATAATCAGTTTCAATTATATGTGTCAACAATTCTCAAAAATAATCTACTTTATTCGAAAATACTGAATTCAAATTACTTAGTAATAAGTGAGCACACTTATTTTGTAATTAAAATTCCGTGAAAGAAGATCCTTTTCCGTGCGAAATACAATTATTAAAATTTAACCTAATACAAAATTATAGTGCGGTAATAACAAAATTCGAAAATATTGAAATTCAAATAATTATTCAAAAATAAATGGATCGTAACACCAAAAAAGTCGTAACTAAACAAAAGCGCAATAAAACCAGTGCGAAATCAAAATTAGTAAACATATAAATAAAATTTTCAAAATATAAAAACTAAAAATCATAAATCCCCTATTATTTTATATTTTAAACTAAACAAAAGTGAAACTTGTCACCTGAATAAACATCTCATTCTTTATTTCAAATCTAATGCGTTATTACAGCGATTTTTTAAATCTTTTCTCCGTACACAATATTCCTTGCGTTATAAAATGTAACGCCCATGAAATAAAAACTGAACAGTCCTTAACTGTTACTAAGCAAAATTTGCTACAATTAAAATAAAATAAAATCTTAACAGACTTGTATTAAGGTTTATACTGTAAATAAATAATAATAAATCAATTGGAGGTATACACACAATCTATATACATATATATATATATATATATATATATATATATATATATATATATATATATATATACATACTTAAATAAATATATATATATATATATATATATATATATATATATATATATATATATGTATAAATATATATATATATATATATATATATATATATATATATATATATATATATATATATATATGTATATATATATATATATATATATATATATATATATATATATATATATACATATATATATATATATATATATATATATATATATATATATATATATATATATATATATATATATATATATATATATATATATATATATATATATATATATATATATATATATATATATATATATATATTATATATATATATATATATATATATATGTATATATAGCATAAGTTTATTAAGTTTTAAAGAAAAGTGAAATTAATGTTAGTAAAAGTCAATATTTAGTTGAGCCACCTTTAGCCGCTATCAAAGCTTTAATTCTGCGCGGCATGCTATCAATGCAAGATTGTACTGTCTCCTGCATTTGAGGATGACGATTCCACACATGAATAATCTTTTCTAGGAGCTGGGTTTTGTTGGTAATCACATCTTTAGCCACTTCGCTTTTCATCAGCTCCCACACATTTTCAGTGGGGCCAATCCAACAGAGGGATATTTTTTTCTGCCAAAAAAGCTTTAACAGACCGAGCAGTGTGGCAGGGAGCTCCATCTTGCATGAAAGTGAATGGTTCCCCATTTGGAAACCATTCTCTGAGCTGCGGAATCAAACGATTTTGTAATACTTCTTTGTACTGATCTTGCCTCATTATTCCTTTGACGACGTACAGACGTCCAGTGCCCTTGCCGCTGATGACTGACCAAATCATCACTTTGGTGGGATGTTTAACCATCGGGACGACACAATCAGGATGAAACTTTTCTCCATGACGACGACGCATATACTGAGCTTTATTCTGCAAAATTTCGAATGTGCTTTCGTCACTGAAGCAGACCTGTCAAAAATAGGAAAAATATATAAACTTCCATGTTTATTTGCTTTATTTAACTGAAAATGATAATAATGTATCAATTATTGATTAAATTGCTGTATCTTACCGATCTCCAGAAGTCCACATCTTTGTCTTGCCATTGTTTGGCCCACTTCAGGCGCTTTGCTTTCATTGCAGCTGTTAACTTGGGCTTTTTGGTGGGGCGACAGGCCTTAAAATCTAATTCTTTCAATTTTCTTCGAACAGTGCGCTCAGAAGCATTTACGCTAGCATCCTGGAGTTGTGATTTTATTACCTTTGTGGTAGCAAATCTGTTTTCTACACAAATTTTCTTCAAACATCTCTCTGACCGTGGAGTGAAAATTGGTTTTCTACCGCATCTTTTCTTTCTTTTCGGGCTTAATTCCTTCCCTGACTCAATTTTCTTTTTTATGCGTCGTACACTAGCTTCAGAAACCTCCAATCTTCGTGATATTTCTCGGTTTGTAAAGGTTTTCGCAATCACAAGGGCCTTCACTTCAGCTTTTTTACGTGGTGAAAGATCGCCTTTTCTACCCATAATGAAAATAGTCCAATTACTTTTTTAAAACACTGCATACAAAATAAACTAATAACTGAGTAGTATAAAACTGTTAAACAAACAATCACAGTCCATAAAGCCACAGAAAACACGTCCGTACCTGACTCGATTCCGATCGCGACTGATACAGGTTTGTACTTCTTTACGTTCATGTATCACTTTGTCAACACAGTGTTGCCATATGTTAAAAATAAATACAAATATGTAGTCTACAACAATTCTTTTAAATAAAAATCAATAATATTGTAGTTTAAATATACCATTATTGCATAAAATCTCTTAAGAAACATAAAATTACTAAAAAAAAATACAGTGCGTCTAATAATTTGGCCAGGGACTGTACATATATATATATATATATATATATATATATATATATATATATATATATATATATATTTATATATATATATATATATATATATATATATATATATATATATATATATATATATATATATATATATATATATATATATATATATACTATAGAGGTTTTTACGGATGGTGGAATGTAATACATTAAAATTGCTGGTTTCAATCCGTTCGTCTAATAATGAATTTGCACAACGTTTCGCCAAAATCTCATTTGGCATTTTCAACTGCTTAAAGCACTTGAAAATGCCAAATGAGATTTTGGCGGAACGTCGTGCAAATTCATATTAGACGAACGGATTGAAACCCGGAATTTCAATGTTTATATATATATATATATATATATATATATATATATATATATATATATATATATATATATATATATATATATATATATATATATATATATATATATATAAATAAATAAATATACACTCCTTAAGGGGCAGAAAGGCATAAGGATTAAGTAAGTAAATATATATATATATATATATATATATATATATATATATATATATATATATATATATATATATATATATGGACTTGATTCACTATTATCGTCACTGCTTATTCCTTATGTTTCCTAACATAATAAAATATATCCTATAACCTGGCCAGAAAACATATGTATTTTATAAAAAAAACACGTAAATTGGATAGGTGGTTCTTAGGTGCTAAGCGCACTAACGGACAGACAGAGAGACGTTGCGTTTTATATATAGTATAGATTTTCTTTTGATAAATATTAAGTTAAGAATTTAAAAAATACACATAAATCGGATAAATGGTTCTCGAATGATAAGCACACTAACGGACAGGCAGACAGACAGAGAGACGTTGCGTTTTATATATATTATATAGATTATTATTATTATTTTATAACCTGGCCAGAGAACATATGTATAAATTAAAGCAAAAACACGTAAATCGGAAAAGTGGTTGTCGAGTGATAAGCGCATTAAGGGACAGACGGACAGAGAGATGCTGTATTTTGTATATATTATAGAAGATTATAGATAACCTGGCCAGAGAACAAATGTATGAATTAAAAAAAAAACACGTAAATCGGATATGTGGTAATCTAGTGATAAGCGCACTAACGGACAAAGAGACAGGCAGACGTTGCATTTGATATATATTATAGAAGCTTATAGATAGCCTGGCCAGAGAATAAATTTATGAAGTAAAAAAAAAACACGTAAATCGGATAAGTGTTCTGTGTATATATGTATATATATATATATATATATATATATATATATATATATATATATATATATATATATATATTATAGAAGATTATAGATAGCCTGGCCAGAGAACAAATATTTGAATTAAAAAAAAACGTAAATCGGATACGTTGCATTTTATATATATTATATTTTTTGCTACATGATATCGTTCCATATTTAATGGCTTTAGGCAGTGTATACGTGCTAGCGGGAAACTTTTTTCCGACTTGATTCACTAATATCGTCACTGCTTATTCCTTAGGTTACCTATGTAATAAAATATATCTTACAACCTGGCCCGAGAACGTATGTATGTTTTAAAAAAGAAGCACGTAAATCGAATAAGTGGTTCTCGAGTGATAAGCGCACTAAAGGTCAGACAGACAGGCATCACTCGAACTGTGTGACCAGTAAACAAGTAATTTGTCTTTTAAAAATTTAGGTAATTTCCAAACGTATGAAAAGAAATTAGTAACTACTTTCGACACATGACCTAAGAGTGTTAATATTTCTGAGTGTTATTTTTTAAAATGATGTGATGTTACGTAACGTAGACTTTACGAAGTCATGAGGTTTGGCCTGGAAAACTATTGGTCTGAAGAGTCATACTTGATCATTAAATAGTACGTGACTTTCAATTTTTGTTTTCCAATATAATGTCAATGAACTGTCACTAACGTCGTTTGTTAACATTTGTAGTTGCTGGCAGCCCATATTTTAAGAAAAATTATTAGTTGAGCAAAAATCCTTAGTTTTCTGTTTGAAAACTGGAATATGCTACTCGTCCAAATACTACCCAGAAAGAAGCTGTGTAACATATATATGTAATGTCTTGCGGGCACAAATTACCCAGAGAGTCTACATAGTAGCAAAAATCATTCATCAAGTATTAGCAACAATTTTAGATACACAGTATAACAAGTTGAACTGAGACATTGACATACATGCAGATAAAACGACATAAAAGAGGTCACCATTGCCATTTTGAAAAATAAGAAATTCTTTCAATCAAGTTAAAGAGATTATAACAAGGCAAAGTTCTCAAAAACAAATTATATATTTATATCCATATATCTATAAAAAAATAAAATAATGGTTTCCACAAAAATGTGTACGGCCTGACAGTTAACCTGTGTTAACGTTATACTTTTGTTATTTTACAAGCAAATAATATAAAAATATAGGAGTAAAAATACAGGACAACTTACGAATGGTAAAATATTTGGTGTCTTAAAAATAAATGAGTAACTAGAAATTTCTTGAATTTATTGATCGTAAAGGTTTATTTAAGATATCTAAAAACAGCCTCCTGTTCGAGTTTATATACTTTCGTTTATGTGGCCCTAAAAGTTATTAAACAAGCATTGTTATTAGTAGTATAACCTGAAATGTATGCATCGAGTCAACCTTATTACGATGCGACGCTTTGTGGGCTGCGAGTTCCATATTTTCAGTGGATGATTTAAATCTACAGCTTGGAATTTTTAATCGTAATTATTATTATATTACGAGTGCATATTGTTGAAAATATTTTACAATAAAATTACTCAACGTTTTATAATATGTTCTTCTAAAAACATAATAAAAAAGTATCACCGAGGACAAAATTTGTGAACGACTAAAATAATTATTATTTTCTTTGTTAAAGGAAAATATGGTACTCGTGAAAAAATCATAATTTAAAATTTTTTCTTCTCTTCACATTTTAGGATTTCTAGATCACGAGAAACATAGTCACTCATTTCTGAGAGATCTCTGACGGACGATTTCTGAAATATTCCTCAAAATTCTTCAATAGGGGATAAAAATAGAGATTGGAGGGAGTTAAAATTTCCATACTCACGTGAATTAGGGTTCACGCGTTGAATTCTGGTTTCTCAGGGGTTTTTAGGGTCGCTAATTCCATTTTATGGATCAGTATGATCACATGATCCCTTTTAGGAAAAGAAAATAGGGGTTGGAGGGGGTGAAATTTCGAAATTCACTTAATAACTTTAAACCCAACATAACTTTAAACCTAATATAACTTAATGTACCCTAAACCAAACAACTTTAAACCTAACGTAGCCTAATCTTCCCCAAATCTAACAACTACTACCTAACATAGCCTAATATACCCTAAACCTAACAACTTTAAACCTAACATAGCTTAATTAACCCTACAAATTTTGGTCATGGAAATTTAATTGTGTTCGGATATTTAAATTCTTAAAATTCTTTCTGAATTCTTACTGAAAAATATCCTGTATGATATTCAGGAATATTATATACAGAATCAGTCTCCTCTATCCTATGCTTCGCTTAATCAATATTGATCCAACTTTTTCACACACACATAACTGATTCCAATATAGCTATAGCCGTCTATCCGTTCCCAAACGCCAAGTTTCTCTATCCGCGGTCATATCGTCTGTCAAACCTTTGGAGTTCAAGGCTTGACGTATTCCTTCATTCCATGATCTTCTTGGTCTGCCGCGTTTTCTGTTCCCTGGTGCTGTCCATTTTAATAATTTATATGGCCATTTGGTTTCATTCATTCTCATGAGGTGGCCAAAATATTTTAAATCTCTAACCTCTATCCTGTCTGTTATTGCTTCTTGTGCCTCCACTGTTCTTCTTATTTCTTCATTACGCACCCTTTCTATTCTTGATACCCCATAATTCTTCTAAGGTAGTCTATTTGGAGGTCATTTACAGCGCGTTTCATTTCTGCATTTAAACTCCAGATCTCGCATACATAAAATGTAATGGATTCTACGATGGATTTTCCAATGTGTTTTTTTGTATTTTTGGAAATATTTTTACTCCACCATATACTGTTTAAGGCACCTTAAGCTTTCCTTCCTTGTTCTGTTCTATGTTTAATATTTTTAGTAGTTATGCCATCAGCGGTTATTACAGAGGTTCCTAAAGATTTGTATTCTTCTATCTGTTCCATTTCATCTTGATTATTGACTAGTATGTTGAATCTTGACGACGCATTCGTTGCTATATATTCGGTTTTTTTTATGTTAATTTTTAGACCACTCAGTTCACAGCAGTCGTATAGTTTCCTAAGCATATATTCTAGATCAAAAGCATCTTGTGCGAATATGATTTGGTCGTCCGCAAAATTCAAAGTGTATAAGTGGCACTCTCCTATTGGTATTCCCATTCCTTTACTTTTTTTTTCTACTCATGTATTGTGTCTTCTAAGTATATATTGAATAGTGTTAGAGACAAGGGGCATCCTTGTCTTAAACCCTTCTTTGTTTCTATTGCCTTGGATAATTGTGAGCCTTGTTTTATATAGGTTTTATTTTTCAGGGACACTGTGTTTATTAAGTTAATGGTATTACAATTTATTCCTAGTGTTTTCATTTTTTTCCATAGTTCAAATCGGGGTACTGAATCGTAGGCTTTTCCAAATCAATAAATACTAAATGTGTTTCTAGCGCCTTTTCAGTTTTTTTTCGAGAAGTTGTTGTACTGTAAATAGAATATCTCTACATGATCTGCCTGCTGTGAAGCCACTTTTTTCCCCGTTAATAATGTTTTTAGCTTCATTTTCTAATCTAGACTTAAACTATTTTACTAAACAATTTACTCATAATGCTATTCATACATAAATCTCTATAGTTGCTTGGATTTTTTTTGTCACCTTTTTTAAAAATTGACGTGAGATAGACTATTTTCCATTGTTCTGTTCCCACTTTTTCAATGTCATTAAATATTGTAAATAGCTTTCCTGTTCTCTTTTTACCTGATTTCATTACAAATTGTCAACAAATGTATGTTCCATGCATATCTAGTTTGATACTGATAGCTTATGAATATTTTCTATGCTAGACTTACTCGATATTTTCATTTTTGTATAATCTTTACTCTATATTTGTAAGTTACGTATTTTTTAATTAGCGGGATTCTACTGATTTGTGCTTTTTTATTTCAAACGGGTAAAATTTCTTCATTGTGCCTACTTTTACAGTATCTCATAGAATATTATGTGAATTTTTACTCGATAATAAAAACGCTAGTAAAGATGACTTACTTAAGCATATAAAGAGTATTTTTATTCTAGAAAATGAAATGGGTTCTACAACTGAAATTAAATTAATTAAAGAAAGTGAGGTACAATAAACTAATGTTTTCTGAAAAGAATAAAATGTGGTTGGATTCTAATTTCGAATCAAGGGTTGATCAATATGCAAAAAAAGAAAGGAAGACCAGCTTGCAGTGATTTCCTAAGGTCTTCAGTTTTATCCAAACTCAAAAGAATAATTGAAATGGAAAAAATATATTCTGAATCGGAAATTATAGAAGTTCTTTTTACAAACAAGTAGCAGGAGATAGTTGGTAAATACTATAATCAAGTTAATTCGTTCAGAAGACAAACCAGACCCTGAAAATAGTGGAATATTCACACCATTCATTGACGAGGAAACAATTGCTCTAATAGAAGACGCAAAATTATCAAAATATCAGTACGAACACATTGGTATGGAAGCTGCATGAAAGAATGCAAAAATCTATCTACTATATAGAGATTTAAGTACTCCAGTACCTAGATTCTATAAAAGTGACGAAGTTGGGGCATCAGGCGATATTCAATCGCTCATAAATCACACTGTCAAGAGAATGATTGAGGATCCTAGTATCAAGATAAGTCCAATCCCTGGCACTGATAGAAGATACCAGCTGCAATGTCAACAAATGGGGAGCTGATGGATCGTCTGATCAAAGTTGCTATAAATAGAAATTTCAAGATTTTGAAGCAAGTGATGCCCCGATTTTTATAATATCCGATATGTCTAACAAATATTTCGATCAATGAAAACATCTGGCAAAATTCTCACACAGCTTCAACTAAATACTGTAGGTCTATAAAATTTGAATTCGCTAAGGAAACGAAGGAAAAAACTCCAATAGAGATTACTGAGATGAAGAGTAAAATAAAAAATTTGTTATCTGTTGAAAGAATGATGGTATTTACCAAGTAAAAGTTGACAAGAAATTAACCATGTTTGATGGTAAAGTATGTCAAGCTTTAACAGAAACTCCATTTGCTGATACTTGTTATATATGCGATGCTCAACCAAGTCAAATGAATAACGTAGATACAGTAAAAATGAGAACTAAAAAAGAATGAAAACTATGAGTAAGGATTATCAACTTTGTGTGCCTGAATAAGTAGCATGGCGTGTATTCTTCATATTTTCTATCGTTTAGATATTACAACTGCAGCTAAAATGGCAGATTAAAAAGAGAAATTAGTAAGAAGAATGGAACTGATTATTTATAAACCCAAAAACGGACACGGATCATCAAATGATGGTAATACCGCTTGACGATTAGATTCAGAAACAACGTCAAGTATAACAGTGGAAGATAAAAAATTAATAAGAGATTCAGTATTATATTACAGGCATTAGCTTTGAGAGAGACAAGTAGATGCAGTTAAATTTGAAATGTTTTGTTTTGAAACTGCAAAATTGTATGTAAATCTTTTACCCTTGGTATTATATGCTAGTGACAGTGCACAAGTTCCTGTTACATAGTGCTGATCTTATCCGACATTTCTATTTGCCAACCGGCCAGCTATCAGAAGAAGCCTCAGAAGCTAGAAATAAGCATTTCAAACGATTTCGACAATACAATTCAAGGAAATGTTCTGGCGAATTAAGCAATGAAGATCTAATGCATAAGCTTGTCACTTCTTCAGATCCCCACAAAGCTTGCTTTAGAAGACAAAGGATGAAAAGAATTAGAAACATTGATCTCGAAGCAGACTACTTCAGAAATGACGTAGCTCAGTCACTGTTTATTTATTATGAATGAAAGAAAGAATAAAAAAATATTAAATACAAAAAAATACAAAAAAAAAGAAACGAAAAAAAAGAGACAAAACGAAACTATACAGCTTTCCATATCCTTGTCGTTAGTTCTGGATAGCACTAAAAGAAGGCTAAAAAGAGTGATTATAATAAATAACGTTTGCAATATTAATTAGAAACTATATAATCTACTTTTCATTATTCTCGAAAGTTCCTAGGGAATTTTTTCTGTTTTTTTTTAAGTTAGGTCCGAATTTTCTGATTTCGGCTTCGAATTCAGGGTTGCAGAAAACATAGACAGGCAAAGTTATTGGATTTGGGGAATATTAGGCTATGTTAGGTTTAAAGTTGTTAGGTTTGCGGATTATTAGGCTATGTTAGGTTTAAAGTTGTTAGGTTTGGGGTACATTAGGTTATGTTGGCTTTAAAGTTGTTAGATTTAGGGTATGTTAAGCTATGTTAGATTTAAAGTTGTTAGATTTGGATAATATTAGGCTATGTTAGGTTTAAAGTTGTTAGGTTTTGGGTACATTAGACTATGTTAGGTTTAAAGTTCTTAAGTTTGGGGTACATTAGGCTATGCTAGGTTAGGTTTAAAGTTGTTTGGTTTGAGGTATATTAAGTAGGTTATGTTGGGTTTAAAGTTGTTTAATCCTTTTTTGGACAATTTTGAGGTATATTTCAAAAATCGGCCATCAGAGATCTCTTTACAATTGTTTTACGAGTATTAATAAAAAAAAATTAACCCATTTCGATAAAAAAATAAGCCTGTAGAGATTTTTTAACAGTAAATATCTGATTTTCCCCACTGTGTGCCGGGCTGTGGTCTGTCGGTTTGTTGGTTCATTGGTACGATAACTCTCGAACAAAATAATATATCAATTGGTACATATCTAATGCCTAATAAAGGGATTAGGTTTATAGTTTTTGAGCGATATTTTTTATGGCGAATAGGGTGAAAGGAGTGGGGGTTGATAAATTTTATATGGTTTTTATAGTAATATGGTATTTTTTTGGTTGAGATGATATTATAATATTATGCATAAATATTTATAGGTAAACATAGCAGGGGTCAAAGGGATGGAGGAGGAGATTAGAAAGGTTTCCTACACAGAACGTTGTATGTCTTTTTTAATGTAGAAGAATTAAAAAATCTCTGTTTTTTTTTTTTTAATTACTTTTAATTTTAACCCAAGAAGAACGTAAAAGAGGCGGGGGTTGTTAAACATTGTATAGTTTTAGTAGTATTTTGAGATTTTCTCCAGGTTGTTTGGTTAATATAATTGGCAAATTTTAAGGATATTGTTATAGTAGTAAGGGGGTAATGGGGTGAAGTACCGTTGTAGAGAGATTACTTCACATATATCATCCTATGTGTACTTTACAGGGTTCTGGGATTGTAGAAATATGAAAATTAAATTATTTCTTCATTGCTTTCGATGCTATCAGGGGAAGGAGGTAAAACAGATTGAAGATTCTCAAGTAGTTTTAATATAATAAGAAACAATTTCTCAGGATTTTCTGGTGGGAGAATGGGCAAATTTTAAGCACATCTATTTATAATAAATCATATAAGAGACCAAGTGGGAAGAGAAGAAAGACATTCATTTTTATCATATTATAGATCTTTTCAGGGCTCTCTTAGTCAAAGGAACGAAACGTTACACCGTATTCTGGATTTCCATCAATTTCATTTTTAATTTTGAAGATTAGGTCAAAAAAAGGAGTTTCTTATATGCATTAATTTCTGTTGGAGCTAGAATTCTGGAAAATCATAAATAACAAAGCCGGTTTTAAATTATCCAAAAATAATTCTAAAATCATCTCATAAAAGTTTACTTGAATCTCTCCTGTTTGGGGTATAACTTTGACCATAAATAAATATATTACCGTTGTATCAGATAGTCAGTATTAAAACTTCCAGAAGTGTTTTGGACTATTCGATAACTAATCTGTAACTAAAAATATTTTATATATTTTAGGAGATAAAAGTTTTTTTAACGGTTTGATTAAAATCTGTTTATTCAATGTGTTACAGTGTAGCAGACTCATATTTACTCATCGGCTATCTATTTTTAAGCCATTATTAACATCAGTAGGTATACTGACTTTACCGGAATAGAATAAATTGGAAATAAATTTGTTATTATTATTATATATGCTATTATCATATTTATATTCCTGAATATACAACTAGATTTACTTCAAGAGTTAAAAATTTAGATCCAATCAAGTTACTAAAATTTCTAGTTGTCCAGTTTTCTTAAGTTTGGAAATAGTATATTTAACTGGTAAATGTAACCAAAGAAACGTTTTCATATATAATGTAAAAACTAAAAAACAAATCTTTGGAATAGATGGGAAGATTAATGATTTTTAGAATGAAAAATAATTTTCTCTCTTAAGTCATAAACAAGAACAATTGTTTCTGTTTTGAAGATCTTAACTTTAGTTATTTTATTAGTGGTGTAGCTAATAACCAAATTAGACTCGTTTTAAAGTTTTCGTAAATAAGGTAATGAAATTTGAGTAATATCCGATTTCCATCATTTTTTTTTACTAGCAATGCTGTCTGTAGGGAATGTTAAGAAAACTGTTGCGAAAGTTAAGAGAAAAAGGTCGATCACTAATGATGTGTTCTTTCCTTTTTTCTTACGTAAACTATTTAATTTCAAATTTTTGTGTACCTCGATTTTCTGTTTTCAACTTTATTTGAAAATTTTATAAGTATTTTTTGTATTTCCTTTCACTAAAACATAATTAACATACTAACAAAATACCCGTTTAGCATACTAGGTAATAGAAGATGGAAAATCTAGCGTCACTAGATTGACTAACTCTCCAAGAGGCAATATGAACTAAGATCAACTTTAATATTTTTATTTTCTTTCACTTCAGTTCCTAGTTGTTAATAAATTTTTGTTATTGTCAGTATAATGTAACCTAAATCAATAATAAGTCTTAACTAATAGTTTGCTACTATATATATAGATATATATATATATATATATATATATATATATATATATATATATATATATATATATATATATATATATATATATATATATATATATATATAAATATATATATATATATATATATATATATATATATATATATATATATATATATATATATATATATATATATATATATATATATATATATATATATATATATATATATATATATATATATATATATATATATATATATATATATATATATATATATATATATATATATATATATATATATATATATATATATATATATATATATATATATATATATATATATATATATATATATATATATATATATATATATAATATAAATTTTGAGTAAAAGTTTTAAAATTTTAGAAGCACTGCGTGCAAAAATCTGCGCATTTTGGGGGGGGGGGTCTATGTTATAATTTTAGACAATATAAATAAATAAAAAAAATTACCCAAATATATATATATATATATATATATATATATATATATATATATATAACTGAAAATCAAAATTTCGAAATTAAATGTTATAGTCTAATAGACTGAAACTAGAGTTATTACTAGACTAAAACTAGAACTTCCTTTCATTTATTATTTATTAGGAGACGCCACTGAGGTACAAATTGCATCAACAAAAAAAAGCAAAAAGCTTTTTTATCTCGTTTATATTAGGCAAAACTGAAAATAGATCTTGTTACGTAAAAACTACTTTTAAAAAATTTATCGCTGACACGACTGAAGCTAATGAAATCTCATTTGCTCGATCATACCTCTTTCGACGATAGGTTTTTTTCAGAAAAAAATATTTGCCATGACTGGTAACAATTTATCACAACGTCCACGGAGAGAAAGAAGAAAGAACACAAATTGCAGACTTTATTGCAAGTAAAATTGGCCATTTGGCACGAGTAAATGATCCTTTGATCCCAACAATTAATTGAAAAAGACTTCATTTTTAAAAAATGAATTGTAGGTGAATTTGTTTTTTTTTTATCAAACTTAAGGGCATTTATACTACCAAAACAGTAATTCTCTGTGCTAGTTATTGTTGCGCTATTTTTAAATATAGATCTTTAGCTAGAAGGTTTTTGTTGTAAAGTTAACCTAGGTATTTCCTATACGGAATGAAGCAAGACCTAACCTACAATAGACCAGAAGTGACAAAGAAAAAACATCGTCATTTGCAGAGTACTTAAAAAGTATTTATATCTAATAAAACTATATCAAATAATAAAATCAAAGGACATTTAACTGAGGTCATAGTTGCGTACCAGCAATCAAGTTTTTCACTAGTGACGAAGTTGAAAATGAAATCAGTTTCCTAAATCTCGAAAAGCTCAGGTATTGATAAAATAACCCAATAATGCTTAAGGAGTTGTCAAAAAAAAGCTACCGTGTTAATAACCTACATATTTAACGCAATCATAGGACAAAGTTATTAGCTTAAATATTTGAAAACAGCTTAAATTATGAGACATTGGAATATATACATATATATATATATATATATATATATATATATATATATATATATATATATATATATATATATATATATATATATATATATATATATATATATATATATATATATATATATATATATATATATATATATATACATACATACATATATTCCAATGTCTCATAGGACACATTTTTATTTTTAGATGTCAGTCAACTCACTGATAAGATTTAGCATGTGGAGGTATTGTACAATATAAAACAGCTCCGTTCTGGCACCTATTTGAAGGTGCTAAAATCATATTTAAGTGAACGAGAATTCAAGACTCGAATAAACACAAGAGTATCTAATAAAATGCCTATTAAATCAGGAGTTCCTCTGGGGAGTGTCATTGGACAACTACTGCCTCTTTTGTACACGACATCCATACCAGGTAATAAATATATATCGTAGGTACCTTTACAGATAATACCATCATTCTTGCAAGCCACGAAAATAAATTAATGTCATTTACTATACTACAATGATATCCAGATAAAATGCAAACATGGCTGAACAAATAGAATATTAGGACCAACGAAATTATATCTGTTCAAGTCACCTAATCCTATGGAGATAACAGTGTTCTTCAATATAATTAAATAACATTCAGACACCACAAAGTACTTAGGGAGGCATATGGACATTATACCCAAATAGAAAGGATACAGCGAGTACAAGTAATTCTAAAATAAAAGAATTTGATAGATTAATTGCAACAAAATCTAAATGGTCCTTAGAAAACAAAATCCTATACATAGTTCTCAATGTGCCAATTTTGATATATGAAGTTTTTCGTTCATTTTTCCATCTTTAATTATTATGAACAAGTTTTTATTAAAGTAGTTTATATGAATATATTTTTTTATAGAGGAATGATTCTTCTGACTCCTCTTATCTTTTAATTCTTATTTGAAAAAAAAATATGTATCTTGTGATTTTTTCCATTACTTTCTTTAATTTAATAAAATTAACTCGAAATTTAATATTATAATAGTATTTATATGAACTATCGTGTCGTCAGACACATGTTTTTTTTTTTGAAATATGAAATTTGTAATGAATTTACTTTTATATCTGAAGAGGACATTCATTTATTACTTAATTATGTAGGTACTGGTACCAGTAAACAAAGTAACATTACAATATAAGGCTAAGATAGTGATATATATGCAGAAAAATGCGCCCCTACTAGAATAAAATAGATAAAATATTATTTTTTGAGTATTACCAATAGTATTTTATCAAAGGAAATTAGTAAAATTGAGGGCAAATTTTTAAACAAGAGATATAATTATACATCATAAAAAGAAAATTCCCAAATCTTCAGTACTGCCAATGAGATAGCCAGGAAAATTAGGAAGAATACACCTTTGGTAATAATTCTATAATTTAAATGCTTAAGATACATTGATTTGTCATTTGTATTTACAAAAGCCATAAGTAAGATTACATAAACAATACACTATCAATAAATATTGCTATAATAGAGTGTTATGTAGACCTTTAGCAAATAATAATATGATATCAATCTTGTAAAATCCAATAAATGTATCTCCTTCAAAAGCAAAAGTTTATAAAAAAAATTACAAATATACTGACAAATATAAGTATAAAGTTCAATAAGAGAGATTAAAAAACGCAAAACTTTATTATCACATTTTTACAAACTAGCCTTCAAGTTTGGTTCATACAATGACCAGGATAGAACATTATCAAATTATATATTAAACAGTAAAAGAGAATTGATATTAGTATAAAAAATACAGCCAGAGCTACAGAAAGCCCTTCTCTCTTTTAAACTTTGTTAATACATTTATAAGTATTCTTTGTATTTCCTTTCACTGATACATAATTAACATACTAACCAAATACCCGTCTAGCATACTAGGCTATAGAAGAAAAAAGGCAGATGGAAAACCTAGCTTCACTAGATTGATTAGTTCTCTAGGAGGCAATATAATAAAAAACACGTGGAACAAAATTTCACTGCAAAATGAAGTCGGGTGACTATTGGCGAGTTTTTTAGAGATTCCGCTCAAGTAGAAGTAATATCATATGTAACAATAATAGGGAGAAATATGCACAGCGTTTCTGAGAAGCACGAGGAGGCATATCTTACCGTACCACTGGTAGCCAGCCGGCTTGGTTTTACGCCGACGTTTTATTCCACGAGTTTGTCTTTCTGTAGTTATAGGATATTTTCTGTAATCCCAGTCTTCAATAAAGACACAATATTTTTAAAGGCAATTCTTAATTGTTTTATCAGTCTGTATATGTTTAGACAAGAGAGTTAGGTTATTGGCTACTTATTAGATATTTGCTAACCAAATTCTCCTGTTACTAGAACCTTAGAAGATGGTCCAATTTTAAAACCAATAGCTTAGGGGCGAAATTTAATAAAGAAATATATCAAAATATGCATATATTGTCTTTTTCTCTCATTTGGCTGCAACTTCATTCCTATACATTTTTTCAAAATTATTAGTTCTATCGAGCGTCCAGATCCACACAGAATTTTATATCTTCTGTTAATACTACTGTTCTTCTCAAGCAAAAGAGAAAACGTATGTCATATAATTTTTAAATTTTAAAAGTCAAAAATATTATAATTAGACTTAATTATATCTGGAGATTTCTTAACAGATCAGTTTTCTAACAATCTTCCGTAATTGGCTTTTATATTTTTTTTAATACTAATACTTTAATAATAATTATTAGTATTTCCTTCGATTAGACCTTATTGTGAGAGAGCAATACATTTTTAAATAATAATCCTAAATTCTTGACAATATCGTCATTTGCTCATTTGACTTCAAAATCTGTACCCCGTTCTTTAGTGACTTATTTCGAAGTGTTAACTATTGTAGCGAATATCAGATTTGTTGAGTTAGTTAAGAGCCCGATTGTTAGTAGACAGAATTTCACGTTCTAACACTCAACTCTGAGGATTTTTAGTAAAGCGAGCAGTTTATTTACAATGAATGGGCTATTAGTTGGTTGACTGATAAATTACTATTAAATTCAGTTAACAAAAATATTTAAGTACTTAGTTAAGTAATTTGATATATCCCGAAAAATAATAGTTCTTGCCTTATTTTGTGTCATATATTTTTAGCAAAATTAAACAATTTAGTGATACCAATAGATACTCTACTTTTTTCTACGATAATTGCATAGCCCAAAACTGATTTTTTAAAACTAAAAAGTATTTTAGTAAGAGGTATTGGATACCTTTAGGCTGGCATTAACAAGCGGATTGGTTCTTGGGACGGACCTGTTCAGAATAGCAACTGTTTCAACATATCAAGACATAAATGATAATCTCGGACAAGTCACGTATAAGTTACACAATGAATATGGGACCATCCTCAATACATAACTGGGAAATATCTCAACAATTGATTTAGTGCATGGAAAATTAAAAACAGGTCATCTGTTTCGTAGTCGCTTAATATATCTGTACATATAAAGATTTGCCATTTTTAATTAGCGGGTAAAGAGTATTTTTTGATGGGATTTTTTTCAAAGATACATCTGGTATTCGATTTAGTCCCTTCTTCTGATTTTCATTATTAAAAAATACTTTATTTACTTACTTATTCTTGTAAATATAATGTAAATTTTCATTTCATTAAAATTACACTGAGTTTTGTCAAGTTTGTCATGTGTAAACGGACTGCAAATAAAACCTGCTAAAATTCCCCAAAAACAATTTCAGCATAGTAATTTATCATTAAAAAGTTCATTAGTACTTCAAGAGAGCCTAAATTATTTCATTTTGTGCACTACAATGTAAAGCAATTTGGCCAATTACATCAATTGTGAATATAAACCTGATCAGATCTGTAGTGTTAAAAATTTTGTTTAGCAAAGTTTAGAATAAAGTCAAAAGCCCATTTAAAATGCGTGTGGCCATTTATATATGGTTGAAGAATTATGGTCATCAGAATTTTGTTTATAAATTGTTTTTTTTATGTAATTTAATAACGTTTCAACTCTTTCAACATAATTATTGCAAACGCAGTGGAAAATGGTTTCTACGTAAACATTTGTTTGAAATATAAGTGTTTCTAGTTTCACCAAAATAAGTATTAATAAAATTCAACAAAGCAATAACGGTTTTATCGGCATTAAAATATTGGACCATTATATGTAATAAAGTTTGTTTTTTCTGGTGTACCGAGAATAGAAGAATTTTAGTAAGTTCTTTATTAAAATAATCTTTGACAAATTCTAGCAATTCATTTAGTACAATATGATCAGCTATAGCGTTGTGTAGAATAGTTCTTTCATCAAGATCTTGCAGTAAAAGAAGTTTAACACTTTAAATAGGATTCGGAGAAAGTTAGTTACGACCCAAAAGATTTATTACTCTCATCTAAAATTTAAAGTAGTCATACAATGTAATGCCGTTCACTGAAATTGTTTTTAAAGATGCTTGGAAATACGTCCATGTCTGTAGGGTCCATATGAAAATGAACTAAATAGTGTAATATTATTCTTCCTCCATAGTCAGTTTGGAGTACCTATTAACCTTTTGAGAACGTCGGTATTAATATTTTTAAGCAAATAAGATAAAAATGCAATTCAGTTTACGTAAAATTGATTCTTTCTTCTTCTTCTTTTAGCAGCCTTTTGCCCTCCACTAGTGGACGTAGGCCTCCTGCTGTCTTTTCCACTCCGCTCTATCTTTGGCTATATGGTGCCAGTTCCTGCTGACCTGTTGTTTCGCGTCATCGATCCATCTTTTTGGTGGTCTTCCCACACTTCTCCTGTGTCTTCTAGGTCTCCATTGTATCAAGTGTTTCGTTCACTTTTTATCCTCCTCTTGTCTAGCGACGTGTCCTACTTAAGTCCATTTTAGAGTTGCTACACGCTTTATGACATCCTCGGCCTTGGTTCATAGACGTATTTCGTCGTTACGCAAGTGGTCCTTAGTGGTTACTTCCAGCATAATTCGTTCTATAGGTCTCTGGGTAGTTCGAAGTCTATTAGCTGTTTTCACCATTAGTATTGCGGTTTCCAAACCATACGTCATCACAGGGAGAATGCACGTGTTAAAAATTTTGGTTTTTAGATTGATCGGGATATCAGGACTTTTTAAGACGTTACCCAGTTTTCCAGTGGCTGCCTATGTGATTCTAATTCTACTACTCAGTTACCATTTTTGGTTGGTAAAATTGATTGCCCGTCACGATTCTTCATAAATAACAAATCTGTAATATTTTGTAATTCGTTACTTACAATTTTTTTTTCATCAAGACCATAAAAACTTTTATCAAATCAAACGGCCCTCTTTTGGCCATTTTGGGCAAGATAATTTCACCTTGAAAGTATTTGGAGTGTTCTTATAAGATTAGTTCGGTCTCTGTCCATCTGTATGTCCGTCCGTCGGTCTGTCTGTCTGTTATAGCTGATTTTCTCCGAAACTATTTGACATAGAAAGTTGAAATTTGGTATTAATATAGAAATTCATAGCCTTATCAAAGCCGTGAAGTTTTGAAAGTTAAATTTTGACTTAAGGGATTAGTTTTGGGGGGTGAAATGTAATACTTGCGCACACTGTTCTTTGAATGATTTTTAAAAAATCGCGAAAAATCGCTGTGTCTTTTCTCGAAAAGTACTGTTCAAAAAATGTTGAAAAAGTTCTGGAATATTCTCCACAGGGAGTAGATTGAATGAAAATTATCACGAGTGCAAATAATTTATCTGGTATATAAATAAACAAAAATTTCAAGGTCATCAGTTTTCGGTAAAAGTTGGAAAAAAACTTTGTTGAAAACTCATTTAGGGTGTGTTTTGTGAAGTCATTGATCATTTTATACCTCCGTAACAAAAATTTTTATTTCAAAAGCAGTCAACGTACGGAACACTAATTGCGCAAGTCTAACTTGCACTTTACCGGTTATTTAGTAACTGAGTGATTATGTGTAAATTAATTTTTTCATTATTTTTTGTAGAATCTTCAGTTCCCCGAGCTATTGTAAATATCTGATCTAAAATTGGCCAAGTATTATTTCCTAGGCAATAAATATCTCAATCATGTAAACAACAATCATTTCTACAAATAAAATTAATTTTAGCTGTTGCATTCATCATATGACAATAAGAATGTCCAATTATTTTCAACGTATTTCTGTAAAACTTTTAAACTTATATTTTCCAAATGTATATTAAGGTTTTGAAGAATACTGGAGTTATAGAGTTTTGAATTAACTAAAAGAATTTTTAGTATGTTTTAAGTTTTTTCTTTACGTTTTATTTTAGATATACTATGGTTAATATTTTCGAGTAGCAATACAAAGCATTTGTTTTTGTTTAAAAATTTCCTTACAACATGAAAACCTGTTCTACGAAGAATAAAATTCGCTAAAACATTTTTAACTTGTGTATTGTCAAAATTATGTTCAAAATAATTGGAAAAGAAATATTCTGCAATACTTTGGTAAACAGATTGGCATAATGCAAGAGATCCTACCCTTACTAACTCAACAGGGTCAATTCTTGTATCTTATTTCTCGCCAAAATCAGGAAACAATTCTCTTAAAGCGTGTTCTTGATGAATTATCTTTAAAATTGTTAAGTCTCGTTTCCGTATTTCATTAGCAGTTACCGAATTGTAAAATAAAGTTTTTTCGTCGTAATAAATATGAAATATTATGTCTACAAACTCTAAATTCAAGGAATATAGATCGAAACTACTGGATAAACCTTTATTCTTTAACCTCAGTTCCTCTATCATTCTTAATTTTCAAGCGTTATTTGTAAACTCTGTATTTAAAGCATCTTGTAAACGTTTTGACACAGATTGCGGCTGTATATATCCGCTATATGGAATACTGTTGTTTCCTGTGCTTGTTCGAAATAATTTAGTTTTATGTATTCTAGATACTTACAAAGCGAATTTAAAACGTCATCATTAGTTGGAATATTTTCTGAAAGCATATTGAATTTTGAATAAATATTGCTAACGTATTCTATTTTTTTTCATTACTTAACGGATTAAGTACTGGCAACTTCAGTTTGTGTTCTAAAGTAAATACTTTATGACCAACACTTGTAAAATTTTAATCTTTTAAAGAACATATAACAAAATTAGAGTTTTCTCCTTATATGTTGGACTCATTTCATCAAATATTGGAACTGCCTTGGGATGTTTATATTCAGGATTGGAATTATATTGAGAAGATTTTTTTGAAAATCTGTTTTTGACTTGATTGATTCTTCACAAATTGCAATATGTGTTATAAAATCGATAGCTTTTTCAGTTTCAGAAACTGTAAATTTAATATCTTCTAATGTTTTATATTCAGTAGATCTACAAATGTTGTTACAATAATCATTGAGATTTATTCGAATTACCCAATGGAAAGGCTGCTTTCTTTTCAGACATATTACCTAACGAATTGTAAACAAGGATTTTCCCATTCCAGGTGTACCTCCAATTATATAGTTTTTTTTACTAAATTCATTAATTTGTATTAACTGTTCTTCATTAATGCAATCTTGATAAAGGCTATCATCGATATATTTTAAATTTCCTATTAAAATTTCTTTATAAAATATTACCATCTTTATATACAAACCAATAAATAATGTTGTCGCGATTCTCACATAGAATTTTAAATATTTGTTTGGTTTTTTCCGTCATTCGAATTTTGCGGTGGAAGAATAATCCCATTAACATAATCTTACTTATCTTTGAAAACATATCTTCTAAATGTCGTAACATTTAAGCCAATTAAATATTCCTTTGCTTACACCAGCAAGGAAGATAGTGTTAAAAATAGTGAAATATTTATGTAGTAAAATTTGATCTTTTAACTTTTATCGACTGAATTCGAGATATAAATAAATTTTCAATTGGATTAATAGATTTTAAATGTTACATTGTTTCCATTACAAACATCTTTGTTTTTTAGAAATATTATTAGAATGGCTTCATTAATAATTTTTAATAGCGGAAGTTATGTTCAAGACTTCATGTAGAGAAACACCCTTTTGTTGAAAACATACTTATTTTTTAAAAATATCTTGTGATATATCCATTTAGATCTTAACAAGCATTCTTGTTCTCAATTTTTATAAAAATAATACCTTTAAATAAATCAATTATATTGTTTATGTTCAGAAGAAATAATAGTTATTATTTTTCTGAACGAATAAAGAACTAAAATTTCAAAGAACTTTTCAAAACATTTCAACTTTCTTTAAATCGCTTTTTATCTAAATTTAAATTTATTAATAATATATTGTGCCTAATTGGCGAAGAAGATGAGTCAGTAATAAGGTTTTTATATGACATATTCGAAGCTGTTTCATTGTTAAGTGTATAAAAATAAAACTGTTACTTAACAGCAATATATTTTACCGATTTGACTTGTTCTGTAGAAGTCAATAATGATAAATTCTATACTAATTGCAACATTTGATTATTTTCATTATTTAAAATTTTTTAAATATATTCAGGAAAATTAATAACATGGGTTTCTTAGGTATCTATTAACAAACCAATAGTTATAAAAGTCCTAATTTGCTTTTCTATTAATTCTAAAAACTTCCTTTCATCATGAGTAAGAAAATGTTCACTTTTTCTTTCTTTGTAACCCATACGCCATTAAAATATAACTTTTAAAAGTATTAGTAACTAATTCGGCGTTAAGAAGTCCATACCTCTCACCTAATTCTTCAATAGTTGGTCTGTTTAATTGATTTTTGTTCGGAAACTTCATTAAAAATATAATAAGATAC
This sequence comes from Pachyrhynchus sulphureomaculatus, assembly GCA_019049505.1. Taxonomy (NCBI): domain Eukaryota; kingdom Metazoa; phylum Arthropoda; class Insecta; order Coleoptera; family Curculionidae; genus Pachyrhynchus; species Pachyrhynchus sulphureomaculatus. The sequence continues at coordinate 75,142,106 of CM032455.1, forward strand.
ATAGTTTTTCATGATCTTTATTCTTGCATTATTATGTATGTTAATCTAAAAGCTTTAAAAATAAAAGATGTAAAACAAAATATTTTATTATTTTTCAAAGTTTTTTCCTCTATAAATTACTTTTTAACGCTATGATCGAGTTCCGCATTAGTACAAGCAATATTTTTACATTTTAAATATGAATTAGCAAAGAAACGATTTTGTCTGACTTTATGCAAGGAAATAAAATACTTATGTAAAGAAAATGGAAGTTTAACATTTAAACTTCATCATCAAACTTTTCTGTTTTATCCACTTCTGTAGCTAAATAGAGTTTTGTACACTATAGTTGCTCTATGTAAAAAACATAAGAAGCTGCAGTTGCTAAACAATTCGATGTAAACTATACTTCAGACTTGAAGCTTGGTATTGCTCTTTTTCAGAATTGGATTCCTCGTAATCCGTTAAAATTTTAGCATAGTCTGAAGTTGCTTTACAGCTCCATCACGCTGGAACCCGGGTTGAATATTTTTTTTTTCCGGCATTTTAGACTACAAACGATGCTAATCAATGTAGTGAACCTCATTTTTTTGTAGTTTTATTGTTTTTTTAGGGAAAAAATGATAATTGAGATTTTAGATCGTGATTAATAAATCCAACGTTCACAAGGCTTTAAAAATTGCTTAATATCTTATGTAGTTGAATATAGTAATAAAAAAAAATCTGATTGAAAAACCACGTGAAAAAAAAATAGATATGAAAATTAGTTTTAGAAAAATGGGACTACAAGTTCAAAAACTACAAACGATTTACATGTTTGTAGTAGAATAAAATTGTAGTGTCTATAAAAAAACCGGCATATATATATATATATATATATATATATATATATATATATATATATATATATATATATATATGCCGGGTGTTATGAAATTCACTGCAATATTGGAACTGGTGGATCCTTGTAGTAAGACCGATTACATAACATTCATCTTCAATAGCGGAACTCAATAATAGGAGGAAAAAATCGTCCCTTAAGAAATGATGTCGTCAATATTTTTTTCACGCTTCCACTGGTCAACCCTAGAACTCGCCAATATCGAAAATTGTTAGTCAGACCTAAGGTTGAGATTGGAGTCGGCTTTTCTAAATTTTAAAAAGAAAATATTAAAATATTTTTATTATTTTATTCTTCTAAAACCGACAAAGGATTTGCTGGTAGTCCACAATCTACGCGGACATGACACAAAGGGTTTATACCGCAAGTGGCCGCTTTCTAGGTAAATTTCAAATTCAGGTTTAGTTTATTTACTTTTTTGTCAGTGAATGTCTAGAAATTTTGCAATATGTCGTGGGTGATGCGAGGTAACGCTCAATGTTAAGTATAGAATATAGCAGCAAGTGTAATAAATTATGTCATTTGATGCAGTTATTTAGTTATAATTGTGTTACTGACAACTTACGATACTTTATATGGGGATCGACGATTGCAGATTTAAGGTACATTTATTTCGTATGAATGTACATACATTGCACACTGCACAATTGACGCTGAATAAAATTATCTAAATGAATTATACAAAAATAGGAATAATAACACGTCAATAATAAAGTATCGATTTAAGGTAGATAAAACTAATGCGTTTTTTCACTTAAGACTAAAAAATCTTACTTTTCTTACCAGAAAATCGTTTACCGTTTAGTTAAATAAAAAATGGCCCATCTCAGAATAAAGGAAAAATATACTCTAAACAAATTTAATAAAAAAAATATATTGTAAAAATTGTTATCTTTTAAAATAATTTCTCAATTTTGTATTTCACTATTTTTTGAGAGGAAAAAGATAGTCTAATAAATAAATTTCAGCTGTGTTTTTAAAGTCATTCTTCGCACGCCTCGCACAGTTGGATGAAGTAGCACTAACTTGGACAAAATTATGTCTATCCTTCAATTTTCTTTGTTTTGTAATATATTTTTTTAAATACTCATAATATTTATTATATAACAATATTTATTATTTTATTTTAAAAAGTACCTGCAAGTTTTTTTTTGTTTTTTTTTGATTTATTTTGATGATTGATATAAATTGATTTTTTATGAAAAAATTATAAATTTTCCGTAAAATAGATATTTGGAGAGTTACGTCGATATGAAATTTTCCAACTTTATAAGGGTTTTTTGTGGTCGCAGATTACGAGAAAAGTAACTGTTTTTTTTTTAAATGGGGAAGATTTTGAAATATTTACCAATTTTGGCTATTTATCGCCTTTCTCGAGTTTGTTTAGTGAATATGAGAATGAACGTTACATATGAGATGTTCGACATTATTTAGAGTTTAAAAATCGCCAATTCTACCATAAACGTAAAATCAAAATGGTCGGGCCTAAAAAAATTGACCAAATTTGGACATGTGTCTACATTTTTTAAGTTTTTCTAGTGAATATATGAATTTACTTTACCTTTTACCTGTTCCCATATCATCTCAAGAAGAAATGGTCTAATCTTAAAACCCAACCCTCGTCAATACAAATGCAAATTTCGCATTACTTTTGTTATCTTGGAAAATGATTTAAATTTAAAATTATCTTATGGATAAAATCATTCAATTACCTCCAACCTAACATAATTTAGGAGGAACTTTGCACCAAAAACTCCGAACTAAATATGAAAAATTCACTTGAAAAAGCCAAAACATGACCCAAAGTGGTAATTATTTGAAAATCTTACACATTTGAAAAAAGGCTACTTTTATCGTAATCTGAGCCCAAAAGCCATTAGAACGTTGGAAAATTCATGTCCACGTAATTGTACAGGATCCGAAAATTACTAAATATCTATTTTATAATAATAAAAAATAAACAAAAAAATCAAAAAACTTGCAAGTAATATTCATTATCAGCATTTTAAAAATTAAAGGGCAGACAGAATTTTGTCCAAGTTATTTTATCCAACTGTGCCTCGGTGTCGTTTATCCAGCAATTTTTGTCGAAGGCTGAAAACAAATACTTCCTTTGGTATGGCATACGACGCGACGCCTTCTTGAATGGGTGTTCCCTCTTCATAGTTTACGTTTGGGGAAAGTGGTAAAAATATTATTATTTTGTAAATGCTATTTTCTTTTTTTTTATTGATGTCATTACCTTTTTTTAATCGTATTTTTTCTCAGCTTAGTTGATGGTTAGATGGTTCCAACATATTTTTGTAGAGACTGGATGTAATTTAATCAGTTTTTGTAATATTGCGCATAAAGAGTTTACAATTTTTTTAAAAGTGTTAGCGTTAAATCCCGAAGTAGACGGCTCACTATTTAAATATGGTAATCTGTTTTATTAATTATAATAATGGAAGCATCTTGTGAGATCGATATGCTTTCATTACTTGAATTTATTTAAGAAAAAGAACATTTATATGTTCAGCTGCTTTAAACAATTGTTCGGGAAAGACGTTTTTGTCGACGGGCCATAGCAGCTTTTGGTAAGCTTCTGCAAATAAACTTGCAACTTGATGACGTTTGACGACCTCGAGATGTCCTTAATAATTTTTCTGTTGCTGGAATGTAATAAGAGCTCATAGGTTTAAAAAAAAAGATACGACGAGTGGCTGAGGCCGGTGAGTAGTAATGCCTGGCAGCTGTAACATTAGCCTTTGCTATGTTCAACGGTTTCCGGTTCTTCGAATGCGTTGTATTTCCATCAAGCAGAAGTAAAACTTTATTTTTAACGACTGGCTTTACGATGCTTATAAAATGTTTCATCTATTTTTACATTGTACAGTTTAAATTATTATAGCTAGTGCTTGGAATGGGACAATACTCTCAGAAGTTGAGCCATTCTCCAATTCAGGCTTTTGTCTTTTGAATATTTAATCCTTTTTGAGTTTTTTTTTTGAACGGTGGAAAATCCAATGGTGAGTGAGTGCGCGAGTGGGTGGCTAGCCAGGTGAGTGCGTGAGTGTGGGAGTGCATGAATGCGTGAATGTATACGTGAGTGCGTGCATAAGTGGGTGCGTAAGGGTGTGAGTGAATGAGTGAGTGTGTTTGTGTGTGTGTGTGAGTGCGTGAGTGTGAAAGTGAGTGTGAGTGAGCCAATGCGTGAGTGCGTAAGTAAGTGAGTGCGAGAGTGAGGGAGTGAGTGAATGCGTGAGTAAGTGAGTAAGTGAGTAAGTGAGTAAGTGAGTAAGTGAGTAAGTGAGTAAGTGAGTAAGTGAGTAAGTGAGTAAGTGAGTAAGTGAGTAAGTGAGTAAGTGAGTAAGTGAGTAAGTGAGTAAGTGAGTAAGTGAGTAAGTGAGTAAGTGAGTAAAGTGAGTAAGTGAGTAAGTGAGTAAGTAAGTGAGTAAGTGAGTAAGTGAGTAAGTGAGTAAGTGAGTAAGTGAGTAAGTGAGTAAGTGAGTAAGTGAGTAAGTGAGTAAGTGAGTAAGTGAGTAAGTGAGTAAGTGAGTAAGTGAGTAAGTGAGTAAGTGAGTAAGTGAGTAAGTGAGTAAGTGAGTGAGTGAGTGAGTAAGTGAGTAAGTGAGTAAGTGAGTAAGTGAGTAAGTGAGTAAGTGAGTAAGTGAGTAAGTGAGTAAGTGAGTAAGTGAGTAAGTGAGTAAGTGAGTAAGTGAGTAAGTGAGTAAGTGAGTAAGTGAGTAAGTGAGTAAGTGAGTAAGTGAGTAAGTGAGTAAGTGAGTAAGTGAGTAAGTAAGTGAGTGAGTAAAGTGAGTAGTGAGTGAGTAAGTGAGTGAGTAAGTGAGTGAGTAAGTGTAAGTGAGTAAGTGAGTGAGTAAGTGAGTGAGTAAGTGAGTGAGTAAGTGAGTGAGTAAGTGAGTGAGTAAGTGAGTGAGTAAGTGAGTGAGTAAGTGAGTGAGTAAGTGAGTGAGTAAGTGAGTGAGTAAGTGAGTGAGTAAGTGAGTGAGTAAGTGAGTGAGTAAGTGAGTGAGTAAGTGAGTGAGTAAGTGAGTGAGTAAGTGAGTGAGTAAGTGAGTGAGTAAGTGAGTGAGTAAGTGAGTGAGTAAGTGAGTGAGTAAGTGAGTGAGTAAGTGAGTGAGTAAGTGAGTGAGTAAGTGAGTGAGTAAGTGAGTGAGTAAGTGAGTGAGTAAGTGAGTGAGTAAGTGAGTAAGTGAGTAAGTGAGTGAGTAAGTGAGTGAGTAAGTGAGTGAGTAAGTGAGTGAGTAAGTGAGTGAGTAAGTGAGTGAGTAAGTGAGTGAGTAAGTGAGTGAGTAAGTGAGTGAGTAAGTGAGTGAGTGAGTAAGTAGAGTGAGTAAGTGAGTGAGTAAGAGTGAGTAAGTGAGTGAGTAAGTGAGTGAGTAAGTGAGTGAGTAAGTGAGTGAGTAAGTGAGTGAGTAAGTGAGTGAGTAAGTGAGTGAGTAAGTGAGTAAGTGAGTGAGTAAGTGAGTGAGTAAGTGAGTAAGTGAGTAAGTGAGTAAGTGAGTAAGTGAGTAAGAAGTGAGTAAGTGAGTGGGTGAGTAAGTGAGTAAGAGAGTGAGTAAGTGAGTAAGTGAGTAAGTGAGTAAGTGAGTGAGTGAGTAAGTGAGTAAGTGAGTAAGTGAGTAAGTGAGTAAGTGAGTAAGTGAGTAAGTGAGTAAGTGAGTAAGTGAGTAAGTGAGTAAGTGAGTAAGTGAGTAAGTGAGTAAGTGAGTAAGTGAGTAAGTGAGTAAGTGAGTAAGTGAGTAAGTGAGTAAGTGAGTAAGTGAGTAAGTGAGTAAGTGAGTAAGTGAGTAAGTGAGTAAGTGAGTAAGTGAGTAAGTGAGTAAGTGAGTAAGTGAGTAAGTGAGTAAGTGAGTAAGTGAGTAAGTGAGTAAGTGAGTAAGTGAGTAAGTGAGTAAGTGAGTAAGTGAGTAAGTGAGTAAGTGAAGTAAGTGAGTAAGTGAGTAAGTGAGTAAGTGAGAGTAAGTGAGTAAGTGAGTAAGTGAGTAAGTGAGTAAGTGAGTGAGTAAGTGAGTGAGTAAGTGAGTGAGTAAGTGAGTGAGTAAGTGAGCGAGTAAGTGAGCGAGTAAGTCAGCGAGTAAGCGAGTAAGTGAGCGAGTAAGTGAGCGAGTAAGTGAGCGAGAAAGTGAGCGAGTAAGTGAGCGAGTAAGTGAGCGAGTAAGTGAGCGAGTAAGTGAGCGAGTAAGTGAGCGAGTAAGTGAGCGAGTAAGTGTGCGAGTAAGTGAATGAGTAAGTGAGTGCGTGCGTAAGTAAGTTAAGTTAGTGAGGGAATTAGCGGGTGAATGAGTGAGTAGCTGAGTGCGTGAATGGGTGGATGAGTGAGAGAGTGGGGGGGAGGGAGGAAGAGAGGGAGGGAGCGCGTGCGTGAGAGAGTGGGTGAGGTTGAGTGAGTGAATGCGTGACTGATTAAGTGAGTACTTGTGAGTGCATGAGGTGAGTGAGTGAATGCGTGAGTGAGTAAATGCGCGAGTGCTTGAGTGAAAGAGTAGGTGAGTGAATACGTGAGTTAGTGAGTGACTAGGTGAGTGAGTGAGTCAGTGAGCAGGTGAGTGAGTGACTGAATGAACGAGTGAGTGAGTGAGCAGCTGAGTGAGTGAGTGTGCGACTGAGCGAGTGAGTTAGTGGGTGGATGGATGTGAATGAGTGAGTGAATCAGTGAGCGGGTGAGTGTGTGAATGATTGAGTGAGCGTGTGTATGTGTATTTCTGTAATTGATTATGTACATGTACTAAGTGTTTCTTTAAGAAGGTATAAATATGAGTAGCTTATAGTTAGTAGCTATTTGTAGCCTTGAGTAGCGGCTACGAATATGAACTACTAACAATTTGAACGATTGTAGTATAATCAATTCCTGTAAGAAGTACGATAGAGGTGTGTATAATTAAAAGATTATGATTAGTAATTCTTTGTATTCTTAGCTAGCAGCCACAAATATAAACTACTAACGATTCCAATGATTGTTGTAAAATCTGTTTCAGGGAAAAATACCACGCCGTGTGTTACCACGTGTATATTAGATTCAGCAACTATTATGCCCAAATAGAAGTGTGTAATTAGTAGTCTATTGTTAGTAGTTGTTTGTAGTCTTAGGTAGCAGCTACAAATATAAACGACTAACGATTTCAATGATTGAAGTAGAATCTATTAAAGTGAAAAATACCAAGCCGTGTGTGTAACCGCGTGTACGCAGGACTATTTTGTGTCAATACGAGTGAATAATTAGTAGTTTACGGTTAGTAGTTGTTTGTAGTCTTAGGTAGCAGCTACAAATATAAACTACTAACGATTTCAGTGATTGTAGTCGAAGCTGTTTCAGTGAAAAATACCACGCTGTGTGCGTAACCGCATCTACAGTAGATGCAGCGACTTTTTGTGTCAATAGGACTGTATAATTAGTAATTGACGACCTCCGTCTAGAAGGCATTGTGGGGGTCGGCGAGACATAAAAAACATTTATTGGGTGGTAAATTGCTTTTTTATATTGCCGCTCAACATGCGGCTGCTTGAAGAATGGTTCAATAATGGAGATTAGACTTATTTCAGCCAGTTTTTGAACAAATGTTCTTCGATTTTTAAATGGATTTTCTAATTCAATTTGCACCAATTTTATTTCACATAACCTAGTCATCAGATGAAGGTAATGACAAGGAAACTAAAGGGAGATGTTTTCACAGAAAACTGCTAAATGTAATTGAAAGGAACAATTATGATAAACTCATCAGCTTATTTAATACTAACTAGTTTATTGTAAAATCAATTATAAATTTAAAAGATATTTCTTACCAAAATAATACATTGCTGCAATTAGCTCTAAAAAAGAGGAAACGTTACTTAGACTTGCACAGTGACACGAAGAAAATACATCTGCTGATAAAGATGGAAGCTAATATTAATATTCATAACGATTTGGGAGAGATCCGTTACCACAATGTTAACAAATGAATTGATTCTGAAAACATAGACTGGAACCCTCTAAAGTCTCTTTTCGTATCTAATCAGCCATCCTGGTCTTTAGACTCTAATAATAGTAAGGGTAAAGCAAAGCTTCATCACGCTGGAACCCGGATTGTATAAAACTTCATTTTTTTTTCGGCATTTTGGACTACAAACGCTGTTAATTAATTTAGTGTATTAAACTAACGTAGTTTCAATGTTAATTAGGAAAAAATGATAATTAACATTCTAGATCGTGACTGATAAATCTAACGTTCACAAAGCTTTAAAAATTTCTACTGTACACGCAGTTACACAGATGGCGTGATATTTTTCACTGCATTAGATTTTATTGCAATCATTGAAATCGTTAGTACTTTATAATTGTAGCTGCTACCTAAGACTACAAACAACTACTAACCACAAACTACTAATTATACTCTTCTATTTTTACATAATAGTTGCTGTATCTAATATACACGCGGTAACACACACGGCTTTTTTTATGGGGTCTAGCACACGTGCTACAGAGAAATCCCTAAAGCGCTACAGGAGCGACACGTGTGCGGAGAAAGCGATTTACGTTGTTCTTGAATAGCTGTAAACTGTACTCGGTGGGAAACACAGTCCTGGGCAAATTATTCCAAAGGGATGATGTTCTCCATATAAATGACTGCTTGAAAAGCGTTGTACAAGAAGTAGCGCGACGTGTACTTCTAACATGCACCGCTCTGGGAGGAATTAAGCAAGCTACATCTTTCGAACACTTTCCATGAAAATACTTGTAGAATAGGCTCAAGTCGCCAACCGTTCTTCGATGTTCCAGCGAATCAAGGCCTCCTGTCAGTTCCGGGTCTCCAATCAGACGAACAGCTCTTCTCTGAACAGAATCCAACAAATGCAGTGTGTGTTTGGGAGCGGAGCTCCAAACATGGGAGCAGTATTCCATAGTTGGTCGAATTGGAGCTTTGTAAAGAATTAACAGTTTTTGTGGAGTGTAAAGCTTTCTGGTTCGAAATAATATTCTCAACTTTTGAGAAGCTCTCTTTGCTATGCCTGCAACATGTTCATGCCAGGCCATATTTGCACCTAAATTATTGCCCAACAAATTGAGTGACGATGTTAGAAGAATGGAGTGCCCCAACATAACTATGTCGAGTTCAGCAACGTTAACTTTTTTAGAAAAAACTGCTGCCTGGGTTTTTGTAGCGCTAAATTCCATTTGGTTACTGTCACCCATAGATAGGATTTCTTCTAGGTCTTTGTTAAGTTGAATGACTTCCTGCTGTCTGCGGATATTCGTCTGAGTAACCGATTTCCGAGCATTCAAAGTGAATGAAGTGATAAGTGTACTGTCATCTGCAAAGCTATAGATTGGATTCTTGGTCTTTTCAAGCAGATCGTTAATGTAAATGAGAAAGAGAGTAGGAGACAGTATGGAGCCTTGGGGTACACCGGCATTGAAAGTAAAAGTGTTAGAAAGAAATCCGTCGACTGCCACTCGTAAAGAACGCTCTCTGAGGAAACACACAAACAGAACTTTTCAGACATACCATAAAAACGTAGCTTAGCCAACAGCCCATGGTGCCAAACACGGTCGAATGCCTTGGATATGTCAAGAGCAACCGCTCGAGATTCTCCAAAGTGTTCAATTGCGTTGTTCCAAACATGTGTTACATAAGTCATAAGATCTCCTGTTGATCTATTTTTACGAAAGCCATATTGGTGATTGCCAATAATGTTGAATCTTTCAAGATATTTTAGAAGATGCTGATTGATAGCCTTTTCCATGACTTTCGATATTATTGAAAGCAGTGCGATTAGTCAGTAGTTATTTGGCATGGTCTTCTTGTATTTTTTAGGTATCGGCTGAACTGTGGCACATTTTCAGCATGAAGGAAATATTCCTTTTCTGTAGGATAGGTTGAAAAGTCTACAAAAAACTGGTGTTAGTTCCCTCGCAGTTTTTGAAAATTATGGCAGGTATTCCGTCAGCTCCAGAAGCCTTTTTTGTGTCTAGCTTCATCAAAATACGTTTAATGATACGTTGTCTGAAGATAATATCGGGCATCCTTGACTGCACTATGGGAATAGTGCTTTCTCAACAGGTGTCGTTGCAATAGAATTATCTGGCCGTGTGAGTGGTGGTATGGTAGATTTGGTGACATTTTGACTAACTGCCTTAGCAACTGACCAGAAGGACCTGGAATTGTTGGGACAGGCGAGAAGTGTGTTTCTAATCCGTTGATTGTGTGCCTCCTTGGTTTCGTCGATAATTTCTTTACATCTGTTCCTGGCACGAACAAAGGTGTTACGATTTATGGTATTAGGATTTTCACGCCATTGTCGGTATGCAAGATGTTCAGAAGCAACAGCTTCTTTGCATTTTCAATCAAACCAAGGCTTGCCGTTGGAAGGGCATTTCTTCGAAAAAGGGATGTAGGCCTCCATACCGGCCAAAATAACATCGGAAACCTCCCTGGCGGAATCAAGGGAAGGTTCGAAAGTAGTTTATGGTCGGAAGAACCTAACGGCGGATTTACGCTGGCCGTGTAAATCTCCGGATTAGTGGTTAAAAACAGATCAAGAAGACTGGCGAACTCCCCGTCTCGATCAGGGATCCGTGTTGGTTCGTCAATAAGCTGAGTTAAGCTACAACTGATTGAAAATAATTCGGCTTCACGACCTTGTTCGTTGGTAGTATTTGAATATTTAAGCCAGTTGATGTTGTGGACATTAAAGTCGCCCAGGATGGCAATTTCGGCATTTGGATAGTTAATTTGTAAATGATCGATGGTGTCTGCAAGAGAAGCGAAAAGTTAGTATCACTTGGTGGTCGATAGAGGATACAGATGAACCTTGTGGTTGGTTAAGTCGTTATTTTTAACTACGAAACATCAAAGTTTGGGGGCTCCAGAGCCTCTTCTCGTTGCCAAGAGAGGTCGCTTCTGACAAAAAGACAGATTCCAATGTTACGCCTAAATCGGGAATAGAAGTCGTACCCAGGATAAAGATAGTTGACTGTCCTGGTCGATGAACTGACTTTGGATTCACAGAGAGCGAGTACATGAGGTTTATTTGATTGCAGGTGTTGGTGCACTGAATTTATGTTCGAGTTTAAACCTCGTATGTTGCAAAAATTCATTTTAAAATTCTGATCTCTGCATGTCGACGCCCTTGAACCAGCCCCCACCCGGAGATCCGAACGGGGGGGGGCTATTTTACCTCCGGAATTTTTTGTATCCAGGTGCCTCTTCATGCTATTTGGTCCCACAGTTCGGGACATCGGCACAGCCACGAAACGTAAAGCAACTTCACGCAGCATAAGCTGATGCGTTGGTATCACACCGGGCGATGCTGGTGGGATCTGGGTATCTACCATCTAGGTTGTTCTTAAAGTCGCCTCCTACGACAGGCAGAACGTACCGGGGGAGATATTCTATCCCACTACGTGGTAATTTTCACTGAAATAGATTTTACTACAATCATTGGAATCGTTAATATTTTATATTTATGGCTGCTACCTAAGAATACAAACGACTACTAATCATAATCTTTTAATTATACACTTTAATTTTTTTTTATATTTTTTTTTCACTTGCATGTAGCTACAATCGATTTCTTATGTTACGCTGCTCACTTCTTCACATAATTTTTCCTTATGGGAGCTGTACTTTTCTAAGATCTAGTACCAGCTTTTTTATGGACACTACAATCAATTTTAGTCTACTAAAAATAAGAAAATCGTTTGTAGTTTTTGAACTTATATATGTTTTGAGAATCAATTTGTTTGTTAACAATGTGGTAGGGGATCTCTTCCAAATCGTTATGAATATAATATTAGCTTCCATTTCTATCAGCAGATTTATTATCTTTGTGTAACTGTGCAAGTCTAAGTGACGATCTCTATTTTTTAGAGCTAATTCCAGCAAAGTATTATTTTGGTACGTAATATCTTTTGAATTTATAATTGGTAACTAGTTAGTATTAAATAAGCTGATGAGTTCATCATAATTGTTCCTTTCAATTACATTTAACATCTCTCTTCAGTTTCCTTGTCGTTACTTTCATTTGATGAGCAGGTTATCTGAAATAAAATTCGTACAAATTGAATTAGAAAATCATTTAAAAGTTGAAAAACAATTGTTCAAAAACTGGATGATATAGGTCCAATCTTGTTATTGAACTATTTTTCAAGCCAGCTCGTATATTGAACAACAATATAAAAAAGCAACTTACCACCCAATAAACGTTTTTTTGTCTTGCCGACCCTCACAATGCCTTCTAGACGAGGGTTAAACTTCAGCAAGGCTAATTGGAATAACTTTGCGGCTAAGCCGGATTCCGAGGTAAACTGCATTGAACCGATCCCAGAAAACCATGAAAACTTTATGGAACTTGTTAAGAAAGTTTTTCTACGATAGAGGCTGCCGACAGCAATACCAACGTTACCAAACAGTTGTTCATTAAATATAACGAGCTATTTGAGAGGGATCCTTTCAATGAAGAAACGATCGAGTATGAGTCGATTCTACTTCAAACAATGAGCGAAGCGAGGCAACCAAAGTGGGTTGAGATGGTGGAGAGTATGGACATGACTCGTAGCCGCTAACGAGTGGGTTGAGATGGTGGAGAGTATGGACATGACCCGTAGCCGCTAACGAGCATGGAAAACTACCAATGGCATCTCCTGTAAACAACAACAAAAACAGTATAGAGCAAATAAAGTGGCACATCAAGTAATTGTTAGCTGGAAGACATAAGAGAGGCGTAAGTTTCCAAAGTTAGTAAGGGATACTAACGCCGAAATGAACTTTCTGGAAACTCTCCTCATTTTGCAAAAGCGAGAGAACATCGTAATAACTTGTATAAAAAATGAAAAGGTCTAGACGATTTGTTTAGCGAACAAATAAAACAATTTGGAGCAAATTTAAAGAGCTCTCTTGTATATGTTAAACAATTGTCCGGTTGTCCTGCAAAATACCAAAAGTGTGGAGAAAAGCTAAAGTCATTGCGCTGCTAAAACCAAGCAAGGACCCAAAGGAGCCCAATAGCTATCGCCCAATTTCTTTGTTGTGCCATCTCTTCAAACTGTACGAGAGAATGATCTTGCATTGTATACAAAGTTACTCTGACTCCAAGTTAATCCCACAATAGGCCGGGTAAATCATGCTTAGGACAGGGTTTTAATTTCACTGAGCATATTGATTCCCTCAAGATTCTATGTTACGCTGTACGTAAAAAAGAGTAGATGGAGGGAACAAAGACACGGCTTACTCCAAGGAGTAAGGCGCCATGTATATTAAGAATCAGCCGATAACGAAAAACATACAGAGCATTTTCTCCATGCCATTGCGATTCAAGATCGAAACTACAAGAACTTAGGAAGGGGCTGCAAAATACTGTAACAATCATGTCGCAGTACTATAAAAACAACTAAATAAAACTCAAGTAAGTGCTTTTCACTTAAATAACCGCTTGGCAGTAGAATTGCTAGTAACATGGGAGGGTAGAAATGTGGAATTCACAAATACTCCTAAATACCTTGGAGTAATACTGGATAGGACACTCATATATAAATACCACTGTTACAAAACCCGACAGAAACTTACTAAGAAAAATGGTCTTTTGAGAAGGTTAGTCGGAAGTAAGTGGGGGGCGAATCCGCATGTCCTAGGAACAATGACCCAGGCCTTGTGTTTTTCTACTACAGAAAACGCCTGTCTAGTATGGAATCGATCTAGGCCCTCTAAAGAAGTTGACATTACACATGCAAGGTAGTTACAGGCTGCATGAGACTTACACAGCTTTGTAAAATGTACACAGCGGCCGGTTTCGTAACTCGTTTTAATTATAGGTTAGATATAGAATACATGGAAAAATTCAAGCAATCATTCGACGAGCGACACATACTTTATGTTGTAGATCAGTTTTTAAGTAGACTCGAATCGAGAAGAAGCTTTCTTGGGAATGTTGACATCGAACCTCCAGAAGGACACCCTTTTCCAGAAACTCCACCTATCCACCTAACAACTCCAAATTACACTGGAAGACTTGGAAGAGAAGGCTCAATAAAATCGGTACCGATGCCACGGTAAAGACAAATAGGATAGAATGGAGACTCCTAGAACTACAGGATTTTTTATGAGACTGTGGGGATACACAGGATATGGCAAATCTATTTTCGTGCAGGCAATACCCCAGCAGATGGCGCGTTGATGATCTGTGGACGACTGATAGTAATGCACAATGCGACCTGTTATTGGGCTGAAATATTATAATTATGATTCGGACTCGTAAACTAAAGAAAATAAACCATTTAATTATAAGAGATCTTGGTGATATTACCTCCATGTTAACTGGATTAATATAATTAATTTTGAAAAACTATTTGATTTATTTTAGCCATCTTAGCCGTTTGTATTTCTAAAATTTACTTTGTATTCAACTCAACATTTTTTAGGTTACTCAATCTCTTCTATATACCATTTCTGTTAAAATTGGAAATAATGGAAAATCGCTGAAATAGAAGGAAATTGCGACATATACGCAATTATCTTTTTAGCCCCCTACCTCATTCCTTTCACCCGTGTATATTTTACTATAGAAAAATTCTTTTATATTTAGTATCCAATATTCCAATAAAAAACCAAGTACTGTTGAAATGATACACACTAACTTTTCACCCTCTTCCCATATAAGTAACGAAAATGAAAATGAAAAAAAATCGTAATGTATCGATGCCTTGAGTAAAAGAACGCCGAAAAAGACAATACAAATACCAAGCCACTCTTCTACCTTCCTTCTCCACCCCTTTGGTACTTTATATGTTTTATTAAGAATGATTACTCTCAAAATTTGCATATTTACCCATACAAAAAACCTGCAAAAATTCGTAAAATACTATAGAAATTATACAAGATTCTCCTATTTCTTTCACCTCCTTTCAATATTAAAAGTGACAATAATGAAGAAATAACTTAATTTTTGAATTTCTGCAGTGCAAGAGCCCTAAAAATGGCATATAGTACGACATATTTAACCCAGTACCCTCCTATTAACGCCTTATATATTTTACTATAAATTCTCTGGTTAAACTTTACGACCTCCACCATTTTTACCCCCTTCTTGAGTTAATATAACAATCTAATTTTTGAATTTCTAGTTTCCAAAAATCTTGAAAAGGACATATAACGTTATATATACCAAACAGTCTCCTCTCTCACCCCTTTTATGTTTTATTACAAATATTTATGCAAAATATTTATTTATTATCTGAAGAAAAAATTAGCATATATTAAGATAGTACTATTAAAACCATAAAATAGCTCTAACCTTTAAATGAAGTCAGCTGTTTTATTTTGATGCATCTTAAATGGGCAATTGCTCGCCATATAAAATATCCTAGGTTGTGTGTGTCATAATCACGAAATGCACTAAGCACCACTTTATATTGCAATTTTTACATGTACACAGGATTTTTATTTATAATTTTATATAATAAAATCTCTTCTGTGAAGTAATTTTGACATTGACATTTGATGAAAAGCTATTTTTTGTGAATTCTGCTTTATAGACATTTTTAGAATTTCTATTTGAAAATATATTAAGATAGTACTATTAAAACCATAAAATACTTAACGATTCAAGCCCCCTTTGCCTAAAGCGATATCGTTCAAAAACTATAGGCCTCATCTCCTCATTAGATATTATTTATGCATCAAGTTTGAAATGGATATCTCACTTAATTCAAGAGTTATCGCGCCAACAGACCGATAGACCGATAGGCCAAGAAACAGACAAACAGACTGACGGAAATGAGTGACTATGCTTTTCGTGGCCTAGGAACCCTAAAACGTGATAAAGAACAAAAATCTCGGATCGCGATTTTTTCACGAATTTAATTCTTTCGTTTAGCAAGGAAAGTAAAAATAGATCATAAAGCAATATTTTAATCAAATAAATTGGTGAAATCATTTACCCAGCACTTTCCATGCAAATATGCAGTTCTAAAATAAACACAATATTTGATTATCTTAGGCTAAAGAATGACTTAAATCTTTTTGGTGAAATATTAATGAAAAAATCAAAAATTTACTGTGTTTAAATAATCCAAGAAAATAAGCACTGAATTTGACTTTCTCAGGGAAAGAGTACCTTAATCCAATTACCTCCAATTGATATCATTGGAATCACATTTTTTTTTGCAACGTCGCCATTTTTAGTGTTCCGTATGGAACACTTATAAGATCACTTCGGTGTCTGTCCGTCCTTCCGTCTGTCTGTCCGTCTGTCACACCCGATTTTCTCCGAAACTATTTGTCATAGAAAGTTTAAATTTGGTAATAATATAGGAATTGATGGCCTCATCAGAGCCATGTAGTTTTGAATGTTAAATTTTGACTTAAGGGGTTAGTTTTGGGGGGTGAAATCGCAAGTGAAAAAAAATTTTTTTTACTAGGTAAACGAGTGTGGTGTCAAATGAAAGCTTGTGAAAACACGAGTAAAAATATATATATAATGTAATACTTGCGCGCAGTTTTCTTTGTATTATTTTTAAAAAATCGCGAAAAATCGCTGTCCACCCGCCTTATCTCGAAAAGTACTTATCAAAAAATTTTGAAAAAATTCTGAAATATTCTCCACGGGGTGTAGATTGAACGAAAATTATCACGAGTGCATTACCTTTAATAATTTATCTGGTATAGACAAAAAAACAAAAATTTCAAGGTCATCAGATTTCAGTAAAGATTGGAAACAAACTTTGTTGAAAACTCATTTGGGGGTGTGTTTTGTGAAGTCACTGATCATTTTATACTTCTGTAACAAAATTTTTTATTTGAAAAGCAATCAACGTACGGAACACTAATTGCGCAAGTTCAACTTGCACTTGACCGGTTATTTCTTATAACATATTTATATCCTCAGGTATACCTTATACATCTCATAAAATAAAAGTTTAAACGTTCACAGCTGAAAATTTAAAGTACTTTGTTGACCATGAGATCCCCCGAGCAACAGAGCAAATAAACTTTTATAGGATGTTTTTAGAAGTTTTCTTTGGGTAATTTAATACCACTTTTGTTACGTGCGATTCTTCAGAATTTTAGATTCAATGAAAATTGACGTTTAAAAGAAAAACTTTTTTACCTGAAATACCTCTTACGATTACAATTAATATATCCCCTGAAGGGCCGTTATTGTACGCTCAGGTCTGTGTTGCCAAACTTACGATTTTCTTCAATGATTAGGAATTTTTAAATTCTGGATACAATTAATATAACAAATCAAAATAATAATAGATAATACACCGCACAGGTAGCAAAAATAATATTTAACCATAATTTCTTATCTATTTTATCAAAAGAATTTTCTCGATTATAGGCGAAAGCAAACTCGTAATTGACTTGATCATTACTTGATGAAAATCCATATCTTATTCAATTCTGATAGTGAAAAAAATGAAAAATGTCAGGTACTATTCACCAATATAATAATAAACGAAGATTTTTGCAAGTGAAAATTAGAAAAAAAAAATTTCCACTATCAGAATTGAAAGCAAGTTCGTTGATTCTTGAAGTCATGGCCTCTTAACAAATAGCTCTAACCTTTAAATGAAGTCAGCTGTTTTATTTTGATGCATCTTAAATGGGCAATTGCTCGCCATATAAAATATCCTAGGTTGTGTGTGTCATAATCACGAAATGCACTAAGCACCACTTTATATTGCAATTTTTACATGTACACAGGATTTTTATTTATAATTTTATATAATAAAATCTCTTCTGTGAAGTAATTTTGATATTGACATTTGATGAAAAGCTATTTTTTGTGGATTCTGCTTTATAGGCATTTTTAGAATTTCTATTTGAAAATGGTTATGATTTAAACTGCAAGCAATAAATATTTATAAAAATAGTAAAAAAAAATAAGAAATGAATAGTCTAAATTAAAAATTTGGAAAAGGTTATTTGAAGTTCGTTATTCGCATCTCTATTGTAGTAGGGTCTGTTTAAGAATTAAACTAGGAAAGTATTGGTTTTCAAAAATACAAGTAAGTGAGAGTTGAGAAAACTAACGATAGAACAGAGGATCACGTACCCATTCTTTCTCTCCATACAGTTGCATTTTCTAGAAAAGAACTAGTCGTTATGCATCAAGTATATTACACTATTTAAAATAAAATATAAAGTCTACTGCTAGTACAACAAGGAAATATTAACGTCTACTGCAGTTAAGCTAGGTGATACCTATCTAAAATTTAACCGGTTACCAAGAAAACTATGGCTCTAAACTTGGTTTACGTCAATGCGTAGTGCTTATAGTAGGTTATGTCTTAGTAGCAATATAAAATATATAAATATCATTAACAGTACAAAAAAATGGAAAGGCGTCGAACCACCAGAGGGCCAATAAGGTACGATTCTCACGCAGAGTTATACACGACCAATTTATACTCATCGTGAACGCACCCTGAGAAAAAGCTTCTTTCCCACGTGAAAAAGATTTGACGTTTTTGCCCGTCAGCTGTTTACGTTGGAAAAATAAAATTTATTCCACAAAATTAAACGTTTAACATCTGTTAAACAACTGAAAATAACACGAAATACCATATACTAACTTCCCAAAAATATAGCCCGGAAGAACTTCAAAATAATTATGCAAAATAACAAATCAGAATACCTAAAAAAAGATATTTCAATTTATGCCCTAATTAAAAACATTTGAATATTTTATTTTTATATCGAGGGCCAATTTTAACCATAACAACTAGCTATATTGCCACATCTATTGGAATCAGACTGCTGAAGTACAAGTAAATGAAATAGTAACAAATAAAATGCCGATTCAGTCAGAAGTCAGGCGAGGCTGCGTACTGTCACTGTTTAACTTATATTCCCAAGTCATCTTCAAGAAAGTATTATAGGAAAGAAGTGAAGAAATCAGGTTAGGGGGTGAAGTGATAAACACCATTCGCTTTGCCGACGTTATCGTGATATTAGCAGAAACATTAGAGGACCTGCAAGCATTAGTTGCAGGTCCTTTAATGTTTCTGCTAAGCGTGAATAGAGAAAGTGTCCAAATGGGTCTGACGATAAACACGGAAAAAACAAAATTTGTGGTCACTTCTAAACATCAAACCAACAATTGTCAATTATTTCTCGAAGGGAAACAAATAGAACGTGCAGAAAAGTATAAATATTTAGGCACCTATATCACATCCAACATTGACCAAAACACTGAAATTAAAACCAGAATAGAGGTGGCCAGAAAATCATTTTTCAAATTCCGGATCATGTGCAACAGAAACTTATCTCTCGCTCTAAGATTACGTTTCCTGGAATACTACCTGTAGTCTTAACTCTTGTATGGAATCGAAATATGGACGTTGAAGCAACATACTGCTAAGAAACTAGAATTATTTGAAATGTGGCTTTACCTAAGAATATTAAAAATCCCTTGGACAGCCAGGTTCACCAATGAGGAAGTTCTACGAAGGATAGGCCAAGACAGAAAACTCTTGACAGTCATAAGAGTACGAAAAACATCTGACTTAGGTCATGTACTCAGTAACGACAAATATTCACTATTGCAAACTATTATGAAGCAAAGAGTTGATAGTAGAAAGGGTCTCAGAAGAAAAAAGTAGTTTTGGCTGAGAAGCATCAGAGAAG
Source organism: Pachyrhynchus sulphureomaculatus (assembly GCA_019049505.1). NCBI lineage: Eukaryota > Metazoa > Arthropoda > Insecta > Coleoptera > Curculionidae > Pachyrhynchus > Pachyrhynchus sulphureomaculatus. The sequence goes on from CM032455.1 coordinate 75,161,597, forward strand.
GGACCCACATGAATGTAGAGGAGTTGTTTAATGTTACGAGGTACAGAGAAACATTTAGAGAAGTGGTCGCCAACCTCCATTAGGAAAAGGCATGTGAAGAAGAAGAAAATATTGTCTCAAACAAAGCATAAAGAAATTAAATTTTACTGCATTACATGTGTTAAAATTTTTACGTTTTTGGTGATGGTTTAACAAAATTCGATTTTTGACAGTGTTCCTCCAAAACTTGTGTAATTAATTTGTTGGTGTTACGATAGAATTATCTTAAAAGTAAAAAATTTTTATATTTTTTTTTATTAAATTTTTTTTTTTTAAGTATCCTGAATAACTGGAAGTTGTACTAGAAGAAATGTTAGTGCATTAGATTCTCCTACGTCTTGTTTTAGACAGATTATAGGTTAATAATAGTAGTTATTCTTACAATAAGGAACCATTCCGGGATAATTGGTTTAAAATTTTTAGTAAGTGATCATCTTTGGATAAAATTTTTTACAAGATATTGATATATATATATATATATATATATATATATATATATATATATATATATATATATATATATATGAGAAAATACCTTCTTCTTCTTGCTTGGCCCAACCTTCGTAGAACTTCCTCATTAGTGATTCTGGCTGTCCAAGGGATTTTTAATATTGTGTGTAGTGTCAACCACCCTTATTTAAAAAATATCGAAAAATATACGCAGATAATTTGTTCCTTTTTGAGTTTGATATAGGCTATACTCCTTGAGACATTTTAAAGAGTGGTTATAGAGCTTCGCGTCTTAAACCCTTGAAAAGAGATAAACCACCCTCAATTACAAATTGTAAAAAAAATTAAAAAAAAAAAAACGTTCATAGATAGAGACTCAAGGTTTTCGGAGCCGAGGAATTCAAAACTGTTTTTAATTTTAACCTTAAAAGGTGGTGAAAGTGGTGGGGATCGTTAAATATTATATAGTTTTAATAGTATTTTCATATTTCTTTCAGCTTTTTTGGTTGACGTAATTATAATATAAATGTAATGTTATTTGTATTAAAATATATAAGGGGTTAGTGGAGTAGGGTGGAGAGTTAGAAGGGTTCCCGCATATATATGGTGCTATATGTGCATTTCGGGATTCTTGGACTGCAGGAATTTAAAAATTATTTTTTTTTTTATTACTATCAATTGATCACAAAAACATTTTTTTTTTTTCCAATTTTCTTATAAATAATAATATATATCATAAAAACAATAAATGCAGGCAAATATTGCAAAAAAGTTTTAATTTTTTTTACACATTAAACATACCCGACAATTTTTCTATCTGCATCGTGTACCTTCTATCACGTATTTATTTAGCGGAGAGTATTGCTGGTCAGTTTCAGGTCTCTAATCAGGCGAACAGCTCTCTTCTGAATAGAATTAAACAAATGCAGTGTATGTTTGGGAGCAGAACCTCAAACATGAGAGCAATATTCCATAGTTGGTCGAATTTGAGCTTTGTACAGAATTAACAGTCGTTATGGAGTGTAAAACTTTCTAGTTCGAAATACTATTCCCAGCTTTTGAGAAGCTATGCTCCCAAATTAACGCCTAGCAAATACCTAAAGATATTACAGTTAAAGTTTTATGTTGAAAAGTACCCTTAATATCTTTTTTTGTTTTACAAAGATTCTGCGTACATATGAGCTCTCTTCCCATAACATTATATTGTAAGCTAGATAATTGTAACACAAGTCGTAGTAAGTACTCATAAGGTCTTTTTCATGCAAGCTATATTTTCATATTCCGAATCATATAATAACATAAATCTAGTTTCTTATTACTCAATCCACAGCATCCTCCCATGATAACATTTCATTTAAGAACGTGCCAAGATATTTAATATCAACAGAAAATGTTAAATTAAAATGTTTGTTACTTTTTATTATGAAAATTGTCACAAAGTGTTTTGTTCTTATTAATTATGTCTTTTTTTGTGCCATTTAAGAAGTTTGTTGCACTTCTAATACATTCAATATATATATATATATATATATATATATATATATATATATATATATATATATATATATATATATATATATATACCAGGTGTACAAGTATGAAATGCGGATTTTTTTTTTTATAAAATCATGTTAAATTCGGAAGAATGATAAAAAGTGCTTTATTCAAAGTATACATTTTTCCCATCTTTCGGGCAATTTGTGAATACCACGCCAGTAAAAATCCTCCTTTTGCTGCGAACCATTCATCGAGCCATTTTTTCACATCTTCGTACGAACCAAAGCGCTGCTCAGCAAGTGCGTGACCCTTCGATGCAAACAAGTGGTAATCGGAAGGAGCCAAGTCTAGTAAGTAAGCCGCATGGGGTAGAACTTCCCAGCTGAGTGCTTCTAACGTATCGCGAACTGATTTTGCCGTATGTAATGGAGCATTGTCATGAAGAAAAATGACTTTATGTTGCCTCTTTCGGTATTCTGGCCTTTTTTTCAAGCAGTAAATGGTTCAAATCGGTCAATTGTTGTTGGTAACGTTTAATATTAACCGTTTCCCCTGGTTTTAACAGCTCATAATAGACCACGCCCCTCTGGTCCCACCAAACACAGAGCATCGTCTTTTTTCCAAAGCGATTCGATCTTGCGGTCGATGTGGATGGTGCGCCTGAGTCTACCCATGATTTTTTTGCACTTGGGATTCTCAAAATAAGTCCACCTTTCATCGCCTGTAACTACACGATGCAAAAACGACTTCCTTTTGTACCGAGCGAGCAAAATGTCATACGTGTTTTTGCGCTTTTCCATTTGCCTGTCGTTCAACTTATGTGGTACCCATCTACTGGTCTTTTGAATCTTTCCCATCTCTCGTAGCCGATTGGAAACAGCTTATTGACTAACGCCCAATTGCTCGGCGAGTTGTTTTTGTGTTTGTGAATCATCTTCGTCCAACAATGCTTGCAATTCCACATCTTCGTATTTTTTTTGGCGGTTTTCCAAGTTCCTTGTCTGCAACATCGATGTCACCACTTTTGAAACGCCGAAACCATCCTTCACACATATCTTGCGATGGAGCATGTTCACCATAAGTTTCTCGAAGTAATCGGTATTATTCAACAGCAGTTTACTTCAAATGAAAACAAAATATTAATGCTGTCCGCGAATGCTCTTTGTTCGGTATAAATTTCGACATATTGAATCGCACACACTTTTCCAATTTATCATTCGTGAGCGTCTGACACTTGTTGATGACACAACAAAATGGCGCAGTGTCAATTTTTATAGCACAAACTGCATTGCTGCACCACCTGTTGTCTGAAATCCGCATTTCATACTTGTACACCTAGTATATGTATATATATATATATATATATATATATATATATATATATATATATATATATATATATATATATATATATATATATATATATATATATATATATATATATATATATATATATATATATATATATATATATATATATATATATATATATATATATATATATATATATATATATATATATATATATATATATATATATATATATATATATATATATATATATATATATATAAATATATATATAAATAATTAGTTCCATCTATCGGTCCTAGCTTAAATTAATACTTGCCAGTAAGTCTACTAATTTGCAGAAGGCGCCAGTTGTCATTCTTCACTCATGCGTAGCGAAATGTCGTTTATATAGTGACATTTTGATTAGATGTTATCTTTGGAGTTTTGATTCCATAATTTTCTTTGGTAATTTTGCATGCTTGTTGTGTTGTGAGGTTAGAATGTTTATATTTAATTGATATTTATTGAAACTTAATCTCAAAATCTTTTATATATGATTTTGCTGCCACTTGCAATGTTGTTAATATGGGTCACAATGTCGATCCGCATTTGGGCTAGGGCCTATATTCGGACCACACAAGGAAAATGTTTGGATGACACCGTGACTTATTTTTTTTGCAGATTAATCATTTGAATTGAAGACTGATGACATGATCAAAGCTATAGTGACAGTTACCAGCAATATAATGGGATTAAAGAAAGCAAGTAAAAATTTTAATGTTGCGAGCTCGACACTGCAAAGGTTATTGAAGATATAAAAAGAAAAATCGTATTAGGAGAGGAACTTGAAAAAGAGTTAGTTCAATATATTTTAGCCATGGAAGCTGCTTATTACGGACTTGTAAGAAAAAATATCCGCAGGATGGCATGCATCTTGGCTGTAAGAAATAGATTACACCATTAATTTAAAAATGGGATTGCAGGGCGGAGCTGGTTGGATACCTTTTTAGGTCGTCATAAAACTTTGTTATCACTTCGAAGACCCACTGGAACTTCATTTTCTCGAGCATTAGGTTTTAATAAAAAAAATATCAATGAATTTTTTGATAACTTAGAGAACGAATACACTAGTGTAGATCAGACAGATCTTTCTATTGTCCAGAAGAAAAGGGAAAAGACAGATTGGGTCCCTAACATCAGCTGAGAGAGCATCGCTTGTCACATTTAGTGCAGCAGTGAGTGTAGTAGGCCAGTTCATCCCACCTATGTTGACTTTTCCCAGGAAAAATCGGAATGAGCAATTAGTGCGTGGCGCACCACCCGGATCAGTGTATACAGTCGATCCCAGCCGGTGGGTGCAGCAGAACTTGTTGACAGATTGGAGGAAATATTTTATCAATTTCGTGAGACCAACCAAAGAGTAGCCAGTTCTGCTTATATTAGACGGACACTATAGCCACAAGCGTAATTTAAATATTATTTCCATTATTTCTTTACCACCACATACAACCCATAAGCTGCAACCTCTCGACAAAACATTTATGGGTAGTTTCAAGGCCTACTACAGTGAAGAAATAAGGAAATGGTTGTATAATCTAAAATAATCACCTCTTCTCAATACCAAACAGAGCTAGAAGATTCTCATGCTAACACTCCTAAGAGGCCATCCTTGAAACGTCAGGTTCTCTCTCTCTCTCTTTCTCTCTCTCTCTCCCTCTCTTGCTCGCGACGTGTACCGCTCTGGGAGGAATTCAGCGGGCTACTTCCTTCGAACACTTTCTATGAAAATACTTGTAGAATAGGCTCAAGTCGCCAACCGTTCTTCGATGTTCCAGCGAATCAAGGCCGCTGTTCAGTTCCGGGTCTCCAGTCAGATGAACAGCTGTTCTCTGAATAGAATCCAACAAATGCAGTGTATGTTTGGGAGCGGAGCCCCAAACTTGAGAGCAGTATTCCATAGTTGGTCGAATTTGAGCTTTGTAAAGAATTAACAGTTGTTGTGGCGTGTAAAGCTTTCTGGTTCGAAATAATATTCCCAACTTTTGTGAAGCTCTCCTTGATAAGCCTGCAACATGTTCATGCCAGGACATATTTGCTCCCAAATTAACGCCCAACAAATTGAGTGACGATGTTAGAGGAATGGTGTGCCCGGACTTAACTACGTCGGGTTCAGCAACGTTAACTTTTTTAGAAAAACTACCGCCTGGGTTTTTGTAGCGTTAAATTCCACTTGGTTACTGTCACCCCAGGTGAGTAGGAGACAGTATGGAGCCTTGAGGTACACCGGCCCTTGATAGTGAAGGTGTTAGAAAGAAATCCGTCCACTGTCACTCGTAAAGAACGCTCTCTGAGGAAACATGAGAGCCACAAACAGAACTCTTCAGACATACCATAAGAGCATAGCTTAGCCAACAGCTTATTTGGCAGGGTCTTCTTGCCTTTTTTAGGTATCGGCTGAACTATGGCACACTTCCAGCAGGAAGGAAATATTCCCTTTCTGTAGGATAGGCTGGTGTTAGTTCTCTTGCACAGTTTTTGAGTACTATGGCGGGTATTCTGTCAGCGCCAGAAGCTTTTTTGGTGTCTAGCTTCATTAAAATACGTTTTATGATACGCTGTCTAAAGACAATATCGGGCATCCTTGACTGTACTATGGGAATAGTAGGTGGTGTTTTTCCTTGGTAATCGACAGTAAAATGTGAAGCAAAGAGTTCAGCCAACAAGTTCGCTTTCTCGCTGAGGCAGACAGGCAAAAGGACCTGAAATTGTTGGGACAAGCGAGAAGTTTGTTTCTCATTCGTATATATATATATATATATATATATATATATATATATATATATATATATATATATAAATATAAATATATATATATATATATATATATATATATATATATATATATATATATATATATATATATATATATATATATATATATATATATATATATATATATATATATATATATATATATATATATATATATATATATATATATATATA
>CM032455.1:75170381-75190381 GCA_019049505.1 Pachyrhynchus sulphureomaculatus
TCATTTGGCATTTTCAAGTGCTCCCGCTGCTGCTGCTGCTACTTGACACGGTGATCTTGCTGCTGCTGCCGCTCAAAGCTAACTCGTCTAACAATGAATTTGCACGACGTTTCGCCAAAATCTCATTTGGCATTTTCAAGTGCTCCCACTGCTGCTGCTACTCGACATCTTGTTGCTGTTGCTCGAAGCTAACTCTGGATAAATTGACAAATAAATAAAATGGCAGCGAGTCGCTGCTGAAATATGGATTTCTTTCATTTTAAGTAGTTGATACTTATTTTCTTAATCAGTTAAGTAGCTAATATTTTTAGATTTTTAGACCTAATTAACATTCTAAAAAAATATCCACAAAAGGTCCGTGTGCTACGAGGCATGTTTTTTAAGTAAGTACCGTTTTGGAATTAAAAAAAGACGTGCAAAGATATCGCTATAATTTTATTTTTACATGGAAGCCTGTACCTTAATCTACTTTTCTACATAATTTCCGTGAATATTGAGGCACTTGTCATAACGTGGCACCAGTTTTTGAATACCCTCCTCATAAAATTCTGCCGCCTGAGAAAAAAGTTCTTGGTCACAATGCGATACAAAACACTACGAGAATATTGAGGAAAGCAGTCGCACAATGATGAAATTGTAAAGCGTCTGTTTTCTCTCACCTTTTCGTCCACTTTCTGCACCAAATCTTCATTAACGACCGAAGGACGCCCACTCCGTTCTTCATCATGCACATTTGTGCGGCCATCTTTAAATGCTCTCACCCATTTCCTTACCATTCCATCACTCATAATGTTTTGTCCGTAAACTTCACAGATCTCACGATGAATATCGATCGGTTTTACGCCTTTAGCACTAAGAAATCGTATAACAGCCCGTACTTCACAATCGGTGGGACTCACGATTGTCGGAGGCATCTTAAACACTTAGTAAACAACGTATACAATGAAGAATCAGACTGTAATGGCGTCAGTGCGTAGACATGAGATGTAGGTTACCAGCGCGCATGCGCGGAACGCCGACCGTATCGCTGCGGCGGCGGAATCGCAAGACGGTACTTACTTAAAAAACATGCCTCGTATATCAGCATGCTCCAGTCTGCGAAAGAATCAAAAATTTTAGTCAGTTAGGTCTAACATTAATTAAAAATATTTATTATAGTTGAATTAATTAGAATTTATATATATATATATATATATATATATATATATATATATATATATATATATATATATATATTAGAAGATAATTTATATATTTTTGATATCTAAATAAAATCTGCGATATTTAAAAACTAATTTTTAATGACAATTTTCCAAATGAACTTTTTCTTTTCAGTTGCTTTAAAATATCCCCGTTCTTCAAGAGTAAAGAAAAAAACAGCAAAAATAATCCTGACAAACTTAGCGAGCCCCGACACTTTTTCCCCCGGCACAAAGAAGCCTAAACGAAATGACGGAAAATTGTTCATTAAGCAATTTGTTAATGAATGTCTTTCAATTTAAAAATCATTTGTAGGATGGGGTTTTTAGTCTCTTTTTTAAATGCCATTAATTGTCGTTTAGTTACTTTTTTTATTTTTATTATAGTTTTACTAGGAAAGCGAAGGAAAATTTTAAGAAAACAAAATAGGTATTTTTGTAAATTTTCAGCGGTTTAATTCTCAACTATTCGTTTCTATCAAAGCTGATCATTTTTTACTACAACTAGAAGAAAAATTTTCTTGAACAAATATATTATACCTTAAAAGTGACAGTAAGTTCCAAATTTTGACGTGTTATGTACTTATAACATCTGTAAATCTTTTAATAGGAGGAAGATAATTTCATATAGTGAAATAGTGACATTTCTTTTCAGTGCAGGAAAAAAAGGTCAAGATAATCATAATATAAGCATAGTTCAGACACAGCAATATTATGATTTTATCCTCTCTGGAGTATCACCAGGAGTATTGCCCTGAGCTTTGGACGTCGAAACACTTGGGCTCTTTTGGTTAGAAACAATTTAAATGTTCAAAACGAGCTCCTTTTAAAGTCGAATTGGTCTTAGTTATTTAAAGTTAATCTTTTGTAATCTTATAATGTAGCAAGTTTTTGAAAATATTATCTGTGATCTGTTAAAAATAGAAAAAACTACAATATCGCTTGAAGAATGTCGAAATATAGAATATAAGATCGCCCGGATCCCAAGTATCATGTGTGCTGAAGTTTCATGCAGTCTGTTTAAATATATCAACGGTACTTTATTTCTTTATTTGCAAACATCAAAGGTTTGTTCTGGAAATGCAATACTTGCCTTTCCGTAGCTAGCACAAACATCAAAGAAAAATTTCAAATCTTTGTTGTTGATTTCATGCAAAAATTTAATTAAATGTGAACTGCTCTACCAACGAAGCGCTAAGAATCAGAATTAACAAAACAAAGAAACATATTTTAAACAGTATTAATCCTACTAATATCAATTAGAATGTGACAGAAATTTTATGAAAATCGATACAAGCACGTCAGTAGAGGTATATGAAAAACTGTGACATCTTTTAATCATTGACTATTATAATGAATAACACGACCTTAATATAATAAATTTTATTGTTCCTGATAATACACTACGTAATAGTAGTAACACCATAACAAAAAGCTTTATAAACTTCTCATGCTTTGCTCAAAATAATACTATAAAAAACGCATCTTATAGAATTCTTGACCTTGAGCTGACAAATAACCATGGTCGAGTTGAAAGAGCTAAAGATATTTGTAGTGAAGAAAATAATCACTGTCCGGCCTTATTTGTTTCTTTAAACGTGTACTAAGAATTAAAGAAAAAAAACAAAAGGATATTCTAAACATGTAAAATGTTAAAAGAGTGAATTTAGTAAATCTCTACCATAATTTCCCATATACCATATAAATTGGGGTTTCTTATTGCAATTTACGGTAAATAAAACCTGCGAAAAATTCTACAAAGTGGTAGTTTATATATAATATGTTCCTAAATTGTAGAAAATAAACACTTGTTATATACCATGGTTCCTCAAGTAGCATAATAAAAAATGTTAAAACTAAACATAAACATTTTAAAAATTTAAAAAGATGAAAAATGTGCGGGCACTGAAAAATTTAGGAATGTTAAAAATTATTAAAAGTGACGTAAATGATTATATAAAATATACTTTCTAAATATTAAAACAATATAAAGAATGATCATCAATCATTCTGGTATTTTGTTAATGACAAAATAAATTATCAAGCTGTACCAAACACCATGCTTTTTAATCCTATAATAATATTGTCAATGATCCTAGAAATATAGCTTTGCATCCTTTTATCAAGATTGTGATGTCACATCTTCTATCAAACATAATAATGTCAACAGTGTGATTCCTTCTTCTTACACCGTCCAACTAATATAAAAAAATAACAGAACAGAGTTTTTACAGTGCTAAAAAACTTAGACCTTAAGTCAGAGTTAGTTTCGATAAAATTCCTGTATTTTTGCTCATATTCTCATAGTACTATTTAACATATCACTTGAGATATCTGTTTTTCTATACATTAAGTGTTGCTTCTGTTTTCAGGAACCGTAAAAGTTGTATAACTAAATTAGCATTACAAATAATTTTTTAGGACACAGTTAGTACGCAGATTTCAACGCAGCAACAAGGGTTCATAAGGGGCCGCTTGACTATCTCGAATTGATTTTATCTCACACCCGATCTCCTGAGTCAATGGACGTCAGCGAGCGAACTAATGTAATTTATAGTGATTGCTTTAAAGAGGTTGATTGGCTGAACCACTGGATTTCTTTGGACAAACTGTTAACACTTGACTTCTCAAATAAATTACTGTGATTTTTGGATCGTGTTTAGTAAACCACCTACAGTTTGCTCAGTGTCATGGTCATAACTCTAGACAAATTATTACCCGGCAGAGGTACCGCTGGATTCAAATTTGGGACATTTGCTTTTCAATCTATTTCTCAACGAATTTTCACGTTAGATCTTGATTACCGGCTTTATATGAATGGACCTACATGTATGAGATTTCAGAATAGTATTAATAGTATGAATGATTACAAATTAATTTTAAATATCTTCGAATGTAATGTGATCACGTTTACCAAAAAATTGCGTTTAGTACCATACAATTAGACTGTGAATGCCCAAGTTTTAAAGTAAGGTGAGTCAGTATATGATTTCGGTGTTATGCTGAACCCTAAGCTATCTTTCCGGGATCATATTGCAATGGTTAAGGAGGATAGTTTTAAATTATTGGTTTTTTATCATAAATAACGCATCAGACTTCATAGAATGTAATACTTTGAAATTGTTTTTTAATAGTTTTGTACGATCACGTCTGAAATACGCAGTGATTGTTAGGTCCCCTTTTTATCAGATGTATATTCAAAGTATTGAGAAAATTCAAAGACGCTATGCTAGTTATAAGCCGAATGGAGCATATCTTAAAGTAGGTTATCCCTATGAAAATAACTTGACGATATTTTCAAAGGAGAGTTTGGAGGCACGACAAACTAGAGCACAAATTCTATTTTTACTTAAAATATTATTTAGCAAAATTGATGCAAACAATATTTTACATTCTCTGCACTTTCAAGTATCTAAACCTATTACATGTAATTTATTTAGTAATTAATAATAATTTAAGAACCAATATCTTAAAATATTCACTTCTCTTTCAGATAAGTTAGAAATAAAACAAAATTCATAACCAACTAGATAACTGCAGTGGGGCTTTGATATAACACATCCAGTTTTAACAAAAGTTGTTATTTTTGTTTCTAATTATGTACTTCTACTACTGCTACTACTACTGCGTACTGAGTTACATTATGTTTTCTCCGTTCTGAATGTGGTAAATAAATAAATACATAAAATAACCGATACGCACCGAAGCTGTTTTATTAATTGTTTAAGGGTTTGTTTTACTTAAAGAACATAATTTTAAAAAAAAATTATATATATTGACGAAGTTTATATTTTAACATAGTAATAAAATGGGCACCATACAGTGACATGAATTTCTTCATTTATCTTTAGAATTTCTTTATGTATTTAAGGAGCATAACTTGTTAGCATTGGCATCAATTCTATCTGAATGAAATTCACCTAGATTTTTTCAAAAAAATATGATGATTTCGGCTTAAAGATATTTAAATAAAGATATGTTTGCATTGTGTAGACGATATTATTAGATCTAAAATGAGTGACATAATTCATAAAAAAATATCTAATTCAACTTAAAAAAATCAAAACTTAATAAATATCAAAAACAAATCGATTAATCAACCAAACATCACACATCCTAAACAATTTTATAAAATAATTATTAACTTATCAAATGTAGAATTTTCTACTTCACAAAGAACAATATTGGAAAAAGATCCTAAATACAACCCCCCTAACTCCAAGAACATCTTAGAGACAATTGTTTCCGAAATTGAAGTATCTTTATAAAATAACGAACAATCTAATCTATCAAAAGAACAAATCAAGAAAATTATCAAACAACCCATAAAATGTCTTTCAAACTCAAGCCAAGAATAAATCCACATAAAATCTTTACATCTACAAAAAATAAAGAGTACTGACCTCTCAGTCACAAAAGCTGAGAAAGGCAATTCTATAGTTTTATTAAACAGAGAACAATATATAAATAAAAGTTTCCTTAAAGAAGAAAAACCCGTTAAGTTAAAAATAAATTAAAAACAGCTCTAAGAGAAGTGAGTGAAATTTTTAAAGATAAAGAAAAATAATAAATAAATAAAAATCTTTCTGCACTTACCTTATATGGACTCATAAAAATACATAATCCAATAAGACTTCCTACACGAATACATCCTTAAGAAACACCGTAGTAAAACTAAAGACATTATTTAAAGAAATAACGAAGTTTGAACCAAAATTTAGCGTTAAAAACCATATTGAACTCACTAAAAAACTTAAAAAACATAACAATACCGAAGTATTTTAGCATATTTCGACTTTACAAACATGCTTTCAAACGTTCTGAACACCGAACGTATTAACATTATAAATGACATTTTTACACAGAGCCGAATTAACCTAGTAACACGCCAAGAATTTTTACTACTGTTAAACTTATGTATAAATGAGAATTATTTTAAACAAACAGACGGCCTAGCAATGAGATCTCCACTAAGCCCACTCTTAGCGGAAATCTGTATGTCTAATTTTTAAGAAAAATTTTTAAACACAAAAGAAGCCAAAAATATATTTTTCTATTACAGATATGTTCAGGACATTTTGGTTTGTTTCAAAAGAAATAATGGAGAATTAAAAATAATCTTAAATTCACTTTAGAAGAAGAAAAGGACAATAGCATTAATTTCCTAAACATCAGTATAAAAAAATCGAATAGCCATATATCTACAGAAAACCCACATACACAGTACACACAATATCTAAAGACTCCCTCCATCCAATGTTCCATAAACTAGCGGCTTATAGATCAATCATACATAGAGCCTTGTCCATTTCGTAAGTAAAAAACGGATCTGGAGAGGGAACTCAATATAATTAGATCTAGAACTGCTAATAACGGATACAATGTCTCTGAAATTGACAAATTGATCTTCAAATAATGAAAATCACTAACTATTAGTCTAATATACCTCCAAAATCAAAACTCTCTGCAAAAAATACACAACTCTCACATACTTCGGGCAAATATAAAATAAAATCTAAAATATTTTAAAGAAAAATGAAAACAATAGTATTACTTTTAAGTCCTCACAAAAACTTTCAAATATGATTTTCAGTGTAAAAAGTAAAAAAGATAAGTTCAAAAAATCAGGAGTTTATAGATTAAAATATAACGAATGCAATAGCCTGTACATAGGACAAACAGGAATAAATTTTAACACTAGATATAAAGAACATTACGCTTCGTACAGACTTGAAAAACAAAATTCCAATTTTGCCAACCATTTCTTAGAGACGTCACATAACTTTCCAGAAATAAAAAGGGCAAAAAACTAGATTGTTTAAAAGCAATCGAAATTTACAAGAACCATAAAGATCACAATATTAATCGATTAAATTTATAGACCAATATTAAAAATTCCGTACTTTTAAGCTTGTTTGATCGTAATTAAAATAAAGGAAAAACCCCTAATACATGATTTTAATTTATTCATTGCGTTTGAGATTGTAATAGTACTACGAAACTGAAATCACGCCTAGTGCAACTTTTTATACGTGTCAGTTAACAAAATAAAAGTATACTCTGTAACCTGTGTTGTTGAAATGAACTTACGCATGTTAAATTTAACTTTTTTTATGTAACATATCAATCATTTAAATAAATATGATAAAGTTGTTTATACCAAATTAATTTAAAATCTTGACATTATAATTTTCTAATTTAGTATAATACTTGCAGCTAGAATATTTATTCTAAAACTAGAACCAGAAATCCTATTACCTTATCTTAGAATTTTAATAGAAAATATATACAAGATTGTGGTAAGAATAGATTAGTTTATTCACTTTTCCTTCTAGTTTCAGTAATTACAATAAAATACAATTCTGTACTTTTAGTTTCACGTTTATAATTAAACATTTGCATTCCTGCTCGATACTGGTTCAGAGATATGTAAACATGGTACGTTGTGATATCTCGAAAGATATATTTTATTGAATTACTGAACTAAAAGTTTTGACATCTGTAAATTATTTTCTATTTAATCCTATAAAACTAAACCTTTTTTTCTAGTACAAGGAATTTAAACGTTAATAAACCTGACATTGTACTTCTTATAAAAATAACAAAAACGATTTTTATAATAGAGTTCTAGGCATCTGCTGAAATGAGTACAATAATCAAAGCGGAAAAAATTCTTGAGTAGTAACCTTTATACTCCCATTCGTCACAGCTTGAGGGGGATTTAAGCGTAGATTTCTAGACAACGTAGAACGGAAGTCTGGGTTAGATGAGAAATCGTGGTTCTTGGGATTAAACCGCGTCAATTTGGAGTCACACATATGACGTTCCGCAGACGATTTTACTTGACGTCTTCAAGAGATCTTTAGTCTTCGATTTTAGAATACTAAATGATGACACTCAGTGGGATGATTCTGGCGCCAGTGGTATAGTTTTGGCATACAGGCAAAGGTCCCGGGTTCCAATCCTGCAGGCAGTGTACTTATTTATTAATTTATTTAAGTATATTTGGCTTAGCACTACTGTTTTTTTTTAAAGTATCGTGAAATATAAACGTAAGTTTGAGTACTTGGACAACGCTGAAGGAAATTACAGCATCCCCGTCAATATATCTAGGATTAAATTCTTATTCAGGCGGGGGAGTAAACAATAAAAAATATTCAAATATATCTAAATACCCACATTACAAAATTGAAATAATTTTTTATACTCACTCTTAGTTTTTTGTGACAGTAGTATATCCAGTTAGACAAAACAGGCAAGTGTTTAGATTTAAGATGTTAATTTAGTGTGACTAAACGATCATTGATCTTAAACTTATAATTTAATTTTGTCTTATATCTCTATAATAATGACATGGATAAGGATGTTTTAATTACCCGTATAGTTTTTGTTATGTATGTGAAAAGCTTAATTTTCGAAATCAACGGTAAAATTTTACACTTTAAATTAACAAGTTCTATCTTGGCTATTTCGGTTTTCCTGCTCAGCAGTCCGATATGTTTACTGTATAATCTAGGTTAGACTTCTTACAAGATAGGCTAAGGAATCTCGACATACCTTCTTTGCTGCGCCAATGATTTGGACGGAACCGAAAGATCACGCAAGTGATTGTCATTTAAGCTCAGATGAATTGCCTATGCCAACTGGACTAACGTCTAAATTTATAGAAGCTGCAGCATTATTTGTCATCCATAGCCAAAACGACGAAATAAATTGTTTTCCAACTTATGAACCAAATACTTTTTTTTGATCTTCAAATACGGGAACGGTCTAAGCAAAATCTAAATCCTCTCTAGATAATTGATTGAAACTGTGTGGGCAAAAACTTTTTGGGCAAGCATAAAGCAGAAAACTAAAAGCATTTCGTTAATAAATTTTTAACATTCTACAGTATATTTTAAAACTAATATAACAACGAATAGAATAAAAAAATTCACACAAAACATTTCCTGTATAGCGAAACGCTGCCAAAGCAAATGGAATCTTCTGTTACAAAAAAAAAGTTAAAATTTTGCAGGCCAGTGTAACAGTTAAACATAAAACGGTGGTAAGAGGGTTAAAAGAAGTCTTCCAAAATATTATATTATTTTTCTTTCGGGGAGTATCCTAATCGAATAGTCTAAAAAGCACGTTACCTCCTAATTTTTTTTAACTTTAAAAAAAAATTGTGTAGAGAGAAGATTGGAATATGATTATAGAGTGACCTGAGAAACGGATTGTAAAAGAAAATACTGTATTTTACCAATTTTTTTTTAATATATTTCTTTTTCATTGCACAGCTTTTATATAAACTATAATTGATTTAAATAATCATTATTAAATAGAAAATCATTTTGTTTCTAAGAAAATATTATTATTACTGTGATCATTAGTACCATTATTGTTATCATTTTTAGTATTAGGTTCCCGCCAATTTTTTCATGCTTTATTCTACATATATTTTCTGCTAAATATTTTTAATTTGATCTATTTTTGGTATTGCAGTTTCAAAAGCTACTTCACCTATTTTGGAAGTCTAAAACCTCCGCTGATAATAACCAATATAATATATTAGTAATAGTTTATTGATATCATAAAGTACATCCAATCATAATAATTAAGCAGCTAGCTTTTGAGTAGTCGGGTACAAAAAAATCACCAATCAAATCAAAATATACAAATCTGTATTAATTTGGTCTATAGAATTAAGGGTCCTGACAATACTGTTTGACCTATGTCTTAGTGAGTCTATAACACCAACGCAGTGGAACAATGTTATTACCAGTCTACTCTATAAAAAGGGCGATTCAACAGTTTTATTAAACTACCGTCCTATAACCATCCACTCCCATGTTACTAAGATGTTCACAAAAATAATGACAAAACATTTGACCTCAAAGCTAGACTTCTACCAAACACCTGATCAAGCTGTATTCCGAGCAGGCTATGGAGTCAATGATCACCTCTTGACTGATAAGTTAATTGTGGAAAACTGTGTCGCATATAACAGGCCTTTAATATTAATTTTCGTGGATTATGAGAAGGTCTTCGATTCAGTGAACCAGGATATGCTTTTTAAGGCTCTTGCTGAATGCCGTATAGATTCAAGGTACATCGAAATCCTAAGACATATATACTGTTATGCAACATCAACAGTTAAATTACATAGGGAAACAAACAAATTTCAAGTCGAAAGAGATGTGCGTCAGGGTGACACTATTTTCCCAAAGTTGTTTATCATCTTTCTGGAATATATGTTTAAAAATCTGCATTGGAGCAACATGGGCGTAAATATAAATGGAGAAATGCTGAATAGTTTGAGTTTCACCGATGACATAGTCCTGTTAACAGATCCGCAGATTATGCGAATATCATGCTTAACACCCTAAAAGAACAGTCTCATAAAATTGGCCTAAAGATAATTTTTTTGAATACCCAGTTTATGACAAATCTAGTTTTAACCAAGCCGCTATTAGTAAACGGAGCAAGTTATGACATATAAATATTTGGGATATGAAATTAAGTTGGGCAGAGATAATCAGACTTATGAACTGCAACGAAGGGTCACTCTAGCTTGGGCCGCATTTGGCAAACTACGAGAAACGCTGACATCAGGCATACCTATTTGCCTTAAACGAAAGATCTTTAAGCAGTGTATGTTACCTGTGTTTACTTATGGAGCGGAAACTCTAACTTTGATAAAGAAGACAATAAATAAGATAAGGGTAACTCAAGCGGTAATGGAGCGGTCAATGCCGGGTTTGTCTCTTCGAGGGAATCGGGCCGGTCATCTAGCCAGAATGCAAGATAACAGATGGTCTAGGAAGGTGTTGAAATGGTGACCTACTCAAGAAGAGTGTAGGAATGGAGGCAGACCTCCCACCAGATGGACAGATGATCTGAGAAGAGTAGCGGGAAACTGGATCCAAAAAGTCTAAGATCGGTTTAACTGGAAAAGATTAGAGATGACCTATGTCCAACAGTGGACGCTAAGGGCTGATATATGATGATGATAGAATTCATAAGCCAAAAAATATACATGCCACTTTTTACAGCAAAATATTGGCCACAAAAACCATATATTTAAGTAGACAATAAACTTCGACTTTATCAAGATTTATTGCACTAACTTGTTTGTATATTGTTTTTCATATTTATCCTAATGAAGATTTAACTTATTTTTCAAATTATATTATATATTCATGTATTTATTACTAACATGAAGTATTAAAAGGAAAATTTTTTTTACAGGCCGGAATCGACCAGTCTGTGTCACCTTAAGGATGCCCCAAAATGCAGTTATGTGGTGGTTCTCCAGCTGTAGCCGGTGGCATACCCACTCAACCTCCTTGTGAGCTGGGTCTGCGACTCTTTACTCCTTTTACAATGTGACGATTATTCTTTATAAAAGGGGTGTGAGTTTTAAAAACTTGTGGGCTAGTTTCTAATGTGTAGATCTAAATAACCGGTCAAGTGCAAGTTGGACTTGCGCAATTAGTGTTCCGTACATTGATCGCTTTTAAAATAAAAATTTTCGTAACGAAAGTATAAAATGATCAGTGACTTCACAAAACAGTTTTTTTCGATCTTTAGTGAAAACTGATTACCTTGAAATTCTTTTTTTTATATACCAGATAAATTATTAAAGGCAATGCACCCGTGATAATTTTTGTTCAATCTATACCCTATAGAGAATAATCCAGAATTTTTTCAACATTTTTTGATCAGTACTTCTCGACATCGATTTTTCGCACTTTTTTAAAAATAATACCAAGAGGATTGTGCGCAAGTATTACATTATATATATTTTTGAACTCATCTTTTTAGAGGCATTCATTTGACACCCCACTCGATGTCCTGGTAAACAAAAATTTGTTTCACTTGCGATTTCACCCCGCAAAACTAACCCCTTAAGTCAAAATTTAACTTTCAAAACTACACGGCTTTGATGAGACCATCAGTTCCTATATTAGTGCCAAAATTCAACTTTCTATGTCAAATAGACAGACCGAAGCGATCTTATAAGTATTCCGTACGGGACACTAAAAAGGAAAAGTAAGAACCAATGTAACAATAAGGAAGTAAAATATAAAAACGACCGTTTATACTACATCTTAATCGAAGAAGAATAGTAATTATTTAGCTTGTAAATATATTAATTTAGTAATTAATCGCAGTAAAGCTATGTTCCATCTTTTACTTTTTTCACTAAATTTTTAAATTTCATGTTTTCCAATTTGTAAATCTATTACCAACAAGGCAATTTTCACAGATGACAATGGCTTACGAGAATGATGGAGACGACTGTATCGTAAGAGTACAAATTGCTACTTTTGTTATAGTGCAACTAAAATTTGCAAAAAGAAAAATATAGTTGCAATACCCCATTTTAAATTGGGATATCAAAGGCAATCAAGTATCACGAGTACCAAGCGCATGAATATTTTAAAATCTATAGTACTCAAGGTTAGATCCGTTAGATCAGAATTCTGTACAACATAGTATGTCTCGACTTGAAGTAAGTGTAGGTACCTATACACACACACACACCTATTCGTTCCATGAAACCTCGAAAAATCTATACCAAAATTATTTTAGCTGAGGTTGGTTGTGGCCAGAGAGTTATACTTTATCTTTAAAAGGTGTAGATTAAATGATACTTTAGTACATAAAATCAGGATAGGGTAGTACATTAAAATTTTGTGTATTATTTACTATTTTATATTGAGCCTGCCTTACTTCTCCTCGATTCAGGTACATTCACCCCGTAATAAGGTTAATTGTTGGGCCTGTTCATTGTTAACTGAGCAATAATGTAATCATAGGCGTGTTTATAAAATGATAATAGGAAAATAAAAAAAGTTTTAATTTAGTTACATTTTATTATAATACTCAAAATTAAAATATGTTTTAATTCAGATACATTTTATTGTGATTATTAAAATATGGGAACTAATAATTAACTCTAAAAAAACGAAAATAAATTACAAATAGAAAAATATAAGCTTGCTGGCTGGCTAGAATCAGAAGAAGAACTTTGATCAACATTAACAATTATCGGATCAATTATTTGGTCAATAATGTTATTCAATTCCTACATTTTTTTTCTTCTCCGATAACATGACTTACACATTTTTCCCAGTTCTCCTTCTTCACATTACTTATCGCATCACCAAATAAGGACTTGACATCCATCATTTTAAATGTTGTATTGTTTCTTGCGACTTCCCCCTTTACTGGTGCCCATTTCAATTCTATCGGATTTAATCTACAATGATAAGGAGGAGTCGCAGTACTGTAGTACCACGTGAAGCTGCTAGTTCATGTACAACGTACCTTTTAAATTTTTTTTGTTAGTATTGTTTAAATCTAAAAGTTCTATTTTCACTGCATTATCCGGAATTCTGATATTTTTTGAGGTTAACCACTCCAATATATCCATTTTCCGCCAAGTATTTGTTGGCAGTTTTCCTCGTAATCTGGAATGGTAACTCGCGTTGTCCATAACAATAATCTAGTTTACTGGAATCAAATCTAACTTTTGAGAAAACCATTATTCAAAGACGTCAGCATCCATGTTCTCATGATAATCTTCGTTGCGTTTAGATTTGAAGGTTAACAGGCCACCTCCAACAAATCCTTCCGAACTTCCGATGTGTGTGATAATAAGCCGACGTCCTTTTCCTGAGAGCGGATTAAAACTTGTTGACCATCCCTCTGGATGGACCTGTCTTCAACTTTCAATATTTTCTTCTTGCCAGCATTTAGCTACCGTATGTCCTTTGTTCAAATAAGTTAAAATAGATTTCCTAGAATGCTTTTTCCATTGGAAACCAAGTTGTTTCAAAATTTTCCACAGGATGTTTCGGTTCATTTTGGGATAATCCGGGTCTTCTTGGACCCTAACAAAAATTTTATCTAATGTTGGAATTTCCTTGTTGAGAAAGAAGGCATGTATTTAAGTCTTATCCCTTGCTTCAAATCTCCTTCAATTTCAAATGTTGTCAACCTAGAGATTTTATCGGTGATTTTAGCAATCTGTTTCTTGATTCTTTTATTATTTTATATACAGTTGATTTTGCAGCACTCAGCATTATAGCACACTGTTTCGTCTACACTCACTCTGGAATGATTGTTTCCAGGATTTAAAACAATTAAGAATCATTGGTGTTTCGTTTACTGAGTGCAAATTCTCCATTTGATCTCACTTCGTATGTTTGTACTCTGGACAACACCAAACTGTGTACTGTCAATTTATTATAACCCACAATACCCCTAATAGATTAAATGAAATTACCTGACCTCACTCTTAATACCTATTATTTATGCTTATTTACTATGTATTATATATATTACCACAATTTCTTAGGAACACATATCACTCGCAATAGAATAAATTAAATTATCTGGCCCCAGGTACAAGTTCTAATGCCTATTATTTTTGCATATTTACTAAATAAAAGGAATAAAGGTGAAAGTAGCAATCTAATAGTAGGTACGCCTATGGAATTTGTCATATTGGGTAATTTATTACTTCACGTCCTTTAAAGCTGGAATATAGATTTAATTTCCACATTAAAATATATTATTTACATTAAAATAATTTTAACTCTTAATAAAAATATCGATTTTAAATTTGACTTTTAGTCGGATAATACATACTTCTTTGTTATGTGTGTATGTTTTAGGTACTTTTTGTCACAACCGGATCGAATTTTATTTGAAGTATTATTTACCTCCATAATTGAAAGTTTCTTCTCTTCACCCTTCTAAAGTAAAAATATAAATTTAAATTTATATTTTGATCTGACGTTTCAATGCTGTAAGTAAAAAGGTTTTAAAACGTTCAGGAATATTTTTGTAAAATTTATAGATATTTTAAGGAAAGGACTTCTGATAAAAAGCAGTAGATGTAGCCACGATAAGTGTGCAAACGTCAGTTTTGTAGCGAATTTTAGTTGTTAGACACGAGGGATTAAAGAATATTATGGAATGAGATAAGATAGTTGCGCAGTTTTCTACGATTTTCCATGGAAAGCCTTTCTGTCTTATTTAACTTGTAGGAAATAGAGTCATTCCGATGAATACCGTATATAACGTAAACAGGAATTTTGGATGCGTTGAACTGTATCTTTATCTTTTTTAACAATATAGGGACCGTAACCAAAGTCAAGAAAATAGAACTGGCTGAGAACTAGAGAATCTGCAAGCTTTATTTTCTGATATTTGCATAAAATGTGTCTTTCTGGAAATAATCTCTTTAAATTGGCATAGGTAGTTTCAATACATTTATTTATATGTGGTTTAAAACTTAAAATGTTATTAATAAATAATTCTATATTTCTACAGCATTTAGAAGGTGAAATTTCATCTGCACAATTTTTATTTTAATACTTTGTTGTAATAAATCATAATTTTTTCCGAACTTCATAAAAGTTGATTTTGATGCATTTATTTTTGAGTTATGTTTATCGGAAAATTCTACTAGTAGTACTATCTGAGTATAAGTGGGCCTTCAAATACTTGAGATAACGTTGCAGATGTATAAACAAAATAAGAGTGGCCTAAGTACACTACAACTTTGGGTTGCTACAGATTACACTCCCTTACGTGTCTCCATATACTGCAGTATATTTATTAAATAGTTACTCATTAATGTAATTATATCGTTTCCAAATCCAATAAAGCGTAAAATTAAGATAAGCAAGTTAGGATAAAATCTATCAAATGCTTTGCTGTAATCTAGTAAAATCTAAGCAGTATCCTCCCTCTATCTACTCCTCCAATAATATCAACGGTATCAGCTAATAATGCCGTGGCACAACTGAATCCTGACCTGAACCCTGACTGACAAGTGAGTAAAATATTATGCAGATTGAGATGTTCTTTAATTTGGCTATATAAATTATTCGTAAAGTTCGTTCATTCATATACGGTCTTACTAATTGCTAGTAATAATATCTAAGATCAAAGGTTGCCAAATAGAAATATTTTTAATGAAGTTGAAAATACCTGGGATACATTTGCGTTTGGCAATTCTATCTGACGTATCTGGGAACCCTACTTCGAATCTATTTCTATAAAAAAATTGTAGCATATGGTAGAACTTAATGTGGTTAATGATTTCAACGAGTACTAAAAATGCAGTAGTTGAAGAAATATTTAATGATTAATTACAAAGGTAAAAATTGAAAGGGGCTACAGTTAATATAATATTTGAAATGTTTGAAATAAGAAACAAAAAAAAATGAAAAATACGGCCTAACATTTATTTGTGTCTAATTCGGTGTCACTGTCATTGTCATAATCTAAGTTTGCTATGATTAATTTAATATCAGCCAGTACAGAAATGTAGGAATTTTCAACTATAATGATGTGACTTGAAGAATTTTTCAAACTTTCCCCCGGGATTTCATTTACAACCTTTTGTTATTAAATGTATAACTTTTGGATTTAAAATTAGTATTATAGTTTGAGCTCTTATTCTTGCCTTAACTTCGTGCCAAATATGTTCAAGCTTTAAAAATTCAGTAACATGGCGGAAATCTTAAATCAGTGTGATCCATTTCTTTTATCATATTGTAGCAAAGATATTCTTTATTGCCAGTAAATATTTTAAGTATCTGGGACAAATCAGATAAAATCTCTAATTTCTTAGCCGATAAGAGTAGATAATTCGAGATCAATCCATTCTCCTAAGTAGCGTGTACTGTTGTGATTCTTTCTCTTTGTTTTAAGAAGCGTTAATATGAAATTTATAACTTGAATCCATCCAAGCTTTTTTTATAGTATTATGGGTGTCGAACCAAGTTGCGTCTAGGTAACTAATAGGCCGATTTTCGATTTTATATCTTTTGATAGATTGTACATATTTAAACCCTATTTTCTTAATCTTTAGGATCCATCATAGTTTTTCTTTTATGTATTAGCCTATATTTAAAACCTATTTTAAGCAGAGTGTTGTAGAGGCTAGTTCTGCTGCATGATATGAAGTATTTAAAGGTAATTTTAGAGAATTCATTGTAGGGATACTGTTTTTTTTAAACATTTAATAAACTTTTCTTCAAATAAGGTCTTTTTCACTTTGATCCTTATAGTTTGTGTTACCCATTGTCGAACTTTTTTCTCCAAACATGACTTTAAACATCGCGTACTGTGGATATACTTTTGTCATGTCATTTTTTTGTTTTACGGCATTTATTTTATCTTGGCCTTATTATTCGAATTTGATTTTTTTAAATACCATGTATTATTTAATTTTTAAGTAACATCTAGTGGAAATAATATTAAGGGTTAATTAAATAAATTACTTCTCTTGGTAAAGTAAAGTACTCCTATTTTATCCGTGAAAAAATTACATGTTTGGATTTCATTGTTTTTCAGAGTCCCTCGATCATGAAAAACATAATTTTCTATTTCCGTCAATTTGTTTGTCGGTTGGTCTGTTGTCACGACAACTCTCTAATGAAAGATATCTATATTTTTAATATGGTACACATATAATAATAGAAGTATGGACAAGGTTTTTAGTTTTAGAACGATATCGCATTAGAGAAATGGTTTGAAAGAGATGGGGGTCGTCAAATATTAGTTATCTTCTTGTTTTTTTTTTTTTGTGGATTTTTCTTGGTTTTTAATGTATAAATTTTAAGAAATATTTATAATTAATCATACAGGAGGTCAGAGAGGTGAAGCAGAGTGTTGCATCTTAAAATGGTGTTAGTTTTAATTATCATAGTCAAACAATTCAGGAAGAAAGGGATAGAGGAAAAGGTTGGTACATATTATATAATTTCTTAAAGATTTTTTAAGTCGAGAATTAGGTTATATCTTAATTATTTGTAATTATTTATCAAGTTTTCAGATTTATATATACATATACATATATATCTATATATATATATATATATATATATATATATATATATATATATATATATATATATATATATATATATATATATATATATATATATATATATATATATATATATATATATATATATATATATATATATATATATATATATATATATATATATATATATATATATATATATATATATATGTATATATATATATATATATATATATATATATATATATATATATATATATATATATATATATATATATATATATATATATATATATATATATATATATATATATATATATATATATATATATATATATATATATATATATATATATATATATATATATATATATATATATGTATATACATATATATATATATATATATATATATATATATATATATATATATATATGTATATACATATATATATATATATATATATATATATATATATATATATATATATATATATATATATATATATATATATACGACCACTTTTAAATTCAGCATACCAGTAAATGATGAGTGATTTTCCAGGGCCAGAGCCCCCGTAACACTTATCAAGCCATTACTTTGCTCGAACGGTATTTTTTTCCCATTAAAAAACCGTGTTTAATCAACTCAAGAAATTCGATTTTTTCCATTGTTTTGTAAATATTAAAAGTAGCATCACTATAACTTGTAAACTAATCGTCGAATTGTCACGAAATTTTGACACGTATTCTTTGAAGGTTGGTACTTCCCTGTATATATATATATATATATATATATATATATATATATATATATATATATATATATATATATATATATATATATATATATATATTATATATATATATATATATATATATATATATATATATATATATATATATATATATATATATATATATATATATATATATATATATATATATATATATATATATATATATATATATATATATATTTTATATATATATATATATATATATATATATATATATATATATATATATATATATATATATAGTTTTTGGTCTGACACATAGATGTCTCGCTTTTCAAAAAAAATCCATATGATTTTTAGGAAGTACCAACCTTCAAAGAATACGTGTCAAAATTTCATGACAATTCGACGATTAGTTTACAAGTTACGGTGGTTTTAGTGATGCTACTTTTAATATTTACAAAACAATGGAAAAAATCGAATTTCGTGTTTGAGCAAAGTAATGGCTTAATAAGTGGTACGGGGGCTCTGGCCCTGGAAAATCATTCATCATTTACTGGTATGCTGAATTTAAACGTGGTCGTACAGATACAAAAGACGCTGAACGCTCTGGACTCCTAAACGAGGTAGTTACACCGGAAAACATAAAAAAAATCACAAAATTGTTTTAGATGACCGTAAAGTGAAATTGCGTGAGATAGCTGGCACCTTAAAGATATTAAACGAACGTATTTGTCATATTTCGCATAAACATCTGGGCATGAGAAAACTTTATTCGAAATATGTGTCGCGTTTGCTCACAGTGGACCAAAAACAACATGTTGATGATTCTGTTTGAATCTGTTTAAGTGCAATAAAAAGGATTTTTTCATACGATATGTGATAATGGATGAAACATGGATCAACCACTATACATCGGAATCAAATTGGCAGTCAGCTGAGTGGATAGCAGCCAGTGAAAGCTGTCCGAAGCGACTAAAGACGCAACAGTCAGCTGGGAAGCTTTTGGCTTCTGTATTTTGGTATGCGCATGGAATAATTTTAATCGAATACGATAAAAATGGAAAACTATCAATAGCGAATATTACATAAAGTTATTGGTTCGTTTGAAGGGAGAAATCGCAAAATAGCGGCCCCAAACGAACAAGAAAAAAGTGTTCTTTCATCAAGACAATGCACAGTGTCACAAGTCATTGGTTACGATGGCAAAAATGCATGAATTGAA
>CM032455.1:75192881-75232881 GCA_019049505.1 Pachyrhynchus sulphureomaculatus
TCACTGTGGATGAAACATGGATACATTACTATACTCCTGAGACCAAACAACAATCTAAACAATGGGTTACCAAGGGGTAATCTGCACCAAAAAAGGCGAAGACCGTTCCTTCGGCCGGAAAGGTTATGGCGACTGTCTTTTGGGATTCGCTAGGGATAATCCTCATCGACTATCTGGAAAAGGGTAAAACTATTACAGGTGAATATTATTCATCGATATTGGACCGTTTGAAAACCGAGCTGCAAGAAAAACGCCCGCGATTGGCCCACAAGAAAGTCCTTTTCCATCACGACAACGCACCAGCACACACCTTAGCAGTTGTGGTCGCAAAATTAATGGAAATAGGATTCCAACTCATTTCACATCCCCCCTATTCTCCAGATTTGGCTCCCTCGGACTACTATTTGTTCCCCAATTTGAAGAA
Source organism: Pachyrhynchus sulphureomaculatus (assembly GCA_019049505.1). Classification (NCBI taxonomy): domain Eukaryota; kingdom Metazoa; phylum Arthropoda; class Insecta; order Coleoptera; family Curculionidae; genus Pachyrhynchus; species Pachyrhynchus sulphureomaculatus. Next base: position 75,193,306 of record CM032455.1, read on the forward strand.
ATGGCTGGCGGGACAAAGATTTTATTCAAACGAGGAGGTGATTGCAGACACTAATGGATATTTTGCAGACTTGGACAAATCCTATTATTCGGAAGGGATCAACAAACTAGAACGAAGTGTATAAGCCTAAAAGGAGACTATGTCGAAAAATAAAAAAGGTTTACCCCCAACACATAAGTAGTTTTTATTTTTGCACGGACTTTTCAAACCAGCCTCGTATATATACATATATATATATATATATATATATATATATATATATATATATATATATATATATATGTATATATATATATAGATATTTTAATTATCTTCGTCTAACATGTAGAATTATATTACAGTAGGGTTGATGTTTAGATAGCTTTCGAACTTTATACACATAGTGTTTACATGTATCAAGAATGTAATAAATTATTATAGATAAAATAGATAAAACAAAATAACATAAAACATAAATAACATAAATTATAATACCAAATATAATATGTCAATATAAGTAAATAATACAATGCAAACAAAATGATGCAGAATTGGTATCTGATATAAAATTTGGAGTTCCATTGGAGGATATACCCGGAATATTATTTATTATATTGCTGGAAATATTTACGAAAAAAATCATTTATTACATTTTCGTCTAAATTGTCCTACATACTGTTTTTTTTCGATATTGGACTATTATTCTCATGAATAATTTGTGAATAAATCCTTATATTATTGTTATTTTTATCTAAACATTTGACTTCTTTTAGTCTTGTTTTATTTAAATTTTTAAAAAAGAAAAATAAACGCTATCAAAGAAGTTTTCATACATTTCTTAATGGAAATGCCAAATTAATATTTTTATTTAGAATACTAATAAGTTTTTCAAAATGTTCTTTTATTCGTAATCTTCATTTAATCGATTATTATAAAAAAATGCTCATATCTTGATCAGTGTAGTTTCTAAGTTTTATACTTGTGCTTTTTGAAATATTTTTGATCATTGTTAATTCTGTATATACAGCTACATGGTCTGATAAACAGGTATCTACTACACAAGTCAGAAATTTCTTGTGTACACTAACTAGTACATTGTCAATATAATTATTTTAACGTGTGGCTTCTTTAATTGCGCATTGTACATTGAAAAAATATAACAGGATTACATTATTAAAGTTTAAAGACATTAGATCGGTAGTGCTAAACTTCTTAATGTTAAAGACTCCGTTAATAATAATGTATCTACTCCTGTACTCAAGAAAAAAATTTAAGATGCTATTTATGCAGTTTAAAAAAGCTTTGAAATGTAAAGACGACGGCCTAAAAATGTTACAATAATCAAATTGAAAAAATGGTTTAAATTGCAATAACTTCGCAGAACCACTTACTAGACTTTTTCTTAATTAGTGTTCAGTACGGAACACTTATAAGATCACTTCGGTGTCCATCTGTCTGCCTGTCTGCCTGTCTGCCTGTCTGCCTGTCTGCCTGTCTGCCTGTCTGTTTGTCACAACCGATTTTCTCCGAAACTATTTGACATAGAAAGTTGAAATTTGGCACTAATATAGGAATAATAAACTGCATAAAAAGCATCAAAAATTTTCTTCTTAAGTACAGTAGTACAGACATTATTTTTATTTATATAATGTCTTAATTGCCTCATCAGAGCCGTGTAGTTTTGAAAGATAAATTCTGACTTAAGGGGTTATTTTTGAGGGTGCAATCGAAAGTGATTGAAAGCTTGTAAAAAGACGAGTTCAAAAATATGCATAACGTAATACTTGCGCATAAGTCTCTCCTCCTCACCTTATTTGGAAAAGTATTATATTAATAACTTATCTGATATATAAAAAAAAACGAAAATTTCAAGGTCAACAGTTTTCACTAAAGATTGGAAGGAAACTTTGTTGAAAACTCATTTGGGATGTATTTTGTGAAGTCACTGATCATTTTATACTACCGTAACGAAAATTTTTATTTTAAAAGCAATTAACGTACGGAATACTATTTGCGCTTGACCGGTTATTTTTAAATGGGGCTTAAAATCTAAATATGGTATACTGAATATAATCGCCCAATCGTGTATAAAATTTGTTCTGCAAAAACAAGATATTAAATGATAATTTCTTATAACGCAGTTTTCGGATTCGTTATGATCCAAAAAATGTTCAGAAAAACACAGAATATCTATATTATTTTTAGTGTTCCGTACTTATAAGATCACTTCGGTGTTTGTTCATCTGTCTGTCTGTCTGTCCACCTGTCCGTCTGTTTTTCACACCCGATTTTCTCCGAAACTATTTGACATAGAAAGTTGAAATTTGGTACTAATATAGGAATTGATAGCCTCATCAGAGCTGTGTAGTTTTGAAAGTTAAATTTTAACTTAAGGGTTTAGTTTTGGGAGGAAATCGGAAGTAAAATTTTTTTACCGTCATCGAGCTTGTAAAAACACGAGTTCAAAAATATATATATAATCTAATACTTGCACACACTTTTCTTTGTATTATTTTTAAAAAATTTCTATCCCCCCATTATATCGAAAAGTACTGATCGAGAAATTTTGAAAAAATTTTGGGAATATTCTCCACAGGGTGTAAATGGAACGAAAATTATCACGAGTACATTATTTTAAATAATTAACTGGTATATAAAAAAAATTAAGGGTCATCAGTTTTCAGTAAAGATTGGAAAAAAACTCTGTAGAAAACTCACTCGGAGTGTATTTTGTGAAGTCAATGATCATTTTATACTTCCGTAACAATTTTTTTTTTTTTTTAAAACAATCAACGTACGGAACACTAATTGCGCAAGTCCAATTTGCACTTGACCGGTTATTTCACTATTTAAAAGTATCTACTGTAAGAAGTTTATTATGTAGTGGCTCAACGTTCAAATGAGAAATGGTTACCTAATTCGGTGGAGTTGTAATATTTTTTGTTACTATTTATTATTGCGTAGATCCTAGTTATTAAATATCTAGTAATGCTGACCTAGTACCTTTGATGTAGGAATGATCTTCAGGAAAGCCATTTTGATGATTATTATATGTTGGAGTATGTTTTAGAGGTCTTTTCTTAACAAAAATTGATGTGGATTCTGTGGCTTATTTTCCATTTTTGAAGCTATGTTTTGACATTTGTACCTATTCCTTAAGGCCCAATATCTGGATTTAAAATTCGCAGGTCCTCATCCGTCGCCCCTTTTAATGAGTTATATGTATCCCCACACAACAGAAATGACAACAAACTGTATTCCTAAAAATTAGTTTGTAACCAGAGAACTGGGCTTAATATTCATCAGAGATATTGCTTCATATAAATAATGTTATACGCTTTTTTAGGTTTTTTTTTTAGTCAAGAAATCTAGGGATTGTATTATATATCTAGTGTCTGATGAATTGGCTGTTTTATTATGTCAGTTTATACTGCTTTGATTTAATTATTCTTCAGCGTGAGCTAAACTTAGTATTTATTTTCGAATTGCATTGTTTGCAAGGGAAGTACTAGGTAAACCAGTTTATCAATTTTTAACACTAGATAGTAGATTTGTTTACATATAGGTCTATTACAATTTAATAACAGGTACCTTATATTTTGCTATAGCTTGTAGGACCAATTTTAGTTACAAGTCAGTCATAAAATCACGCTAACCATTTCTCTAGGTAAAGACCTATTCCTTAAATACCGATAGCGGATAGCCGATAAAATTAATTTTGTCCTTAGTTTTTATGATTCCTTTATGTTTTTATTCGAATTATTGATTAATTTTGTTATTGTTGCTATTATTATCTTTTACTGTTTTAGTAGGAGTTAGGAGCATATTAGCAGCATATTGGCAGAATGAGATTACAGTATAGGAGAAATTTGCCATATATACGAGTTCTTGAAGAGGGATATATGAAGCAGGACAAGCTGAACTTCCACGGATGTGATATATTTGCACGACGCTACGGGTATTCCTAGCATACACCAGCCCCTCTTTAGTTGAAGTATCTTAACACGTCAAGTTTTAATATCTTTACTTCGATAAACTGGTTTAACCTTTGTAGATAGACATATGCTGTCGTGAACTTTTTTATAGAACTATTCGAGGTGAACAATATTGCCGTTCATAGTTTTCACGTATCTCTAACTATTTACGCATCGTACGCAAAGATATCTCCCCCATGATTGATTTTTTCTGACTTCATCAACATTAATCGTCATAGGTTGGCTAACTGAGAAAAAACTTCCTCGTGAAACATCCTACCCATTAGTGTAAACAAGGATAAAATTTGTTGAGTAGTTACTGAGAAAATCTTGTACAGACAGACAGACAAAGAGACAAACGCGGCGGGGGAATTTGTTTTATAATATATATTGATAAGTTCAACTCCGTTTTTACAAGAAGTACGTGAAAAATGACAATTATACCTGGTGTATGGATATGGATAATTCGACTATTATCAAATATGAAATCGATATTTTTAAAATTTTAAATAACATATTTAGGAAACATAAGTACTTTGGCAACAGTTAAATTCAGGTAAAATAATTTAGCAGTAGATTTTATGAAAGGGAAAGCGTGGACTTCTGAACCAACGGACTTGCGCATCAGATTTTAAAATCTTCCAGCTTATGGTACTTATAGTTGCTATTTATTGATATCGCCATTTAAAATGATATAATGCCATCATGATCTATCTAATTATCGTCCTTGCATATCAGCTGCAACATTTATAAAAGTAGCAATTCTTACTCTTATGGTTATCGTTTTCATCATGTCCTTAAGTCGTGAGGATCGCAAAGGTGCCCTTGACTTAAAAAACATGAAATTAAAAAGTTTTGGCGAAGAAAAGCCTGATTTACTCCGATTAACTACTAAATTAATATAGTTACAAGCTGGATTAATTCTATTCTCATTTAGTTAAAAAGTTATTGTTACACAGGTCCTTACTTTTTTTTTAATACTTCATGTTAATTAATAAATACCTAAGCAATTAAATATATAATATAAATAACCGGTCAAGAGCAAGTTGGACTTGCGCAATTAGTGTTCCGTACATTCACTGCTTGTAAAATAAAAATTTCACTTCACAAAGCACATCTCAAATGAGTTTCAACAAAGTTTTTTCCGATCTTTACTGAAAACTGATGACCTTGAAATTTTTTTTGTATACCAGATAAATTATTAAAGGTAATGCACTCGGGATAATTTTCGTTCAATCTACACCTTGTGGAAAAAACTTTTTATCAGTACCTTTCGAGCTAAGGGGAGTGCAGCGATTTTTCGCAATTTTTTAAAAATAATACAAAGATTAGATTATATATATTTTTGAGCTCGTCTTTTTACAAGCTTTCATTTGAAATCCAACTCGATGACCTGGTAATTTTTTTTTCCCTTCCGATTTCACCTCCAAAACTAATCCCTTAAGTTAAAATTTAATTTTCAAAACTACACGGCTTGATGGCTGTACTGAAGACATCAGTTCCTATATTAGCGCCAAATTTCAACTTCCTATGTCAAAAAGTTTTGGAGAAAATTGGATGTGACAGAGAGACGGACAGACACACAGACAATAAAAACAAATAAAATATTTATTAGGATAAATATGAACTCACAAAAGTGTAGCAAACTTTGAAAAAAAGAGTCGAAGTTTATTCTCTATTTAAACTTCACACGAAAGAGGTGTCTTTTGTGGTCAATATTTTGGTCTAAAAAATGTGGCCATGTAATTTTCTTGTTTTCTATTTTTAACTGTTAGGAGTTTCTTTAATCCACGGTTTACAAGATTTCTCCTTGAGTTCTTTAAAATAACCGAATACAATAATTTTTTATTTTTTGATTGCATTGATGAAATTTTTTTACTCAATAATGCAAAAGCTAACAAGATATTTTTACTATTTTGTCAGTTTTGTGAGAATGTATAAAAATTTTGATAAATTTTGATGATACAATGGAAACGAACAAGAATGGTCTTAGTTAAGTATTGTTTTTTTTTTTTTATTTAAAATGGTTGATAGTTTATACTCCACTTGTGTACCCCTAACTATCTGCTCTCTAAGGTATAATGTATTTTTGGTGGATAAAAAAAACAGTGATTTAGCTTTGTTATAATATTTTTTCTTAAATATTTAAAATATGAGTGATATTAAAAACCATTAAATCTATAATAATTAAAAAAAAGACAAATAATGTTCGTAGCTCTCTTATCCAGATTTCAGGACCTCTTTAGGGATTACCGACATCGTAAAGAGGATCTTATCTTCAGTTTTCGCCTTTACTAGCAGATTTATACCACACTTTATTTTTATCCTTATGTTATCGGACATTCGTCTAGAGATAAAGTTAAACGGGAATTTTATATATATACCTTAAGCATTATAGTACCTTGTACTTTATTATGTTAATAAACTGCTACCAATATGCTCAATTGTTTATTATCAGTGGCGGCTCGAAACTTCCAAAATGGGTGAAGCAACTTTTGAAAATGGAAAAGAAAAACACTCACTAACTTTTAAATTCGTCTAATTCCTGAAATATGTAAATAACTAAAAATCTATATAAATAACCCAAATAGATAATTTTCTTATAATTGACTGATAATCGGAAAACATATTTTTCATGTAGCATTTGGTAAGGTAAGTTTACTAATTAATATAAAAATTAAATTTTTCTTTGCCAACCTCGCGAAAGTTTATTCGGGACATTAAAAGTTAAAACTTTCGTACTTATCTTTCTTAGTAACCATTAGCTTTGGAAACAACGACAGGTTATGTGAAACCAATACAATTAAAATTATTGAGCAAAACCAAAAACACATCAAATTGAAAATAAAAATATTTAGCTGTATATATAAAATGTATTTAGAATAATTCTTAAAAAAATTTTCTAGAACTTAATATTAAAAACGATTTATATACAAGTATAACAGTTCAAGTGTTAAAATCGTCTAACTCCTGACAAATGTAAATAACGAATGGACTGTACAAATAAAGAAAATAAATAATTTTATTATAATTGATAAAACACCTTTAAATATTATTTTGATGTATCATTTAGTGAAAGCATGTGAACTAATCAATATAAAAATTAATTTATTGCTTCACAGACCTCTCGAGCCTCTATTTACTTATCTTCTTGATTCTAATCGTTTTTGAACAGTTTGTGTGAAAGCAGTATAATTAAAACAAGTCCGCGAAACTAAAAATAGATCGAATTGAAAATATTTAGGGAAATATCACAAAATGTATGTAGAGTAGTTTATTGACGAGAAATTAATATTAAAAAGCTGTTAACTGCAAGTTGGACTTGCACAACTAGTATTCCGTACGGTCATTGCTGTTAAAATGAAATCAAATCCTTACCTAGGCTAAGTTAGTTAGACCCTGACATCTTAAGATCACGTCAATAATGTACAATTTACCTTCACCATTTTGTACAGGTTTCCTTAGTCCTCGGTATTTTTGCAGTATTTTTGTTATACCATGTAAATTAATAAACGTAATACACTCGTGATAATTTTCCCTCAATTTACACTCTATAAAGACTATTCCAGAATTTTTTCAAAATTTTTTGATAAGTTCTTTTCGAAATAAGGTAGGTAGACAATGGTGTTTTTTCCATTTTTTTAAAATAAGACAAAGAAAAGTGTGCACAAGTATTACATTATATATATTTTTAAACTCGCTTTCATTTGACACCCCACTCGATGACCTGGTAACCATTTTTTTTCACTTCCGATTTCATCCCTCAAAACTAACCCCTTAAGTCAAAAATTTAACTATCAAAACTACACGGCTTTGATTAGACCCTCAATTCCTATATTTAAGCCAAATTTTAACTTTCTATGTAGAGAAAATCGGGTGTGACAGACAGACGGAGAGAACGACAGACTCCGAAGTGATCTCGTAAGTGTTCCGTACAGAACACGACAAAAATGATAAGTATGAATTAATGTTTTGTATTTTAACGCTGTAATAAGTGTTGGTTTGTGAGTTGGTCGGTTGCAATCTGGGTAGATGATTATGCCTATTTGTGCACTGCAGCGTCTTTGCTTATTGTGCTCCCTTCTTTTGGTAACAAGAGCATCGTTCCTTTAAGAAGGTTTATTAGCTTCCTTCCAAGACCTTCAGAGGATAATTTATCTCCACAGTATAGATCTCCGAATAGTTTATGTATATTCCAAGTTAAAGATGCACATTCACATAGGATATGCATAGAGGTTTCTTCCTCTTGCTCATATACTTTGCATGTTGTGGGACCATTGTGGTGTAAATGATTCCTCAGGTCACAGTGGCCCGTGATCAATCCCAGCTAGTATGGTCTGGGTCCATGTTAAACGAAGGACGTCAGTTAGTTTCTTTGAGGGCTCGCGAATTTCGTCCCTAGCATATCCTTGGCCAGATGTTGATTGTCGAATTTGTCACCTGTTTTGGTATACCAAACGCTAATTCTGGCCCTCTGTAAGAGTTTGTAGCTCTAAACCTTGCTAATTCGTCCGGTTTTTAATTACCTGGAACTTAGAGGAGTTCAACTCTTTCAGTATATGCGACCAAATTTTCAACATATTTTTCATCGCGACTCCCCCCCCCCCCTCTCATAAAATAACAATGCATGCAATAATAATGTATTTTCAGTATTTTGATACTAAAGCTACACTATGACCTTAATGACAAACCTTACAAACTACCAAGAATAACTAAATTTATTCATATTTGGCAACACATATCTGCTGCGTTGACAAAACTAGAATCGATGCCTCTATTGCTTTATGTCCACCATATCGGCAGCGGCTTCGCGAGAGGTTCCGAGTTGTCTCGAACATTCGGAAAGTCTGCCCAAAAGTGTATAAATGCTGCACCTCATTCAATTACAACTCGTCTCAGTCGAGTTAATCGTTCTACTGCTATCGGATTGGTCGTGAGTGTGTATGTTGTAATTTACGTGTTAATTGAAATTCAAGGTATTAAGTATTCACGGTAGTAAATTATATAGAATCAAGGATAAATTTTTAAGTGGGCGTAAGCGAGCATTAGACGATAGTGAAGCATCAAGTGCACAGACGAGCGTGGTTCCGAAAATAAAATCAAGAAAATATTCTCAAGAATACTTAAATTTAGGGTTTACCAGTAGTGAAGTAAATGAAGAAGAAAGGCCCCTGTGTGTTATTTGCTCAAAAATCTTAGCAGCAGACAGCATGAAACCAAATAAACTAATCGACATTTGGAAACGCTTCATAGTGAGTACCTTAACAAACCCCGAGAATTCTTCGAATTAAAATTAAAATCATATGTAAAACAGAAATCATTTTCTAAAAAAACTTTGTCTGTGAATGAAAAAGCTTTATTTTCCTCTTACAAAGTTTCATATAAAATAGCCAGATGTAAAAAGGCTCACACCGTTGGTGAAAAGCTTGTTTTGCCAGCAGCAATTGAGATCGTAGAAACTATATTTGGAGATAATTTTGCCAAACAATTGCTATCCATACCTATATCAAATGATACTGTAGCCCGTCGAATTGGTGATATAGCTGAAGATGTATAGCATCAGCTTTTCGGGAAGTTACGTAACAAATTGTTTTCAATTCAGCTTGATGAGGCAACAGATAGTGTATAAGCACTTGTGAAACAAAAATCTCCACTGTGTGTGTAGACACATTGTATGATTCGCAGAGAAGCTCTGGCTGCCAAAGAAATGAGTCCTGCTCTGAATATTGTGCTCACTACAGTTGTAACCGTAGTAAATTATATTAAAACGAGACCCCTAAAATCTAGAATTTTTTCTGTACTTTGTAAAGACATGGGTGCCGAATATTCAGCGTCACTATTTTATTGCGAGGCAAGATGGTTATCACGTGGGAAATGTTTGCAACGTGTTTATGAATTAAGAAATGAAATCCCTTTTTTGCTAGAAGAGAAAAAACCGACCGAAAGCCGAGAAGTTTCGAGATAGTTTATTTGTGATGAAATTGAGCTACTTGGTAGATATATTCAAGAAACTAAATACCTTAAATCTTCAACTCCAAGGAGCAAATGCACATATATTCGATACAAGTGATAAAATTAATGCTTTTTGTAGAAAATTGTAGGAATTCTGGAGCAGAAATGTAAAGCAAAAAAATCTAGAAATGTTTGCAAATATGGGTGAATGTGTTAAAACATACAAGGCTGAAGAACAACATGTGAAAGTTGTTTTAATAACCATTGAAAATCATCTAGCCATGTTGACAAAGAATTCTAAAAAGTATTTTCTTACTGACGACAACTTGGTAGCAAGTTACGAGTGAGTTAGGGATCCATTTCAAGACACTCCTGAAGAGAGTCATAGACTTCACAGCAAGTGGCGAAATCAAAGGCAATTTAATAATAAATTACTCTTTGAATTTTGAGCAGGGGTGCAGTTTTCTGCACTGAAAACAAGAGCATTTTGTATACTATTACCATTTTCAACATCCTACCTTTGCGAAACCGGATTTTCTGCGGTGGTTGCTTTGAAAACAAAGTATAGATCTCAACTAAATATAGAAAAAGAACTCAAAGTGTCTATTCCTAATATTAAACCATCCTCCGAAAATCCTTGCTCTGCAAAACAGGCCCAAGGGATTCACTAATAATTATTAAACTTGTTTTTAATTTGGTATTGATATGTCAATTAGTAGGTAAATACATTGTGCAGTTCTAATACAATCCTATTTATAGGTGTATTATGTCAGTGTAAATGTGTATTTTATTTTTTATTATATCAGAATGAATTTTTCTTTTGCTTTCCTTTCAATAAATTATATTAAATGTTTTTAATGAATGTTTTTAATAATAATTTCTTTTTGGCATGCTCGCGCCCCCCCCCCCCCTCCCAATAGTGTAATCACGCCCCCCTAGCGGCGCGCGCCCCATAGGTTGAGAAACACTGCCCTAGTGGAATGCTAAGTTTTTTTTTATGGGCCTAGTACACGTGCTGTAAGGAAATCCCTAAAGTGCTACAGAAGCGATACGTATGCGGAAAAGCGATTCACATCGGTTTTGAATCGCTGTAAATTGTACTCGGTCGGAAAGACAATTCTGGGAAAATTTTTCTATAGGTATGAGGTTCTCCATATAAAAGACTGCTTGAAAAGGGTTGTGCGAGGAGTAACAAGCTGAACTTCATACGGATGTGAAGTATTGATGCGACGTATACTTCTAGCATACATCGCTTTAGGAGGAATTAAGCATGCTACATCCATCGAACACTGTTCATGAAAACACTTGTAGAATAAACTCAAGTCGCCTATCATTCTTCGATGTTTCAATCAATCAAAGTTGCTGGCCAGTTTCGGGTCTCCAATCAGGCGAACAGCTCTCTTCTGAATAGAATCCAATAAATGCAGTGTATGTTTAGGAACAGAGCCTCAAACATGCGAGGAGTATTCCATCGTTAGTCAAATTTGAGCTCTGTACATAATTAACAGTTGTAGAGTGTAAAGCTTTCAAGTGCGAAATAATATTCCCAGCTTTTGAGAAGCTCCCTTTGCAATGTTTGCAACATGTTCATGCCAAACCAAATTTGCTCCGAAATTAACGCCCAGCAAATTAAATGATCATGTTAGAGGAACGGAGTACCCTGACATAATCATGTCGGGTTCAGCAATATTAACTTTTTTAGAAAAAACTGCCGCCTAGGTTATTGTAGCGTTAAATTCTACTTCGCTACTGTTACCCCAAGATAAAATTTCTTCCAGGTCTTTGTTAAGTTGAACGACCTCCTGCTGTCTGCGAGTATTTGCATGAGTAGTCCATGCTCGGGCGTTCAAAGTACATGATGGATTGAAAAGTCTATAGAAAACTGGTGTTAGTTCTCTCGCGCGCAGTTTTTGGTGTACTATAACAGGTATTCCGTCAGGGCTAGAAGCTTTTTTGGTGTCTAGCTTCATTAAAATACGTTTTATGATACGCTGTCTGAAGACAATATTGGGCATCCTTCACTGCACAATGGGAATAGTAGGTAGTGTGTTTCCTTGGATATAAACAGTGGATGTGAAGCAAAGAATTCAGCCACGGGCATGAACAAAGATGTTACGATTTACGAAGTTAGGATTTTAGGATGTTTAGAAGCAACAGCTGCTTTGCATTTGGGGTGAAACCAAGGCTTGCCGTTTGAAGGGCATTTCTTCGTAAAAATGATGTAAGCATCAATACCAGTCAAAATCACACCCGAAACCTATTTAGCGCAGTCAGATTGGTCGTCAGATCGAAAACAAACATCTAATCAAGGAAAAGTTCGACAATATTCCATGAGTTTTTCCCATTTAGCAGATATGTAGTGTCAAATTTTGCGCAGTTTAGGCGCCTCTTTGTCACTGATTGGTAGGATACTCGATGTCGAAAGCAGCTTATGGCCGAAAAACCAAACGGCGGATTTACGATGATAGTGTAAACCTTTGGATTAATGGTTAAAAACAGATTAAAAAGACTGGCGAACTCTCCGACTCGATAAGGGATTTGTGTTGGCTGGTTAATAAGTTGGGTTAACCCACAACTGATTGAGAATGATTTAGCTTCACGATCTTGTTTTCAGCTCCATGACCTTGTTCGTCGGTAGTATTTGAAAACTTAAGCTAGTTAATGTTGTGGACATTAAAGTCGCAATACAGGATGGCAATTTCGGCATTTGGATAGTTAATCTGTAAATGATCGATGGTTACTGCAAGAGAAGCGAAAAGTGTTCTAAAATTAGTATCACCCGGTGGTCTATAGAGGCAGCAGATAAACCTTGTGATTTGTTGAGTTGCTATTTTTCCATCTGTTTTAACGCTGTAATCATCAATCAAAACGCCCTGTATGTCAATGAAAGCGCCCACGGCAACCTCCTTATAGTATAGCGATTATTCGACTCTTACTAAGAGGGCGCCTTATGTAGATACAAAAAATAAAAAAGGAATCAGGAAATCAATATCTTCAAAACTTGCAAATAATAAGAGCACAGAATATTCACTATGGCGCAGCACAAGAAAGACAAAAAGAAAACAATTTTATATACCCGTCCATTGAAGATGAAAAAGAACCAGTGGGCTAAAAATAATGGTGAAAAAGCTGAAACATTCGCAAGACACCTAGCAAAAGTATATACAACAGATGAAGCAGTAAAGTAAATTGTTAAACACCAACCAAGAAGAATGAAAAATAATACTTACAATACCAAAGAAAGTCTGTAACAAGATGAAAAGAAATGCCAACCCAAACAACGTACCAGGTTATGACCTGATTACTGGTGCAATTCTAAAACAACTCTCTAGAAAGGGAATACTAAAACTTACAAACTTAATTAACGCCGCCTGTTGAATAAAATAAGTATCAGAAATCTGGATCTCTGATACTTATGATAAGGATAATGCTGCAAAAGCCCGGTAAATCAGTATTCGAAAAGCTGGTATTAAAAAGGTTAAAACCAATTATAGACAATACAAAATTAATATCAGCGCATCAATTCGCGTTCCGGCATAAATAATAACTAACATTATTGAACAAAGTTTGGAAAAAGGACAAGTAAGTGTCCCAGCATTTTTAAACGTGTCACAGGCATTCGACAAATTCTGGCACTTCTCGTGTCGTATATCTTGAACAGACATTTCTGAGCGACACAAGAAGACGCATAGACAGATCTTTATCCCATAAAAGCCGGTGTCCCACAGCTTTATACATGCGATATGCCGAAAATCAAAGTGTAAAAATAGCCACCTTTACAGACAACACTGGGGTAAAACTATAAAGGAGGTAACAACAAAGCTCCGAAATGCTACAAACAATATCAGCAAGTAGACAAAAAAGTGGAGAATAAAACTAAATGAAGGAAAATCAGTGCATGTAAACTTCACAAACAAAACTAAAAATAAGTACATGCCTGTGTCAATCAACAATCAATTGATACAACATGCAAATACAGCAAAGTATCTTGGATCAAATCTAGATATCAAGATACGCTGGAACGAACACGCCAAGAAGAAACTTCAATAATTTGAAATAAAAAGAAAAACGATGCACTGACTAATTAACAAGAAATCTAATATGTCAGGAGCCAACAAATTGCTGCTTTACCAATCAAGGACACTTTTCTTCAAAAACAGTGGTGAGTGAATCTTGAAGTTAATCAATGTATAGATCTATGTACACCGTATTCCGCAGATTACTTGTGATGAAAGCCAGATAATGTTTAAGTTCACTTCCAATGGATTCTCATAGAGTTTTCTGCGAATTTCAGTAAGTCGTTAAGACCCAATCAAAATTATCAGATGTCAACGGTCCATTTACAAGTTTCCTACCCTGTCATGAATAGATATAGTGGTTGCTGTTTTGTCGATAATTTCAAGGAATATATAAAAGTAATTTTATATAATTGATTAAAATGACGAGAACGTACATCAAACGAACCTTGAGCGATGCCCACACCAGTACTGATGTATATTTTGCATTACTCTAGCTCAAGAGATGCGTCTTGCTTGAATCGTGGTCGACATCATACCAAAAATCTTATCCATATTTAAACAGTTGAAATTAAGTAACTTATTTTAAATCAATTTTTAATTTCCTTTATTGACAATCTAGGTAGGGTTAAGTCCTCTACCTACTATTACATGGGTCTTAAGATACACCTATATATATATATATATATATATATATATATATATATATATATATATATATATATATATATATCAGTAACGTAATTAAATTACCCTATATCAGGGTTTTATATATAAATATGATGAAAACTTAAGAAAAGATACTACAATTACTACAATTACTAACTTGAAACTAATCCTAGTCTAGTTTCAATATTAGGAGCCCAGCAGGAGGGACAAATTTTCTTTCCTTTATTAGTGTTCCGTACGGAACACTTATAAGATCACTTCGGTGTCTGTCTGTCTGTCTGTCTGTGTCACACCCGATTTTCTCCGAAACTATTTGACATAGAAAGGTGAAATTTGGTAATAATATAGGAATTGATGGCCTCATCAGAGCCATGTAGTTTTGAGAATTAAATTTTGACTTAAGGGGTTAGTTTTGGGGGGTGAAGTAGGAAATGAAAAAAAAAAATTTTTTACTAGGTCATCGAGTGTGGTGTCAAATAAAGCTTGTGAAAACACGAGTAAAAAATATGTATATAATATTATACTTGCGCGCACTTTTCTTTGTATTATTATTAAAAATTCGCGAAAAATCGCTGTCCCGGGCCTTATCTCGAAAAGTACTTATCAAAAAATTTCGAAAAAAAATTCTGGAATATTCTCCACGGGGTGTAGATTGAACGAAAATTATCACGAGTGCATTACCTTTAATAATTTATATGGTATATAAAAAAAAATAAAAATTTCAAGGTCATCAGATTTCAGTAAAGATTGGAAACAAACTTTGTTGAAAACACATTTGGGGTGTGTTTTGTGAAGTCACTGATCATTTTATACCACCGTAACATAAATTTTGACTTAAGGGGTTCGTTTTGAGGGGTGAAATCGGAAGTGAAACAAATTTTTTTTTACTAGGTCATCGAGTGTGGTGTCAAATGAAAGCTTGTGAAAACACGAGTAAAAAAAATATATATATAATGTAATACTTGCGTACACTTTTCTTCGTATTACTTTTAAAAAATCGCTGTCCCCTACCTTATCTCGAAAAGTACTGATCAAAAAATTTTGAAAAAATTCCGGAATATTCTCCACGGTGTATAGATTGAACGAAAATTATCACGAGTGCATTACCTTTAATAATTTATCTGGTATATAAAAAAAAAACAAAATTTCAAGGTCACCAGTTTTCAGTAAAGATTGGAAACAAACTTTGTTGAAAACTCATTTCGGGTGTGTTTTGTGAAGTCACTGATCATTTTATACCACCCTAACAAACATTTTTATTTTAAAAACAATCAACGTACGGAACACTAATTGTGCAAGTTCAACTTGCACTTGACCGGTTTTTATACTTCTACTTAATTTCAATATAATATATTTTTTAAAAACCCTCATTTTTATAAAATTAAAATAAGTATTTATATATGCAGCAAAAAGTTACCTGAACTGCTTTTTAAAACAATTTTTAATTCGAAATATAAACGAGGAACAGTAACAACGAATGATGTCAAAAGGCAAAATTTAAATTCAGTCAATATAACTGAAGAAGTCAAGGGAACGGATGAACATTACAAAGTAAATTTCATAAAGTTTGCATACCCGATCATTTTCCCTAACGAGTTATATTTGTTTTTAAACACAGAGTGCAACTCAAAGCTTTTAAATCAAATTTCTCTATTTGCTTGGTTTTCCATTTAGAAATGCGGAAGCTTATTTCAAATTAAATACATGAAGGAAACTACTACAAATTATAAAAAATTTTAGAGAATCTACAATTATAGAATGTACTTATTATATTTTTTAGGCGTACTCAAATAATTTGACGAATAATTAAATTTTAAACAAACACAAAATGGTGATGATAGTTAGTTTTAAGGGGATTTATATTTTTTCAGAAGAGTACCTTTTGAGATTGTCAACGCAATAATAATACGAGTATTTGCTTAGTATTTAATTAAAAGAGGTTTTTTCTTATTTTTCAAGGAATTAAGCAATATTGACATTGCGAGATCTAATCTGGTACCATAGTCAGTACAGGTGGCATTTTTAGTGTTCCATACTGAACACTTCGGTGTCTGTCTGTCCGTCTGTTACACCTAATGTTCTCCGAAACTATTTGACATAGAAAGTCTAAATTTGGCAATAATATAGGAATTGATGGCCTCATTAGAGCAGTGTAGTTTTGAGAGTTAAATTTTGACTTAAGGGGTTAGTTTTGGGGAGTGAAATCGGAAGTGTAAATTTTCTTTTACCAGGTCATCCGGTCAAATGAAAGCTTGTAAAAACACGAGTTCAAAATATATATAATGTAATACTTGTGCACACTTTTCTTTGTA
Source organism: Pachyrhynchus sulphureomaculatus (assembly GCA_019049505.1). Taxonomy (NCBI): domain Eukaryota; kingdom Metazoa; phylum Arthropoda; class Insecta; order Coleoptera; family Curculionidae; genus Pachyrhynchus; species Pachyrhynchus sulphureomaculatus. The sequence goes on from CM032455.1 coordinate 75,210,208, forward strand.
TTATTTTTTAAAAATTGTGAAAAATCGCTGCTGCTGATCAAAAAATCTTGAATTCTGAAATATTCTTCACTGGGTGTAGATTGAAAGAAAATTATTTAGTAATTTATCTGATATATAAAAAAACACAAATTACAATGTCATCAATTTTTAAACTCTTTTGGGTGTGTTTAGTGAAGTCATTGATCATTTTATACCTCCGTAACAAAATTTTTTATTTTAAAAGCAATCAACGTGCGGAACACTAATTGCGCAAGTCGGACTTGCACTTGGCTGGTTATTATGTACTTATAAAGCGTTTGTGGGCACGAATTTTCAGGAAATGGAACTATTCTTCTGAATTTATTATTTATTTGTATTTGTATCCAAGTACTCGTAACTATATAAATATTAAATACACACAATTTACGTCATTAACTTATGGTATCTTAAGTTTTTTTATTTACTTAGCCAATAATACACACGTTGCTTTCAAGAAACACCTGAAACTCTTTCGTTCTTGCGTCGCTACGGCGCGCGAGACATCGGTTCTCGGTTGATCGGCAGACTATTACAGTGGAGAAACGGTAACCCAGGGATCAATGCACATATGAGATACTAGCGACGGTAGCCTATCTTGGATTTGCTCTGAAAAACAGAAGGGACGAGAAAACGAAATAAAGCAAACGATTTAGCAAAGGTACAACTAACTGAGGATGTAGAGTGCTGAGTGAGGAGGAAGGTAGTAAGTGTGTGCGCGAGAATGACACGTGGAATCTAACGAAGTTCGTATGATGGATAGTGAAGCGTACGGCGACGTCATCGAAGTGGTGGCAAACGTTCTCTTGGATCAAGATGAATGCGAACTGTGGACGGCAGGTGACGGCGCGATGATCGGATAGATTAGAATGAGCTTGTCTGTAGGGACGTCTGAGTCAATAGATACACCATAAGGAGAAGCATACTGGTCGCACGGGTCCGCAGTATACCTCTAGATATGGGTCAGGCAATAACGGGCTGCTGGGCAAAATGGGTCTGCTATCTACTGATGTAAGTGTAGGTGTCGATTTCCAGAAAGGCGTGTACTGTTCTCATGGGTTCGTAGTATACCCCTAGGTGCGGGTTAAACAGAGACGGGCTGCTGATCAAAAGGATCCACAGACAGCCCGCCCTATCTATTGGTGTACAAGTGTGTGGGTCTAAGTCTAGTGAGGTCCGCGGCAAGGAGGATGCTGGTTTAAAAGGGGTCCGCAGATATCCCCCTCGTTGCGTACTGGAAAGAGACGGCCTGCTGATCAAAAATTTATAAGTAGACAGTCGGCTCTCTCGGCGCTCGTGTTTGTTAGAGAGAGAAAGGAAATATCTTTGTCTCTCAGATAGTCAATCAGTCTCATATCTACAAGCTTATACCTCTAATAAAAATATGATATCAAATAAAAGGAAGCTGGACGGTGACGTTGTACCGTTAACAGCGGCGATTTTCCATGTTTCCGTTAAATAATTATATGGATGGAATAATACGCGTAGGTTCATAGTTCCTTGCTAAAGCAAAACCGAAACTTCTTGGATGTAGAACACGGAAGATAAATTCCACACCCATATTACCCCAGAAAAATTATGTAAGTATGTAATGACACACTTCATAATTACTGTTCACTATTTCGTCACTTTACAAGCTTTCTCCAGGTATACTACCTCAAGTGGTGCTTGTTGCACCATCTTTTGTTGATGCTGCTCAGATGGCGAAATTTTAAAAAAATTCTACCTTCCAGTAAAATACCTGTCATCTTTACACCGAAGATTTCTGCGCTAAAAATATATTAAAATTTATGGGCAATAAGCTATACTCCTGCCCCTTTCTATTTTTTTCGTTCTTCGTGGACTTTAACCCTAATTTTGGCCAATTGTTTTTCGAGGAGGTTATCTCCCAATCGTGGAACTTTGACTTAATTTTTGCTTTCCTTGCTAAAGTAAAGTATTGTGTCCGTGAAAAAAACACAACCGGGATTTTTGCTTTCCTTCACGTTTTAGAACTCCTAGATAACGAAAGACACAGTTACTTATTTCCGTCGGTCTGTCTGTCGGACTGTTAGTACGATAACTCTTGAACGAAATGATATATCAATTTCATGTTTGGCTCAAAGATAACATTTCACGGGGGAGGGGGAGTAAAGTTTAAGATAATGGGATGGGTTAGAGGGGTTAGAGAGGTTGCTTCATATATATCATGCTATATATTTTTGGACTGTGGGAATATAAAAATTAAACTATTTTATCATTACTATCAATTTTAATAGGCCAAGGCAATGAAAGGGGTAGGAGAATTTTGTATCATTTCAATAATATTATGAGAATTTTTTTTACGTTTTTTGAATGGGAGAATGGGCAAATTTTAAGCATAAGGATTTATAATAAAACATAAGATTCCAAAGGGCTGGAGAAGGGAGCGTGACTTGGAATTTGTCTTGGTATAGATCTTTTTTGTAGATCTTTCAGTCAAGGAATTGCATTTTGGTTCATTATTTTCATTGTTAACACGGGAAGACAATCAAAAGGATGGGGCCATTGTATTGCTTAAATAGTATTATGGAAATTTTTTCTGGTTTTTGATTGAATACTGGATATTTAATACAAAATGTTTTTTTTTGTAGTAAAATATATACGTGGTGAAAGGGATGGAATAAGGGACTAAAAGAGTTATTCCGTGTATGTCTTAATGGCTATGGCAGTGCTCTAAATTTTCTATTATATCCAATTTTACCAGAAACAGTATGAAGAAGGGATAGAGATCTGATTATAGAGTAACCCAAGAAAATGTGGAGGTATTTAACTCGACATTTTTTTGGGTTAGTTCAGGTTAGTTTTAGAAACACAAACGGTTAAGCTGCGAAAATATACTTATAGAATAGCAGCTTAATTATTTTTTCTACTTTCCATAGTAATAGGAAGCAGTGTATTCGTGGAAAATTATCCTCAGAATTTTTTTTTCCTTCTGGTAATAGGATTATTACATCACTAAAAACCTATTTTTGTAACTACCACCTTCATAATAAATAATAATAAATATTGCTAAAATAATTATCCAGCTACTAACCACAAAAAAGTTTTTTTTTTACGTACGAGCACACATCAAGAGGTTTTTCTTAGCATACCTGATAATATTTTTTATTTGTATACTCCATATTTGAATTTTATTCCTTAAAGTACGCTTGTATTTCGTTAGCAGCGAGTATATATTTTATTCGATGTAGATTCTTAATCCATAAATACTTTTGCCGATCATTTAAACAAGGTAAATTTCTAAGTATTTTTATCAATATTTCACCCAGAAAGTGGATTGTATTAGGTTATTCGTTAGTAAGACGTAGTTAGTGCTTATTATAGATCTACATGTTTGCAAGGAAAGTATTTTGCCAATCATTTTAACTATTTTTTCTATAAATGACATATAAGATTTTTGAAGCATGTTGTAATAAATTAATTACCCGCTAATATTCACAAATACATTTTTCTCGTCTCAAATATTATTATGATTAGTACAATCTATCTTTAACCTTTCCGTCTAGATGATATATGAGTTGTGTTAATACCTAAAAAAAGATTTCTTTAATGCTTGATCGAATCCGCCTGTAAATTTTTTCTTCTACCTCATTTATATCTACTGTAGATATATTATCAAGATAATGTTTGATTTTCATATGTCTGTTCTTTCCTCGATTAATTCCCAATACCTGACTGACCTAGACTACTTAACGTTCCTAAGATCCTCGTTAATATTCTCACAATATTTCCTAATCAACCTTTTTTAGGCATTGGGCAAATTCCGCTTTTCCTCATTGACTGGGTAGTTACTTTATACTGATTTTTTTTTGGTGATCTTCAATTTCTCTACCTCTTCCATCAAGTAACGTTGGTTATCCCTGCTTTGGGTTTTTCCTTTCTTTTCGGTTATTTAGTTCGCCGAACCGGTAAGTAGTATATAGGGCAGAGTACTGGGACTGCGGATGGCATGTGTCCCATTACCCGAAGAATGCCCTTGGAAGAGCTGAAGAATGACCTCGAAAGAGCTGAAGAATGACCTTGAAAGACCCAAGAATGACCTTGAAAGGACTGAAGAATGACCTTGAAAGAGCTGAAGAATGTCCTTGAAAGAGTCGAAGAATGACCTTGAAAGAGCTGAAGAAGTGTTCAATGACGTCATAGTCCAGTGGCTGTTGGTCAGTGCCCTTTTGGCATCATCGGATGTCGTAAAGCTTAAGACTAGGTGAGCCTCGATGTGGATGTCTTCTGCAAGAAGTGGTCTTCACTGACGTCACACACATACATACATACATACATACATACATACACATATACACATTAGTTGTGGGGCTATAGGAATTTTTATATAAATAAAAAAGCTATGTCTAGACCAGGATTCGAACCTTTATTTCCCATACTGCAAAACCAGCGACTTTACCACTGAGCCACAGAGGATTCGTATGAGAAAAGTGTTAGCAAAGGTATCACATTAAAAAAAGATCTATTTAATTGCGTAAACAAATGATATAGATGCTGTAACATGAATTATTTATTTATCTCTTAAGATGGTTGAAAAGTGGTCAAAAAGGCCTTATTGGTAAAAAAAAGTGTGTTTTTATGTGGAAAAAGGGGTGAAAAATGTATTCAAAAGGTCCTTATTCGTAATAATAGGGGTGTTTTTTGTTGAAAAGTGGACAAAAAGGCCTAAATGAGTGTCCAAAAGGTCCTTATTTGGAAAAAAGGGGGTGGTTTTTTTGGGGGATGATTTTTAGGGGTAGTTTTTGATATGATGTAAAAAAGGTAAAAATAAAATTTTTCTTTAAGAGGGTAATTTTCCTTATTTTTTGGTAAATTATTTAAATGAAAAAAGTCTGGAGTGAACTAGCTAGAATACGAACCGTGGACCCTTGTGATGGAGTTCTGGTGTATTAGCATTTACGCTATTGAAGTTTCGTGAAATAAAGTGTAAATGAAAGGTATATATATAAATCGAATCGTTTGTTGAATAAGTAAAAAAAATGACTTGTATAAGTTGGGAAAAATGTTTGTAAATTAAAAAGTTTAGAAATAACATAAATTTTTTTTACTAGTAGAACTTATTTCTTTTTTATTTCCTTTTTATTCTAAGAGAATAGCCGATTGTCGTTTGCCTAACTTAATTTAATAATAATAACAATAATAATATTTGTTCTGACTTGTCCTAACCACCTGTTTTGTGATGAGAGGAAGTGGTGATATGACTTTATTCTAACAAACAAAAAAAAAAAATGAAATGAGCCTAGCCTAGCCTCGCCTCACCTCATCATCTGTATAAAGCAAAAATAAAATACCCGATACAATTTTTTTTGCATTTATTTTGTCCTTATATAAAAAAAAAAATGAAATGAGCCTAGCCTAGCCTCGCTTCACCTCATCTGTATAAAGCAAAAATAAAATTGGTTTCTTCCCAATCGGTGTACCAAGGTGAATAAGAGTAGTATACTAATAAGTTTCGCCATTGCATATTCTACATTTGTTTTGAACATCCAGAAAAAAAAATTGTTTGGCTTGTTAAGAGGGTAATTTCCCCTATTTTTTGGTAAATTATTTGAATGAAAAAAAAAGTCTGGAGTGATTTAGCTAGAATACGAACCGTCGACCCTTGTGATGGAGTTCTGTTGTATTAGCATTTAGGCTATTGAAGTGTAAATGAAAGGTTTATATAAAAATCGAATTGTTTGTTGAATAAGTAAAAAAAATGACTTGTAGAAGTTGGGAAAAATGTTGTAAATTATAAAGTTTAGAAATAAAATAAAATTTTTACTAGTAGAACTTACATTTTTTTTATTTCCTTTACTAATAAAATATAGATTAACCTATTCTAGCCTAAAAAAAATTCTTTCTTATATTAATTTGCTTCTAAAAGTACAGTGTGTGTTTTGTCTGAAAGATTTGTTTGAATAACTACTACTACTACTTAACATTTGTCCTAACTTGTCCTAACCTGTTTGAGGAATAAAAAAAAACAAAAAAAATTGAAATATTTACTAGTAGAGTAAGTCGAATCTTTTTTTTCCTAATATTAATTTAGTTTTGCTTTGTGTTTAAAATATAAAATAGCCTAACCTGTATATATTTGTTGTTTTTTTGGGGTAAATAATAAAATACACAAGTATGAGCAGATTTAAAAAAATATATATTATGAATATTTATTTTGTTAAAAAAAATTAACTATTTCGTTCGTTGGCTTTCGATTCCTCTTCTTTCTTTACTGGAAGAATACGAAGTGTAACTCGTTTAGTTGGTAGTTCTATATTATGAGAGGTGAATAAAACACAAGTATGAGGTACATATAAAAAAGAATTGTCTGTTGGATAAGAATAAAATGACTTGTAGAAGTGGGGAAAAAAAAACGTTGTATATTAGAAAGTTTAGAAATAAAACGATGAAATAAATTTATTATTATATTAATTTGCTCATAATAGTATAGCGTGTGTGTGTGTTGTCTCAAACAGTTTTACACAAATTATTTACTTACCCTAGTATGTTATTTATCAATTACGTAGTTTTAATTTGGTTTCTTAAAGCCAATAGGAAAAAAAATGGGCAAGATAAGCGAAAAGAGTAAACAATTGGTTCCGTGTAGTTTATATAAAAAAATCTCCTTTATAAGAAATAAAGGTCAAAATTTTTTGAGTAAAAAAAAATGCAGGGTGGTATATTTCTAAAATCGTAAAGTATGTTATAAAAAAAAAAATTAGGCTAGCCTAAACGAGTTTGAACTCGTTGTTGAAATGCGAGAGAGAGTTTGAACTTGTTGGATTTGCCTTATTTGAGTGTAATCGAGTTGTTAAAATGGGTTTCGCTCGTTTTTCTCCTATATCGTAATAAAACGTAGGAATTTTCCATACGACGCTTGTCTTAACCTGTCTGAAGAAGTCACGTGACCAAATTGCCAATAACATCATCACTGAAAATAGTCTGTTTTCCCAGAAAATAACAATAATATAGCCTAGCTTGTGTAAACAAAAAAAATAGGATGTTTTACTTTATATTTGAAATTTTCACTAGTAGAACTTTATTTTTTTTCCTTTACTAATAGATTTGTTGTTGTTGTTGTTGTTGTTGTTGTTGTTGTTGTTGTTTTTTAACACACAAGTATGAGCAGATTTAAGAAAATACATATATTAAAAATAAAGAATAATTTTACATTATATAAAAAAAGTTATAAAGTGTTAATATAAATAATTTTATTTTGTAAAAATTCTATTTCGTTCGTTGGCTTCTCTTTCGATTCCTCTTCTTTCTTTACTGGACAAATACGAAGAAGGTAAATGTTTTGCACCATCTTTTGTTTTAAAGAAATCCTTAACTTCACATGTCAAACATTTTTGATTATGCAGGTCTGTTTCACCTTTACATTTGGGACATTTTACTCTTTCAACAACTGGCATTTTTTTAATGTTCTCTCAGACTCTTGTTTTTTAAAATTAAGTTTATATTGATACATCTTACCCTTATATATGAAATCTTTTCTTACTGCTATTATTACTTACTATTCATTATTCTTATCGATCCAACTATTGTGTTTATTTTGACAACAAAAAAAAAATTAATAACAAGGCGTTACTAAAAAATAATTTCTAGAGTTGTTGTTGTTTTATAAAATACAAGTAAAAAACTGAAATATACCTTGAAAAAAGTAAAATTTACTCCTAAGAAATAGCTGTAAATATAAAAAAAAACTAAAATTTGCCTTTAGCAAGTGAAAATTGGTATATTTCCACTAAAGTATATATTTTGATATTTACTGCGTAATAGTTTAAAAATGTTATTTTTCCCTTTGTTATTCTATAACTAATAAAAAAAATATTTATAAGAGGAAATATAAAAATAAAACACAAAGTTAAAGGTCTTTTTCATTTTTATTATAAAGTATAGGGGGTTCTTGAAGAGATACATTTCCACTTGTTTATAATTATTTAAAGCTTGTTTAAAAGTCTTTTCCTCCTCTTCATCGGTTGCTTCGACTTGAATGGATCGGGCTGGTAGCATCCATGAGATATCTGATAGTTTTATGGGAGGAATTTCTTCTTCAATCTGAACATGGACCTGTTCCTTTTGTATGTATATTTTTTGAACACCACGTCTGAAAAAATTAAAATACATGTTGTAAGGAAACCAGAATAAAAAAGGAATTTTAGTATGTCCTTTTTGAAGAAAAAAAACGTCTATATTTCTTAGGAGCTGTATAGTGAAGAGAATAATGTTAAGAAAATTCTGAATTATTTTTTGTAAAATTCACTAGAACACCATAATATAGTAAAAAACCAAAAATACTCACTTCAATAAATTTTTGAGTAATACATATAGCATATTGGTGGGAAGCACATTTAAATCTTCGGATTCAAAGTAACATTTTAGTAAACAAAACCATTTTGTTTACTAAAAAAGTAAAAAACAGTTAAAAAAATAACTATGAATATTTACGACTATAAGGAAGAATAAACTGTCGACTGTAGTGCGAGTGTGTTACATAAATAGCTGTATCTTTTAAATTGCTATATAATTAAAGGTCACAAATTCATAACAACAATGTTGCAAAACATTATTTTTTTACGTATCATTACTTATCATTTTATTTTTTTGATAGAGTACGATCAAAGGTAATTATAATCTTAATAACAACAATTTTGCAAAACATTATTTTTTAAGCAGCAGCACTTAAAGATAATGAGTTTTATAACAACCCATTAATTACAAGCATGTCTAGTAAATAATACTACACAAAAAATACTCACTTGAATAATTTTTTTTCATAGTACCAATATATCCTCTACTGTTAATTTAAACACATCAACCTGTTTTAGTAATAATATTACTAATAATGATGATGATGACTGAAGAAGAATATATTGAGGATTTGAATAGAAGACATTATGAGTTATTAAAATCATTCAAAGATAGAGAAAAAGAAATGGAACAGGAAAGCGACGAAGATTTACGTTTAAATATCTGGAGAGAACGATTGTTAAAAGAATAACAACAAGAAGAAGAAGAAGAAGAAGAAGAAAATGTACCTCTTGCAATATTGCGAGAGAGATGGTTGTTAGAGCAACGAGAAGAAGAACAAGAACAACAGCAACAAAGAGATGAGAATGATAAGATAAAAAACTGATTCAGAGGGTGCAGACTTCTATGATGCTAATGATGATGGTTATGATGATGATGATGAGGATGAATACATGAGTTGCTAAGATGTAGTTAGGTTATATAACATTATAGTATATATATTATTTTAATAAAAGTCTAATAAATAGATTTATTTCTCTAATTGTCCATTTGCGTACTATTTTACAATAAAGTCTAGGTATCCTATTTTTTTTAAAATTTAACTCAATACTACTAAAAAAAAACAAAAAGAAAGTTCAAACAAATATGTTAATCGTTTAGGCGACATGTAGAAAAAATAATAAAAAATTAAAAGGAAAAAATTCTAACCTAAGTAGTAATAGTAATAGTAGTAGTAGTAATTAGTGTTATTTTATGTTCATATTTATATAAGAAAGTTAGTAAAATTCTTTAAGTTGTTGTCTATTTACACCTATAAATCTTAGTAAACAATTTTTGGAAAAAATAGTTTAAAATGTTATTAAAATTCTTTAAGTTGTTGTTGTTGTCTGTTACACCTATATATCTTAGTAAACAATTTTTGGAAAAAAAAAAAAAAAAAAAATTTTTAAATACAGTGGAAACTAATCAAAATATTTGTGTATTTTTTTTTAAATTTATTTTCAGAGCCTCAGTGTCTTGAACGGTATGTAAAATAAAATAAAAAAAAATACAAAATAAGAAAAAAAACTTACCGGAAAAAGTTGGTCTGATACCACTTTATTAGGAATTTTATTTTTTATCTTCTGTAAATATCACCAACGTGTATGGAGTATCAGACTTTCCTTTTTTTAGCTAGGTTGAAACTGAACTGAAAACGAACTGTTGTAAACAAAAAAAAAAATACCAGCTTATTGCATACTTTTAAAAAGTTGTTATTTTTTAAATTGCTATATATTTTACATTAATTGGGTATATAAAGGTAATTATAGTCTTAACAACAATGTTGCAAAACATTATTACATATATGAACGAGAGGTCATATTCGATAAGAAAGTTCGAAATTTGCCAGATAAGATGTTGATGAAAATCTATTGAATGTACAATAAATGGTTTAAAATTTGATAAGTAGTACAAACACCAGATTAGTAGATAGTTTAACCTAGTAAATTGGTAGTTGAGATATAAAATAACAAATTGTTTTATAAGATTTTTTGGATTAATTTAAGAGACTTAAAAAAAAAATATTTTTTCATAAAAAACTATTTTCACCGGAAACTTATCAAATTGCTCCCATTCTTTTTGTGTCGGTTCCTTCTCTAAGTATATATGAATCATTTCCTTTACTATATTTATTTGCAGACTATCTCTGAAATAATAATAATAATAATATGTTAGACGAGAAACAAGTGAAATTTTTCCGAAAATAATAGAGATGTGAATAGTAAAAAAAAATATACTCCCTTGAAGAAGAACGCTTTGAGTAACACATGCAATATGTCTAGAGATAAATTATCATCTGTTAATTTAACTATGAAAAAGATCAAACTAGCGAACGAATCTATAAACAAAAATTGTAATTAACTCGGCATAAGACTTGTTTATATATTAAATACAGTAAATAATCTCTATTAATCATCTGCTACGCAGTTGATTTTTTTTATGAATACATTTATGCTAATTACACATTTTTATCAGTATCAATGCAACAGTTTAAATTGGAAAATTACCATTTATCTAATATACTACTCTAATAAACTCATAAATTTTATCTGTTAAGAATAGATCAGTCAAATCAACAAATATATTGCAATTATACAAAAAACATCCTGGGGGAAAAATCTCTAGGGCTTAAAATGATTTTTACACTTGGGAAGTATGAGAAATACATCAAAAATGTATGTATAATATATATATATATATATATATATATATATATATATATATACCTATGTGTATTCAGTTTTATTCAGTCATTCAATATGATTGAATCAGATGTGTTTATTGACATTCAGGGATATAATTGTTCATTTGGATATGTGTCCAACGAATTGGCAATTTTTGATGGTATTCGTTGTGCAAATTATTTATTTAAACCACCATTCTCAAGACCTATGTTATCTGCTGAAGATCAAAAATTGGTTGATTGGTCAGAGCAATATCATGGTTTATGTTGATCAAGTGGATTTGTTGAAATAAATGATATCGAGAATATTTTACAAGATGTATTGAAAATTTATCAAACTTCATATCGAATTTACGTCAAAGGAAATGCAAAAGTGAATATTTTAAAGAAATTCTTAAATGAGGACTACATACACCACATTCCCATTCTACAAGAACCTAAATTAAGTCAATTTAAAATGATTCCAGAGTGTTATTTTCATAAAAATATTAATCCATGGCATTGTGCATTATCCAATGTAAAACTATTATATAATTATCGAAATTGTTGGAAATAAAGAACTCTGACTGATTTAGTCATATTTTTATAGTTTTTCTTTCTTCATTTACAGGCTATTTTAGTTTATTTATTTATTCAAATCTTAATTCTTTTGGAAACAAAGTTTGAATATATCATTCGTTTCATAATAATACTATGGTAACTTAAGAAAAAAAAAAAAACATTTAACGTTACGACAACGATATACGGTAAATTGTGTTTAAATTATTACATTCGTAATGCATTTAAATCAACTCTTTATCTGGTAAATTTTGAATTTTATTATCTGTTTTTACTGAACTCTCTCTCTTGCTCTCGAATTTATATAGTTATTAGTAAAGAAAATTATACATAGCAATTAAATTTATATTTTTTGAATAATGCAACGATAAACAATTATGATCAATGCATCGTACCCAGCCTCCAGATTAACAGTTAGTTAGTTAAATAGTGAGTTCGTTGTAGATAGCACACACACGGTTGTCTTGCTGCTTTCAGATATAAATAATAATATTAAGTAATCTACTTAGCAATTCAGTCTTGCGGACGGTTTCGGAGGAAACTTTGTCTAACACTTGTTATTCACTACTGTATACTATTTTATTTGACATTATGTTCTTTTAGAAAATTCTGTACTGTTAGGATAATTTGACTTGATAAATGGTCCTATTTATATGTCCTGTTTATATATGCACTTATAATAATTAGTACTATTTAGTAGACAGGCTTGTAATTAATGGGTTGTTATAAAACTCATTATCTTTAAGTGCTACTACTTAATAAATAATGTTTTGCAACATTGTTGTTAAGACTATAATTACCTTTTTTATGGTGTACTCCATTAAAATAATAATGACTTTTGCAAGTTTGTAAATAATGATAAGTAATGACGCACAAAAATAATGTTTTGCGACCTTGTTGTTAAGATTATAATTACCTTTATATACCCAATTAATGTAAAATATATAGCAATTTAAAAAATAACAACTTTATAAAAGTATGCAATAAGCTGGTATTTTTTTTTTGTTTACAACAGTTCGTTTTCAGTTTCAACCTAGCTAAAAAAAAAGAAAGTGTAATACTCCATACACGTTGGTGATATTTACTGAAAATAAAAAATAAAATTCACAATAAAATTCCCAATAAAGTGGTATCAGACCAACTTTTTCCTGTAAGTTTTTTCTCTTATTTTATATTTTTTTTTTATTTTATTTTACATACCGTTCAAGACACTGAGGCTCTGAAAATAAATTTAAAAAAAATACACAAATATTTTGATTAGTTTCCACTGTATTTAAAAAATATTTTTTTTTTTTCCAAAAATTGTTTACTAATATATATAGGTGTAATAGACAACAACAACAACTTAAAGAATTTTAATAACATTTTAAACTATTTTTTCCAAAAATTGTTTACTAACATTTATAGGTGTAAATAGACAACAACTTAAAGAATTTTACTAACTTTCTTATATAAATATGAATATAAAATAGTACTAAATAACACTAATTACTACTACTACTATTACTATTACTACTTAGGTTAGAATTTTTTTCTTTTAATTTTTTATTATTTTTTCTACATGTCGCTAAACGATTAACATATTTGTTTGAACTTTCTTTTTGTCTTTTTTAGTAGTATTGAGTTAAATTTAAAAAAAAAATAGGATACCTAGACTTTATTGTAAAATAAATAGACGTTTTTTTGTTTTCTTAAATAATGTGCTTCCCAGCAATATGCTATATGTACTACTCAAAAATTTATTGAAGTGAGTATTTTTGGTTTTTACTATATTTTGGTGTTCTAGTGAATTTTACAAAAAAATAATTCAGAATTTTCTTAACATTATTCTCTTCACTATACAGCTCCTAAGAAATATAGACGTTTTTTTTTCTTCAAAAAGGACATACTAAAATTCCTTTTTTATTCTGGTTTCCTTACAACATGTATTTTAATTTTTTCAGACGTGGTGTTAAAAAAATATACATACAAAAGGAACAGGTCCATGTTCAGATTGAAGAAGAAATTCCTCCCATAAAACTATCAGATATCACATGGATGCTACCAGCCCGATACATTCAAGTCGAAGCAACCGATGAAGAGGAGGAAAAGACTTTTAAACAAGCTCTAAATAATTATAAACAAGTGGAAATGTATCTCTTCAAGAACCCCTTTACTTTATAATAAAAATGAAAAAGACTTTTAACTTTGTGTTTTATTTTTATATTTCCACTTATAAATATTTTTTTATTAGTTATAGAATAACAAAGGGAAAAATAACATTTTTAAAACTATTACGCAGTAAATATCAAAATATATACTTTACTGGAAATATACCAATTTTCACTTGCTAAAGGCAAATTTTAGTTTTTTTTTTATATTTACAGCTATTTCTTAGGAGTAAATTGTACTTTTTTTTTCAAGGTATATTTCAGTTTTTTACTTGTATTTTCTAAAACAACAACAACTCTAGAAATTATTTTTTAGTAACGCCTTGTTATTAATTTTTTTTTTTGTTGTCAAAATAAACACAATAGTTGGATCGATAAGAATAATGAATAGTAAGTAATAATAGCAATAGGAAAAGATTTTATATATAAGGGTGAGATGTATCAACATAAACTTAATTTTAAAAAACAAGAGTCTGAGAGAACATTAAAAAAAAATGCCAGTTGTTGAAAGAGTAAAATGTCCCAAATGTAAAGGTGAAACAGACCTGTATAATCAAAAATGTTTGACATGTGAAGTTAAGGATTTCTTTAAAACAAAAGATGGTGCAAAACATTTACCTTCTTCGTATTTGTCCTGTAAAGAAAGAAGAGGAATCGAAAGAGAAGCCAACGAATGAAATAGAAACAGATAATTTTTTTTTTTTACAAAATAAAATTATTTATATTAACACTTTATAACTTTTTTTTATAATTTTATTCCTTATTCTTAATATATGTATTTTCTTAAATCTGCTCACACTTGTGTGTTAAAAAACAACAAATCTATTATTAGTAAAGGAAAAAAAATTAATTTCTACTAGTAAAAATTTCAAATATAAAGTAAAACATCCTATTTTTTTTTGTTTACACAAGCTAGGCTATATTACTATTATTTTCTTGGAAAACAGACTATTTTCAGTGATGATGTCATTGGCAATTTGTCACGTGACTTCTTCAAACAGGTTAAGACAAGCGTCGTATGGAAAATTCCTACATTTTATTACGATATAGGAGAAACGAGCGAAACCCATTTTAACAACTCGATTACACTCAAATAAGGCAAATCCAACGCATTTCAACAACGAATCCAAACTCGTTTAGGCTAGCCTAATTTTTTTTTTTTTTATAGCATACTTTACGATTTTAGAAATATACCATACTCTACAATGCATTTTTTTTTACTCAACAAATTTTGACCTTTATTTCTTATAAAGGAGATTTTTTTTATATAAACTACACGGAACCAATTGTTTACTCTTTTCGCTTATCTTGCCCATTTTTTTTTTCCTATAGGCTTGAAGAAACCAAATTAAAACTACGTAATTGATAAATAACATACTAGGGAAAGTAAATAATTTGTGTAAAACTGTTTCAGACAACACACACACACGCTATACTATTATGAGCAAATTAATATAATAATAAATTTATTTCATCGTTTTATTTCTAAACTTTCTAATATACAACGTTTTTTTTTCCCACTTCCACAAGTCATTTTATTCTTATCCAACAGACAATTCTTTTTTATATGTACCTCATACTTGTGTTTTATTCACCTCTCATAATATAGAACTACCAACTAACGAGTTACACTTCGTATTCTTCCAGTAAAGAAAGAAGAGGAATCGAAAGCCAACGAACGAAATAGTTAATTTTTTTTTTAACAAAATAAATATTCTTAATATATATTTTCTTAAATCTGCTCATACTTGTGTATTTTATTATTTACCCCAAAAAAAACAACAAATATATACAGGTTAGGCTATTTTATATTTTAAACACAAAGCAAAACTAAATTAATATCAAGAAAAAAAAGATTCAACTTACTCTACCAGTAAATATTTCAATTTTTTTTTTTTATTTTTATTCCTCAAACAGGTTAGGACAAGTTAGGACAAATGTCAAGTAGTAGTAGTAGTTATTCAAACAAATATTTCAGACAAAACACACACTGTACTTTTAGAAGCAAATTAATATAAGAGAGAATTTTTTTTAGGCTAGAATAGGTTAATCTATATTTATTAGTAAAGGAAATAAAAAAATATATAAGTTCTACTAGTAAAAATTTTATTTTATTTCTAAACTTTATAATTTACAACATTTTTCTCAACTTCTACAAGTCATTTTTTTTACTTATTCAACAAACAATTCGATTTATATATATATATATATATATATATATATATATATATATATATATATATATATATATATATATATCTTTCATTTACACTTTATTTCACGAAGCTTCAATAGCGTAAATGCTAATACAACAGAACTCCATCACAAGGGTCAACGGTTCGTATTCTAGCTAAATCACTCCAGACTTTTTTTTTCATTCAAATAATTTACCAAAAAATAGGGGAAATTACCCTCTTAACAAGCCAAACAATTTTTTTTTTTTTTTCTGGATGTTCAAAACAAATGTAGAATATGCAATGGCGAAACTTATTAGTATACTACTCTTATTCACCTTGGTACACCGATTAGGAAGAAACCAATTTTACTTTTGCTTTATACAGATGAGATGAGGCGAGGCTAGGCTAGGCTCATTTCATTTTTTTTTTATATAAGGACAAAATAAATACAAAAAAAATTTTATCGGGTATTTTATTTTTGCTTTATACAGATGATGAGGTGAGGCGAGGCTAGGCTAGGCTCATTTCATTTTTCTTTTTTTTTTGTTTGTTAGAATAAAGTCATATCACCACTTCCTCTCATCACAGACAGGTGGTTAGGACAAGTCAGAACAAATATTATTATTGTTATTATTATTAAATTAAGTTAGGTAAACGACAATCGGCTATTCTCTTAGAATAAAAAGGAAATAAAAAAAAAATAAGTTCTACTAGTAGAAAAAATTTATGTTATTTCTAAACTTTTTAATTTACAACATTTTTCCCAACTTATACAAGTCATTTTTTTTACTTATTCAACAAACAATTCGATTTATATTTTACGCTTTATTTCACGAAGCTTCAATAGCGTAAATGTTAATACAACAGAACTCCATCACAAGGGTCCACGGTTCGTATTCTAGCTAGATCACTCCAGACTTTTTTTCATTTAAATAATTTACCAAAAAATAGGGGAAATTACCCTCTTAAAAAAAAAATTATTTTTTCCTTTTTTTACACCATATCAAAACTACCCCTAAAAATCATCCCCCAAAAAACCACCCCTTTTTCCAAATAAGGACCTTTTGGACACTCGATTGGGTCTTTTTGACCACTTTTCAACAAAAAACACCCCTATTATTACGAATAAGGACCTTTTAAATACATTTTTCACCCCTTTTTCCACAAAAAAACACACACTTTTTTTTAACAATAAGGACCTTTTGAATACCCATTTAGGCCTTTTTGACCACTTTTCAACCATCTTAAGAGATAAATAAATAATTCATGTTACAGCATCAATATCATTTGTTTACGCAATTAAATTATACCAGCATCCAAAGACTAGTAGATCTTTTTTAATGTGATACCTTTGTTAACACTTTCTCATATGAATCCTCTGTGGCTCAGTGGTAAAGTCGCTGGTTTTGCAGTATGGGAAATAAAGGTTCGAATCCTGGTCTAGACATAGCTTTTTTATTTATATTAAAATTCCTATAGCCCCACAACTAATGTGTATATGTGTATGTATGTATGTATGTATGTATGTATGTGTGAGACGTCTATGAAGACCACTTCTTGCAGAAGACATCCACATCGAGGCTCACCTAGTCTTAAGCTTTACGACATCCAATGATGCCGAAAAGGCACTGACCAACAGCCACTGGACTATGACGTCATTGAACACTTCTTCAGCTCTTTCAAGGTCATTCTTCGACTCTTTCAAGAACATTCTTCAGCTCTTTCAAGGTCATTCTTCAGCTCTTTCAAGGTCATTCTTCGGCTCTTTCAAGGGCATTCTTCGGCTCTTCCAAGGGCATTCTTCGGGTAATGGGACACATGCCATCCGCAGTCCCAGTACCCCGCTCTATATACTACTACTCCGGTAATCCACATTTAATATTCTTCCTTTTCGTGTCTTTATCGTCATAGATATTTCTCACTATTTATTTTGTTTTGTCATCAACTTTAGAGTGGTATCTATGTAGTATCCAATATTACTGCAAGTGCAGATATTTGTATTAAAATTTATCGAGTGTATAGTGACAAAAAGCAATTGCTAAAAAGTACAATGAAAAATTGCTGTAACTTATTTTAGTTTTTTTTTTATATATGAACAAAAGTAGTTCTCAGCATGTTACGTAAATTAATTTGTTACGTTATTGTAGTCTATGTTCTATGTTTTAGTTATTACCTAACTTTATATGTTACATAATTTACAAAGCTATTTTTTTTTGATAATTTTATATCATATTTTACATTCTCTGTAACATTTTACCGGGGATATAAAACATATTGATAACGAATCTTTAATATAATTTATTGTAGTTCTATAGACCTATTCCTTTCATTTTGACGAAGAAATAGTAAAATTATTAGTTAGTGTTTTCTTAACTGTTTTGGAAAAAATTTGTAATTACCAACCAGGTTTTTCACTAATATCAAGACCGACTCAAAAGAAATTCGCAGTCCTTGACTTGGTTTCTAAGACTCTCCTTAACAAAAACATAATAGTAAAATATATATATTTTTTTTGTTCTGGAATAAAATAAATATTATGCTCTTCGAAATGTAAAATAGTTATAATTCGCCTCTACTAGTTTTTGCAAACTAGTTTTTACTCATTAAGGATTAGTTCTACCAAATTATCTCCTAACACGAACAAAAGAAAATTCTGAAAGATCATCACAATTTTTGCAGTATTACCAAATATTAATGTGCGATTCACACATCACTAACCACAAATTTGGACAAATTTATTGAACGACAACTAAACTGCTACTTGCTAAAATATCATAATGTCTAGATTAGAACTATAAGGTTTCTGAAAAGAATGACGTCAATAACTAACTCCTTATTTATGCTGAAGTCTACTTAACTCTAATCGAAAGCGATATTTATTCTCTATTTTCTTCATATACTTCTCTTAATTAAAACGACTTCATGAGTAGGATGCAGCATGTAGGTTCAGATTAAAGTTGCCTCATATTGATCCTCTAGTTTAGTTATATGTGGCTTCCTATTAAAATTGAATTGCTAAGATGAATATAGTTTGTTTCAACTTTTAAGTACTTAAATTGACATTATTTTGTACCTTCTAACTCCTTATATATATATATATATATATATATATATATATATATATATATATATATATATATATATATATATATATATATATATATACATATATATATATATATATATATATATATATATATATATATATATATATATATATGTATATATATATATATATATATATATATATATATATATATATATATTTGTATATATATATATATATATATATATATATATATATATATATATATATATATATTTATTTATTTACGGGCACATCCATTTTATATATATTTTCTACAGAAATTATAATAATACAACAATTATAACAACAACAGCAAATATCCTTACAGAACTCAGTGCACGGTTAACAGTTCTTTTTTTAAAAGTTTAATTACTTATATTTAATTAAAATTGAATTGCTAAGATGAATACAGTTTGTTTCAACTTTTAAATTACTTAAATTGACATTATTTTGTATGGTCTACTCTAGGTAAGTTGCTATCTGAATCGAGTTATAGATCTCTTGTACCTTCTAACTCCTTGTATATAAATATATATATATATATATATATATATATATATATATATATATATATATATACATATATATATATATATATATATATATATATATATATATATATATATATATATATATATACATATATATATATATATATATATATATATATATATATATATATATATATATATATATATATACATATATATATATATATATATATATATATATATATATATATATATATATATATATATATATTTATTTATTTACGGGCATACCCCCATTTTATACATATTTTCTACAGAAATTATAATAATACAACAATTATAACAACATCAGCAAATATCCTTACAGAACTCAGTGCACGGTTAACAGTTCTTTTTTTAAAAGTTTTAAAAAGAGATTTAAAAAATCAAGTTCTGTTTCACAGGCGCCATTATTGATTTTAGTGATCGGCGAGAATAGGCCATAGTTACATCTATGGTACTTCGGGGTGAAGAGTGAGTGGTCCCTTGTTGCTCTTGGTGGAACAAGGAAATTTATCAAACAGTCTATATGACCATTTACAAGTCGAAATAAGAAATAGATATCAGCAACTTTCCTACGTCTTGAAAGCGATTGCAGCTGGAGTCTTCGCAGTAGGTCCCCATGAGCAGTGATGTTCTACTTAAATTTGTAAGAAACATATCTAGCATACTTCTTCTGTACCCTTTCAATCCATCAATATGTATAGCATATGAAGGCGACCATACACATGACAGATACTCAATAGAAGATCTTACCAAGGCCTTATACAAAGTATTCATGCTATCTACAGTCTGGAAATCCCTAGTATTCCTACAGACGAAGCCAAGGAGTTTTAAACATTTGTTCGTAATAAAGTAAGAATAAATATGAAAATCGAGCTTAGTGTCCAAATAACGAAGAGACCTTTTCCAGAAGACAATTATTGTTATATAAAAAGGAGAGTTTTCACCCGAAAGAACGACATTAACTTGCATTTTTTAATATTAAGATTCATTTTGTTTCTTCTCCACCACTCACTCACCCTTTCCAAGTCTCCCTGTAGTCTCACAGCATCATCAACAGAATGTCTACAGTGTTATACTGTGTATTTTATATATTTTATGGATTAACCAACTTTTTTATGTATAAGCTTCCTAAGGCCATTCGGGCTAACGCAACTTCGCACTTCTCATGTGAGTTTTTTTGACTTTATTGTGACTAATATTTTATTCTTGTTCTACACTAATTTTATTTATAATAACAACTTAATGATAACATCATTAATTTGAATTTGTCCCAAACACGATCAGTGAATAAGTTTTGTTCTTCTTTTCAGTTCTTGCCCTGAAGAAGGTCCCAATCTAGGACCGAAATATGGCTTAATGAAAATTGTGTGATCTCTTATCACGCCCCTTTTTTCCGAGTTCCCCAACTAAGATTTTATTTTTAAGAATTTTGGTAGATACGGCAATCTTTAGCTTTCTCTCTTTATTCTATATATATATATATATATATATATATATATATATATATATATATATATATATATATTATATATATATATATTTATTTATATATATACATATATATATATATATATATATATATATATATATATATATATATATATATATACATATATATATATATATATATATATATATATATATATATATATATATATATATATATATATATATATATATATTTATATATTTATATATGAAGGGTTTCAATTTATGAAAAAACAATTTTGGGATAGAACTTAGAATAGAAATAGGTCTATAATTTTTAACGTATGACTGGTCGCCGGATTTGAATACTGGAGTAATAGTATTTCCATTAGTCAGGAAAAACATCGTTCCCCAGGGACAAATTAAAGAGCATATACAGCGGTTTGGCCAAAGCATACGCACAGTTAACTAAAATCTGGGAGATATACCATCAGGCTCCTTATTTATGTCAAGTTTGGATATATGGTTAAATACTTCCCCCAGGGAAACGTCAACAGAGGAGAATGATTCACCACCATCCCTAACATCTTCCAGCTAAGACCCACCATCGTCATCATCAGACCTATAAACACCCCGAAAATGAGACTTAAAGATTTCCACAATAGTTTGTCCATCCGTTCCTGTTTGTTCGTCTAGAATTATTAAGATAGGGGTGGATTTGCCCCCCTTCTTACTGTTTATGAAGTTCCAAAATTGTTTGGTGTCATAACTTATGTTTGTCTCAATATTTTGAACGTACTGCAAACAGCATTAGCTCTTTAGCATATTAGATTGGGGTCTTAACTTTGAAAACTTCTGATAAGTTTCGCACTGGCGGATTCTTTTGTATTCTTTGTGACATATCTTCTTATAAGATTTTTAAGTTCACTAGAAAACCACCATGGGAACTTTGGATTCTTTGAACGAATCACTCACACAGCCACAGACTAATACCAGTATACAAAACTTCATTGAAGACAGACTTTGCAGTATTTACATCTTTAACACCACCCATTGCATATTCCCAGTCCACTGAGTGAATCTAGTTATTTAACATATCAGAGTCCGCACGCTTAAAGTCATAGAAATTGAAATCATAGTGCAAATTCCCAGGGCAGTCATTAACTAGCACCTCAACCGTAAGGGCCGGATGGTGCTGATCGCAGGGCAGCAGACTCTCCAGTGCCTCCTGGACAGATGTTCTACTGTATCGTGTTACCACTAAATCCAATTTTACACTATTCGCATTACTGACTTCATTCAGTTACAATAGCTGATTATAAGAAAAACAGTCGCTAAGTAGCCCCACAACGTCCCCATCATGGCCAATAGCTGAGCTTCCAAAACTGCCACTAGTCCATTCTACATGAGTCAGGTTATAGTCTCCTAGGACACATATATTATCGCTGGGATATTCCTGAATGATATCCTCAACCGCACAGCAGTGAGCTTGAACAATGTCTACTTTAATGGGTGGCGGCAAGTACACAGCACCTACAGCAAGTCTCGCCGTACCTCTTCGAACGATACAGGAATGATAATAGTTACGTACTGCAATAAGCACCCACCTCCACTTTTTTTATAACTGGTCTGGTTGGGTCGATCTTTTCGATATACTACATACTCAGACATACCAATCTCAGCATCACAGACATCTTCACTAAGCTGGGTTTCTAAGAATACCACCACGTCAAAATCATAATCT